>QRFJ01000185.1:91044-276672 GCA_006176705.1 Cocos nucifera
TAGATGATCGATCATTCTAGCTGTTGAATCAAAGAGTTCTGATCCATCGAAAGGAGTTTCGATGATGTCGATGATAGAGATCATGACATATCCCATTACCATACAGAACTGAACCTAACTGGGTCACACAAACAAGGGTTTGAATCTGGTGATCATCAATTGAACTGATCTAGTTCAATTGATCTGAATGAGATTCAATTAGGTTCAAGAAAATCGTGCTAGCACTCGATTGAACCTAACGTTCTTCTTTTGCTATCATAAATAAGTTGTCCTGACTGAGCCAAAGGAGTTTGTGCTCAATCAGAGGCCTTCATATGGTCTGACTGGAGGTTGTCCAAGTCAGAAAAGGTTGTCTTATTTTGTAAGACATTACCTGCCATTTTTGGTCACCTGCCATTTCTTGTTCTTTGACTTTGGTCAAAAGTCTACCTTTGACTGGTCAAATGTTGACCATTGACACTTTGACTTTTGACCACATGTCATGCACCTATTGGAGAGCTGGTGGGGGCCTGTCCCCCTGCCAGAACCTGGCAAGGAAGAGGGCGCACGCCACCCTTGGCGTGTGCCCAAGTTGGAGGCGCCTAGGAGTCCCTGTTGGACAGGGACTCCATCTCCTTTTTGGATTCCAATTAGAGTTCTCCTAAGAACCAACTTTGACTGGTCTTAGGCACCCTCTAAGGAGGAATCCAGGACTCTATTCCCACCAATCAGATTTAGATCTGATTTCACAAAGAGTTGTGATTGGTTGGGAAGAAGAGGAGTTGGATCACAGACTTAGTCTATAAATAAGACCCTGCGCCCAACTCAAGATTAAGTGATTGAAAGGAATCACAATTCCCCATGCCCCAAGGCTGCCTCTCCCCTCTTCCTCCATGCCAAACCACCTTCTCCCTCTCCTCTCCACGTCCAAAAGGAGTTTTGGACCTTGGTTGGTGCGATCCAGATCAAAGAAAGGCGACTGAAAGCTAGAAGGCTGCGCTGCTGCAAAGGACGACTGCTGATCTTCAAAAGGAGTTTTGAAGATCCTCCAGATCAGATCCAAATCTGATTTTTGAAGACGTGATAGAGAAGAAGAGGATCTTCAGATCCAACCCGAGTGGATACCGGTAGAGGCCAAGCACTTGTGTGGCTAGATCCAGAACCTTCCACTGCAAATAGGATCATCAACGGATAATAGGATTACCCAAATCAGGTAAATTAAATTTGATTTAATTTATTCTTATTTTATTTTATTTAATAAAATAATAAGAATCAAATCTGAAATATTTCAGATCTGATGCAAATCAAAGAGAAAAATCTTTGAAATATATCTCTTGATCTGTTCAGATCTGAACGAACCTGGACCAAAAAATCAGGATTTTTCTTCATATCCCTCGGCCCAAGTCAGTAGATCGACAAAGTCTCTGGGATACTTCTTCTTCAGAAAGAATAGTAAGTCATTCTTTTGAAGGCCGCCCTTAAGTTCGGCCATCGCAATAGACTAGTCCAGGTCCCGAACCTCCAATACTGCAGCGTTAAATCGGATGACATAAGCCCAGACGGATTCCCCCTACTTCTGCTTGACATTCATCAGAAAATTTGAATCTCGGTGCGGACATCGGTTGCTGATAAAGTGAGCCATAAATTGATGGCTCATCTGATCAAAAGAGAAGATCATGTCCGACCGCAACGTCGAATACCAGTTTCTTGCTGCTTTCTTTAAGGTAGATGAAAAGGCTCGGTACAATATGGCATCTGGTGCACCATGGAGTAGCATCATGATCCGAAAGGCCTCTAGATGATCAACTGGATCAGAAGTTTCATCGTAGCTTTTGAATTGAGGAAGCTCGAAGTTCGGTAGGATGGGCTCTTGTATAATTTAAGGAGAGAAAGGAGGATCGGTGTGGACGTCATCAAGGTGAGCCAGGGTGACGTGGCTGAGCTCCTTAATCCGTCGGTCCATCTTTCATAGTCTATGATCGAGTGCATCATCTTGGTCGCAGATTTTGGGAGGCTTTCGACTACAAATGGAGAAGATCTTCTCTAGAGGATAACTATGATCCGAATATAAATCCTCTGCTCTCCATTTCTCCTTCCTAGAGGCGATGGGTACACTAGCTCGAGTACTCTTTTTTAGGGCTAGTTTTCGACATTCTGATGGTGGATTTTCTAGTAGAGTCACCGTCAGAGGCTGCTGCATGGCCTGCATTGCCTCCGTGAGGCCATGGACCTACTGGACAAGCAGGTTGAACTGCTCCGCATCTACCATGGGTATAGGTGGAATCTGAGTTGCTAGAGCTGAAGCAGGAGCAGATGGATCTAAATAGGATTGGACCATGGAGGTCGTCGATCGTCGGGTCAAAGCTCTTTTGGGAGGCATTTTCTCTTGAAAAAGAACTCTGAAGAGAAAGGAGGAAGATCTCTGGAGAGAGAGATCATTACTGAGCACTCCTTTAAGAATAAGAAAGCCTCAAGAATAGAGGGTCCTTTCTCTAGCGCCAAATCTATTAGTGCAGAATCTAGTTGACGTCGGATCAAGCTGGAGGGAAGGAGGATGAGGTCACCGTCAGTAACTTATAAAATAAAGTTTCATCCAGAGTCGATGGTGATGGCTCTGGTAGGACCCTCCGACGATCAAGTTAGCTCTTCTGGCTAATAGAAATGGAGTGCTTAGAAATGAGTTCGACAGAGTTTAGAGGAGAGAAGAGTTTAGAGCTTAGAGTAAGCATATCTGGAGGGTCCCTTTTTATAGATGGAGCTTGATGGTGATAGCTGCAACTGTCTGATGATGGGTCACTCGAGGCTGCGTGAGGTTTAGTGTGGAGAGGATGGTATCATCAAATCGATAGTGACAGCCATACCGTCTGATAGTGGTGGGCCGTTCGAGGTCTGATAGAGTCTGCAATGGAGGGGGGCGCCGCCTGTAGCATCACCTATGGTAGATTGATGGTGACTGTTCATCCAGATTTAATAGCTGTGGCTTTGAGAAAGCAGGCATTAATTGGTGGACTTTGGCATGCATCAATTTCAGAGGAGTTCGGACTCCTAAAAGAGTTCAGTCGAAGGAAAAGCTCAAAAAAAGTTTGGCTCCTATAGGAGTTCGACCGAAGGAGAAGCTTGGAAGAGTTCGGCTTTTGTAGGCATCTGGCTGAAAGAGCGCGGAGGAAGTTTGGCTCTCGTGGGCGTCCGATTGGAGGAGTGCAACTGAAGGAGTACGGAGGAAGTTCGACTCTCATGGGAGTCCGACTGGAGCTCGATTGCTGAGGAGTTCGGCAGGTTGAAGAAGTTTGGCTAAGACCCAACCGCTGGAGAGTTCGAAAGGGGCTCGGCCACTGAGAAGTTCGGTAGAAGCTCGGCTGCTGAGGAGTTCGACCAGCTGAAGGAGTTCAACTAAGATTCGTCCACTGAAGCTCTTTCGTGGCTACCGATTGCATTAGGCTAAGCATCAAACTAGACTTCAGTAAGAGTAGGGCTTATCCCCAATACTATCAAAGTCTTACTTAAATCAGATATTGTTATCATGGTCAATTTAATATGAAATAATTTTGGCTATTAAATTAGAAACAAGTAATCAAAGAGCTAACCGACGATTGATTATGAGATAATTTTTTAGTTAAATGATCTTTACTATAATTTTAACCATTTTATATGATGATGATAGTAAAATTCAAATTATTTTTGTATGAACTATTCATGTTAAGCAAATATTGTAAAAGTACGAGCATAACAACCAATAGAGTTTAAAAATAGTTATCAGACGATGTATAGTTTTAGATCATTCTTAGTCTCACAAATTAAATTTTATAATCACCACCATAAAAAATGATTACAATAGTAGCCAAGATCATTTATAAAAAAAATTATCTCATAATCGGACACCATCTAATCCTTTGATCACTCGTTTATCATTTAACGATCGAAATTAATCTATACTAAATTGACCAAGATAACGATATCCGATTGAAGTAAAAATTTAATAGTACTCTATAAACATAATCGAGATCATCATTATAAATTTTTGGATCTATCGAAGATCTTCATCTATCAGATCATTGCATCGTCATTCGTGGTCGTCGAAATCAAATTTTTTGATCAATGAAGCTGGGCCATCGGATCGAGGCAATCTTTTATGATGACACTCTAATGATAATTATTTAGATAATAAACAGTAAAGATGGACACCAAATTTTAAAATTATATAATATTTTAAAAAAATTAAAAAAATATATGATAGCGGTTAAAAATAACTGCTACCATAGATCGATTTATAGCAGCGGTTATAAGAAACCGCTGCTATAGGACTGACCTATGGCAGCAATTATCGTTAACCATTGCTATAGGTCCGACCTATGACAGCGGTTGTCGTTAACCGCTGCTATAGATCGGATCTATTGCAATGGTTATAAAGAACCACTGCCATAGGTCGGCCTATGATAGCGATTTCTTATAATCACTGCTATAAGTTAACCTATAGCAGTGGTTCTTTTTAACCTCTATTATAGACTCTATTGCAGCAAAAATCGCTGCCATAATATGCATTGTCGTAGGCTCTTTTTGTAGTAGTATATGTGAAGTATATCGCTACATAATATGATGATGATCCATCCACGTAGTCCACCCTTGACCTTAAGGGATGGCTTAGGATCACTGAAGGGCTGAGTAAGAGCTAGGTTATAGAATTAGGCCACAACTTCGACCCTCTAGTGATAATCCAATTTGGCATCCTTACAAGCCTCGATGTCCCAGATTTGGAGCGATCCCATGTAGAGGAGGTCGTATGGAAGCTTTTAAGCCAGCAATCTTAGAGCATCCGGAATACCATCCATGATATGATCATGGAGGATCTTCAGGATCCACAGTAGAGCGACCAACTGGGCTCATTGTTCCAGCCATCTCAATAGATAATTCTATTAGTAAACTCTTTTACTTATTTTAAGTTTTCATATTTAAAAGCTTCATATATTTAAACTAGGCTTGAGTCAGAAAAAAAAATCTAAGAGCTAAAAATTCAATCTAACTATCCAATTGATGGGCTGGAGATGTCTATAGTTTTATATCATAGAATGAAATATGAAGAAATAATCTATTCGAGAATCAAAGGAGAGTATCGAAAAATATGCCTCTGTATCGAAAGATACGCCTTAATATCGAAACTTATGAATAATATTTTATTTTTCTTCATTTTAGGATGACGGGATATCTAGCTCTCATCTACCTGCTGTTGAAGATGAGCAACAAGATGAGCAAGAGGACGAGAAGGACGTTACCTAATTTTCTTTTTTATTTTTATATAATTTTGATACATGTAAAGCAGTATCTCAATATAAAATTATATAATTTATATTTTTTATATAATATAATTAATTTTATATTTATAATTATATTAAATAGTTATTATTTTTTAAATATATTTAAAAAATATTATTATTTATTAATAGATTTTAGATTATTTAATTATAATTTTAAAAAAATTAAAAATTATTAGCGATAGCAGATTCATCGCTAATAATTTTTTTTAAAATTTTAAAAAAATAAAAAAGTATTAGTGATGACATTAGCAACAAAATTATCGTCGCTAATAGTTTCTTAAGTTTTTTATAAAAAAATTAAAAATTATTAGCGACAACATTAGTGATAAAAATATTGTTGCTAATAGTTTTTTATCATTTTAATTAATAAAAATTAAAATTTCTAGTGATAGCATCTTTGTC
The DNA here is from genome assembly GCA_006176705.1 of Cocos nucifera. NCBI lineage: Eukaryota > Viridiplantae > Streptophyta > Magnoliopsida > Arecales > Arecaceae > Cocos > Cocos nucifera. Next base: position 96,735 of record QRFJ01000185.1, read on the forward strand.
TCTAATACCATTACTAATTAGTTATTAGCGACAGTAATAATTACTATCGCTAATAATGACAATTAGCGACAAAAATTTTTTAGATTAAATTTTATGATGGTATTAACGATGGCAAGGTTATTAGCAATGACATATAGACTATTAGAGATCATATAAACCTTAAGAATCTCATACAATGAAGTAGGGATTCATTCTCTCACTAACCCTTTTTGGTCATCTTATAGCACATATGGGATGAATCATGTTCTATGGTATCAACTTTCTTTCTAAAAAAAGCATATGTCTTATAGTATCGAAGATACTGTATAGACTTGAGTTCAGACATACCATGGTGCCCAACTTGAGTCCTTCAAATGCCCTTCCTTTATTGACAATTAAGAACTCATGTCTAGCTTTTAAACAAACTAAGTAGACAATGGAGATGTCTACCCTGATCACAATATTATTATTATTTTTAAAATATTTAAGTAACCTCTTGAGTTTTTTTGTCAAGACAATAATTGTTTTAAGCTCAAATTTCAATTTAGAGTTCATAGTAGCTTAAAATTATCTCATCTCTACATGTCTTCCAAAAAAATCAGAGGCAATTTCCCATGTGAGAAGGCCAATCTCGATTTGTTAACATACTTTCACAATATGTACGTAGCATATGATTATTATGTGTGTACTTTTCTTATAAAATATGGAACTTAACCATAATAATCTCATACATCTTTTTAAAAAAACATCATCCATTAAATGTCAATAAGAAGATACATACAAAGTCATATGAACAAACCACACTTTGTAAAATGCATCATATCCTTTTTAATCCAAAAGATCTTATATGCCCAACAAATACATCTCTAGCAATTGGTTTGTTAAGCAAATCTACTATTATTGGACATGCCAGAATGTATTGCAAAGCCACCTCTTTTTGTGCTACAATATCTCTCAAAAAATTATGCTTGATATCAATATGTTTAGTTTTGTAGTAATACTTGGTGTCCTTCGTGAAGGTAATAGCTGCTTGACTATGATCACAATGTATAATCACTGGACTCCCACTATCACTCAAGAATTTTAAATGCTTAAAAAATCTTTTCAATTAGAAGGCTTTCTGCACTACTGCTAAACAAGCCACAAATTTAACTTCCATCATGGACAATGCTATACAGATTTGCTTCTTGCTACTCCAAGAGATGGCACCATTATTGAGTAAGAATGCATAACCTGAAGTGGATTTACACTCATCTGGATTTCCATCCTAATCAGTGTTCATAAATCCCTTTAAACATAAATCATTTTCCTAATAGCAAAAGGAATAATTCATAATGCCTTTCAAAAATCTCAAGATCCTCTTGATAGCCTTCTAATGATTTGGTCCTGGATTAGATTGATATTGGCTGACTAGACCATTGTATAACATATGTCAGGCCTTGTACACATTATAGTATATATAAGGCTCCCAACCATACTACAATATGGTACTTTGGCCATTTTCTCTCTTTCTTTTGGAGTCTTTAGATATACCTTGAAGCTTAAGCATTCACCTTTTGCTATAGGAGTATCAAATGGATGATAATTTTCCATATGAAAATGCTCAAGAATTTTCTTTATATATGTTTCTTATGACAAAGCTACAAGATTTCTTGGATGATCTCTATGAATTTTTTCACCAAATATATAACTTTCTTCACCCATGTCTTTTATTTCAAATTTTAAAGACAACTATCCTTTTGTAGTAATGACATATTCCTCGTCATTCCTAGCCAATAAAATATCAACTACATTTAGAGTGACAATATTATAAACTTTTCTTGTGAATGTTTGACGCACATATAGCGGTCTTCATCTATCATGGTAAAACCATATAAAATTATTACTTGATGAAATCTCAAATTCCACTAACTAAATACTTGCTTTAGACCATATATTGATTTCTTGAGCTTGCATACATTTTTCTCTTGGCCTTTAGTAATGAAACCTATAAGTTGTTCCATGTATATTTTTTCTTCTAATTCTCCATTAAGAAATGTCATTTTAATGTCTATTTAGTGCAATTCTAAATCCAATTGCACCACTCTTGCTAAGATATGGTGAACGTAACAAACCTTACTACTGGTGAGAAAGTTTTCTCAAAATCAATACTCCCATGTTGGGTATATGCATTCGCAACTAGTCAAGCTTTATACCTCTCAATTGATCCATCTAGCTTTTGTTTAAACTTAAAAATCCATTTGTTCCCAATGGCCTAACATCTAGTAGGTAGATCAACCAATATTTCCAAACTTGGTTCATTTTCATTGACTCTATTTCTTCTTCCATGGCCTTTTTCCACTCTTCTTTTGCAGGGCATGATAAAGCTTCACTTACAATTTTAGGTTCTTCCTCATCTTGTATGGTTACCATCAAGGTTTCTCCTTCAATCTCAAGATGACAAGGAATAGTTTTGCTATTGCTCTTACATAGTTGCAGTTCTTATGAAGGAGACTTATCAGGTAACTTCTCGCTCCCACTTGACTTGAGATGTTAAGGCATTCCTTATGCACCTCAACTGTTTGAGTGTTAGTGCTACCTAAATCCTCCAACTCATATAAAGGAATATTCTCATCAACTTCATCCTTACTAGAAAATTCGTTCCCTAAGAAATTAAGTGACATCTCATGATTCAATTTCAGTTAAACCTCCATCAGCATGATCACCAATGAACACATACCCTTTAGAGTGTTCTGGGTACCTAATAAAAATATATATATTTTTCTTTAGGGCCGAACTTCCTATATTTATGGGAAGAATCATGAATATAAGCTGCTGATCCCCATGGTCTCAAATAGCTCAAAATTGGTTTTCTATATGTCCATAGGGAGTGGAAGTAACTAATTTTAAGGGTACTTGGTTAAGTATAAAGATCACAATTAACAAAGCATCTCTCCAAAAGGAGATTGACAAGTTGGCCTACACCATCATAAATCTAACCATTTCCAAAAGAGTTCTATTCCTTCTCTTAGTAACATCATTCTATTGTGGTATTCCAGGAATAATCAGTAGTCTACTGATCCCTTTTTCATTACAAATTTCTTAAATTATTTAGATAGATATTCATGCCCTCAGTCTATCCTTAAGGTTTTGATCTTTTTCTCTAACTAATTCTCAACCTCGGTCACATATTTTCTGAAACAATCTAGTACCTCAGATTTGCGAGAAATCAAATATATATGACCATATCATGTGAAATCATCTATGAATGTAATGAAATATGAGTCTGCATGCCTCATCCTTACACTCATCGGACCACAAATGTTAGAGTGGATCAACTACAATGAAACTTCTGCTCTAATAGCTTTATTGAATGGTTTTCTTATCATTTTTCTTGCCAGGCAATGCTCACATATGGGCAAATTAATTTTGCTGAGGGAGCCTAACAAGCCCTCTGTAGCTAATCTATTCATTCTATCGTGCCCAATATATCCTAATCTAGCATGCCATACATTCTTATCCACATTTGAATTGCTTGTATAAGCAATTAAAGAAAAACAACATTCATCATAATTATACATAGAATGTTCAACATCTAATACAATAAAACCATTAGATACATACCCAGTACCATAAAATACTATATCATAATAAATATACACACAACCATTATAAAAGTTCAAGCTAAACCCTACATTCAAAAGAACAACTATGGATATTAAATTTTGCCAAATCTCAGGTGCATAAAGGACATCATGCAGGAGTGAGGTTCGGCCACCATGAAGATTTAACTTACATGTCCTGATCCCTTTAACTTCAATTTTGATATTGTTCTCTACATATATTCATCTTATTCTGGTAGGAATCTGATGAAACTCTACATACGCACTTCTATCTCTAGCTATATAGTCTATGGCTCCTAAGTCTATAATCCACAAAAAATAAAATTTGGTGAGTAATATAATGCTAGAAACATATGCATAATTTAAAAAAGCAGCATTAAATGCTACCTTCTTTTGCTCGGAGCATTCATGAGCAAAATGATCCTTTTTGCCATAGTTGTAGTATTTAATTTTTGCTTTATCCTTCTTCTTGCCAAAGTGCCTGCCCTTTTTGAACCACTATACTTTGTTCTTCTTGGGTTCTAATCCAATTCCCTTTCCCTTTCCATTCTTCTTCCATTTCTTCTTGTTATATTTAGAGCCTAATTAAAGCTCCTCCAGAACTAGTTGTAGCAACATATGCTTGTCCAGAAGTTTCAATAGCCCGAAGTCATTCATCTTCCAACTCAACATGGTGAGTAACATCATCAAAGGTCTTAATGCTATCATTGTAAATCAAATTAACCTTCATGTGCTCCCAACTATCAGAGAGAGACCAAATTACAGCTTGAACTTATTGTTCCTTTGTAAGATAGTGCCCTACTGATTTCAACTCCTTAATCATATTTGATATCTCTCTCAGATATTGTTTGATGGTATGATTAGGATGTTTCATATATGTGTCAAACTTGATATAGTTAGCTGTCTTAGTTTAGTGACAATGGTACCCCTAAACTTTCTCTTTAGGGCAATCTTTATTTCATGAGCAGTGGAATACCGTGGATATTCAAGGACAAAACTATCATCTATTAAGCTAATCAGAATATCACTTGTAGTGAAATCTTTCTTTTTTCATGCTTGATAAGCTTCCATGTCTCTCCTATATTGGACAATATTCCCTTGCTGAGGTTCCACCATACTAGTGCTTTTTGTTCTTTCAGAACATATTGGATCTTAAGGAGCCAAATACCATAATTATCTTCATTCAACTTGTCATCTTTGTTTAAGTCAGCAATAATATGCTTTGAAGCCATTCTCAGCACTATAGTTCAAATCAATGTCCAGCATAACATACATATATTCTGCTACTCATGGTAATTAAATTAATGATTATTTAACAAAAGACATGGAATCGAAAGTTTACAATATTCATAGTCATCATCTATTATCCTAATGTCCAATTATCATAAATTTAACTTCATAGCACAAAATTTTAGTTCTAGGTATTAATGTCTTGTTATCTTAAAATTTCCACTTGATGCAAAATTTTATAATAAAATAAACATACATATATATATCCCAGAGTTTTATATAAAGAAATATTCATGCATAACTGAAAACAAATATTCATTAGTTTCTATACAGCTACAATATTTACAATCATTAAGATTAATATTCATCTAATCCTCTTCTTTAGACTTAATTAGTTAACTTAAGAACTTCATCCCTAATCCTATCTCTCACTCTCCGTGCCACTCCTAGTGCCAATAGACCACAATTGGTCCTATCAAAACTAGCATGGCCATGAAGTGGTGCCAATAGACCACAATTGGTCCTATCAAAAATAGCATGGCCATAAGGTCGGAGCCTGCCATCCATAGATAACACAAAAGGTGCTTCACCACACTTGACAAACAGCGATCCCATTTATTTTTAAGTAATGATTTTAAATCCTTATATGTCTTGCTTATTTTAATATTTTTTAAAAGTTTTTTTACAATTCTAAACCAATCCTATGGTAGAATTTCTGCCAGCACATCACTTTCATCTTTCGGTATTCTTCATTGGTATTCAATATCTATTTAGGAAGTAATATCCTCAATCATATCAAAATCTGAATCCACTCTCTTTTATAATTACAAATCAACTTATATAATTACAAATCAACTTACGTCCAAAATTTCTAATTATAGGAAATGTTTTAAGAACCTTTTGGTTGCCATCTTGACAAAACAAATTCATATGCATATCAAAGAATTATTTTTAAAAATATCATATTTAATATCTAAATATATAGAGTGTAAAAAAATTTTCAACAAATATATGGACATGTGAAGCATATAAACAAAATATTTTTTTTTTCCAGCACCTGAAATTATATTTTATTTTTATTGTATTTATTTATTTAATCTTGCAGCTTAACAATGTACTTGCACGCGCAGCGCTCAGGCATCGATGCATGCATGCCATCGGATTTGCAGTGTCTGTGCGCGGGTGCGCACCCCTTTTTACAATTTAACATCTTACGCGTGCACCATCAGCCCACCATGATATTCAATTAATTTTTTGTGGGAAGAGCCCACTACAGTGCGTTGCTCTCGCCCATCACTCATGCGTTGCACCTCTGCACGGGCCTAGCGTCTCTCTCTCTGTTTTTTTTTTTTTTTTTTTTTTGTGTGTGGGGGGGTGGGGGGGGGGTGGGGGTGGGGGGGTACGGTCACATGCGACCACGGACCCAATGCACTCAGGGGCGCTTGCGGACTATTCTGACATGCAACCCAGAGGAGAAAAAAAATTTCCTTCATGTAGTGAAGCGAGGTGGACGCTCAATAGCACGGGGCATGGAAACACGATGGTCAACTCAACAGTCAACCGCGGCAACGTGCGTGCACGTGATCATCTTTTTTCCTCAACAAATTTTTTATTAAAAAATAATAAAATTTATAAAAAAATAAAACTCTTAAAATACAATACCAAAATCCATAAATAATATGTCGATTCGAAGCTTGTGAAAAGCTCTACCGACCCATATAAATTTTATTGTCTTAAACCTACTCTGCAAAATGAACAATGATAATCAATTTTCAGATCATTTAAGTGGGATTCATTTTTCTTTTTACATGCTCAATATCATAATCCCAACATTCCAAGAAATGTTTCATGCTATATGGTGCACATGTGTGTGAAATATTATGTCACAAAACACCATGCACATAAAGTTGCCATTGTTGAGCAATCAAACTCTTATATGATGAAAATACATGAAACAAACTTATAAAAAATTCAAACTATAGCATAATCAATAACTAGATCAGCAAGGAAACCACAATACATGCCTCTAATACCATTTGAAGAACAAAGTTTAACATAAAATTTATAATGAGAGAGCATGAACTTGTAAGTTTCTTTCAAGAAAAACATCCTAAGAATTAATGTGGGATTACTAGCTACCAGTCTAGAGTATAATCACAGGAGGAAAACACATCTTGATTCACAATCTAAATGCCTTTATATGGATAAGCGTAGAGAGGGTGATTGACCGTCTAGAGAAAGAAAGGGAGAAGTAAATTATTGAACCACCATGAAAACCCTCTCATATACATTCAGAAGGGGGGTGGTTTTCTCATGTTCAAAAACTGCATGGTAGTTTTTCATTTTCTTAGAAAACCAACTTCCTTATCTATTCACATTAAAAAGGATTGGATCGGCCCATCATGGGAACCCAACCCGGATCCATAAACACCTCTAGCTTCAAACTTGAAGGTTCGCTGGTTGCATTCCCACAACAAACACCAACACCTAATTGCAAACAGGCATTCCACAGTCGGCAAAAGCTAAGAAATGGATGCATGCTTTCTCGAAACGCCCCAAACCTTCGTATATGTCTCAGGAAGTTGTGGTACTCTGCAGTCCTTAAAAGAGTATACTTCAGAACTCTTTAGAGTAGTTATCTGTTGTCTCTTCACTTTCACCACAAAAGGAACAACAATTAGACAAGGTCAAACCCTTGATGAGATTTGCTGTAGCCAATATTTTATCCAAGCAGCTCAACCAGGCGAAAAGCTTAACCTTCTCCAGAACCGGTAATTTCTGAATAAATTTACCAAGAGGAAAAATCAGCCCATCATGTTTAAGGAACATGTAACATTGACTGACCATGAAGGTTCCTGCAGAGCTCCATTTTTAAAGCCAATGGTCAAGATTATGGTTAAGGGAGCCAGATAGCAGAATCAATGTAAGCTCATGATATCATCTGATGGTGAGGGAGCTCATTGGATGTCTGAAAGGCTTCTGAATTCGTCCACCTGGGATTCATAGACCCTCTAGTTTGCATGAAGAATTCAGCTGCAGAAATACATTGATTCTTTGCCAACATGTATATGTGGGGAAAAGCAAGTGATAGAGATGAATCTCTTAACCAGACATCATGCCAAAAGGAGATTTGATCTCCATTCTCTAGCTTAGGCTAAAAGAGTTGCTTGAACAGACCAAAGAGGTTGAGAATACCTTCCCAGATTGGTGGAGCCATGCTTTTCTTGCAACGAGAGGGTGTTGAAGGCAGTTTCTTGGGTTAGTATATGGCTCTAACCAGTTTGCACCAAGGCTAGTGTTGATCCTCATAAAACTTCCACCACCACTTCAAAAGAAGAGCACTGTTAATGGAAGTGAGGTCCAGCAACCACAAGCCCCCCAAATTCCGAGGTCCACGTACCTGACTCCAGTTCACCAAATGTTTCACTTTACTGCCAGATTGCTGACAGTTCCAAATGAAATCGCAGCATGGTTAGTTGATTCTTTGTGTCACAGCTGCTGGAAGCTGAAACACAGACATCCAATGCGTAGAAATAGCTCTTAGCACCAAGTTTGCCAAGACCAAACAACCTGCCAAAGATAGAGAGTTACGCTTCCAACCACTCATCTGCTTAGAAACTTTTTCAATGAGAAAGGATCATTCCCTTCTATAGAGAGCAATATGATGAAGCAAAAACACTATAAAAAACATATTAGTGACTATCTTAAATGAAATCCGAGGTATTGAATGCGCAGTTTAGAGGCTTGGCAATCAAGACTATAAAAAACATATCCATTTGTGACCAAAATATAGTGAGGAAGCAAAAACACCATCACAAAAAGCTTTATTTATGATGGCAAATCTCAGTTGTCATTATTAGTCATCAAGAACTTAACATATTAGTGACTATCTTAAATGCCATCATAAATACTAGATTTTTCCATCACAAATACTATTCTTTTGGAGGAAAACATTGGTGCAAATTTTATACCAATGTGCTAGTGACGAATGAATCCATGCCCTTATAAAAAGTATATTATTTATAACTGGATGTCACTAAAAATATAAAATTTATTATGAAAGTATCCTATTTATGAAGGCCAAAGTTAGTCATCATTGTTAATCATTCAAATCTCAGTACATTACTAAGTATATTAAGATTTTCTCATAAATAATATATACTTTTTGTTAGTAATATTGTTCAAAGCCTTATTAGTAAGGGTAAAAGCCAGTCATTACTAATAATTATCAAAATTATACTATATTTGTTATTAGAATTAAGATCCATCACAAATACTAAATTTTTTTATCACTAATATTATTTTTTTAAAGAGTAACTTTAGTACCAATTTTATATAAATTTATTAGTGATAAATGAATCCACGCCCTTATAAAAAGTATGTTATTTGTAACTACACATCACTAGAGACACAAAATTGACTCTAAAAATATCCTATTTATGAGGGTCAAATTTAGTCATCGCTGTTAATTAATCTCAGTACAATACCAACTATATTAAGATTTCCTCATAAATGATAAATTTTTCCATCAATAATGTTGTTCAAAGCCCCATTAGTGAGGGTGAAGCTAGTCATTACTATTAAAATTATCAAAATTATACTACATTTGTGATTAGAAAAGCTCCATCACAAATACTATTTTTTTTCCATCACTAATATCATTTTTTTTAGGATAACCAATTTTGTACCAACTTACTAGTCACACATGAATCCATGCCCTCATAATAAGTATGTTATTTAGAACTAGACATCGCCAAGGATACAAAATTTATTCTGAAAGTATCCTATTTATGAGGACTGAAGTTAGCCATCCTTGTTAATCATTATATCCCTGTACATTATCAACTATATTAAGGGGGTGCTTGGTTCGCGATTGGACTCAAAATCGGAATGAAAATTGAAATGGATTGAAATCGGAATTAGAATGGCCTAATCCTTTAAAATGTTTGGTTCATAACCGGAATCGATATCGAAATGAAAATGGAAATGAGAATTTGAATCCATAGGAAAGAGTAGAGATTGAGTTTTTAGGTAGATTGAGTCATTTTCATTCCACCTGGAATCGAAATCGGAATGGGACTCCCCCAACCAAGCAGTTGGAATGGGAGTCATCCATTCCCATTCTGATTTGGGATCCCTACTCCCCCCAACCAAGTACCCCCTAAGATTTTCTCACAAATGATATATTTTTCATCAATAATATTCTTCAAAGCTTTATTATTAAGGTTTCCAAATTTTTTTAATAATTAAGCATTATAACATTATTTTCGAAAGTAAAAAATTAGATGTCACTATTAATTTTTAAAATCTCAATGTGTTTGTTACTAGAACAAAATGCCACAAAACTACAATATGTATATAACTATAGAATTAACATTATAGTATTTAGAAATCTTGGTAATTAATTGCTAAATTAGTACCAATTCGAAGATTTGGGCCGAACTAGTATTAATTTCTCTAAATTATTTTCAAAAGATATTCACATATTAAATTAATAACCGATGAAGCAAAAGAATTATCAAACTTAATGCATATCACTTTTCCTCCAATTGAATCAATTAGAGACCGTAATAAATGATAAACTATTTAGTAATTAATTAATATTTTTTGATTAAGTAATTAATAAATACTTCTGACTTGTGAACGTTCGCTTTAAGTAGATTTGGGTTTGATATAAATGGGTCTAGGTCATAATTGGGTCAACCCATCTTGACCTATTTATTAAATAGGATGGGTTTAGATATAGACCTTGAATATGTTTAACTCATTTTGACTGGTTTAATAATTGGATAGGTTATGACTTGATCCATTTAACTTGTTTAAAATCTATTTTACATATTTATGATCTATTTAATTTGATCCATTTAGCCTATTTAACTCATTTAATATGACTTGACATGTTTAATAACTGGGTTATATGGGTGGATCAGCTTACCTATTTATCAAATAGGTTGGATTCATATCTAATTTTTTTGACTTATTTAATAAATAGGTCAAATTTGACTTAACGAATTTTAACTTGATCTATATCTGATCCAATCCGTATCTGATCTGATTGCCACCCATATCCTCAAGTTCTCACCAAAGTAAGCTTCCTATTTATTTTTTTAGAATATTAGCTTTATTTTGATTTTATTTCAGTAGTTTAACTTGTCAAACTTATATCCAAGTTTTCCTCTAGTATGTCTTAAAATGGCTACTTTGATCTTTTATGCCTCATGAAAGCCTTAATGTAAGGAAGGACTTCCATCCACACCAAACATTCCACCCCAATACTTCTATCTTGATTAGAACTCTATTTAAGGAAGGACTTCCATCCAAAAAAAAATAGTGCATGCATCAAGGGTTGCACAATATTAAAAAAATCTAATGATTCCTTAGAACTCCATCTAAGGAAGGACTTCCATCAAAAAAAAATATGTATATCAAGGGTCACGCAATATTAAAACAATTCTAGCGATTGGGACTTGCATCCACACCAAACTTTCCACCCCAAGACTTCTACTGTGATTAGAACTTCATCTAAGGAAGGACTTTTATACAAAAAAATATGTATGCAAGTTGTGTGATATACAAAAAAAATCTAGACTCTCATCCACACCAAACTTTCCATCCCAAGATTTCTATCGAGATTAGAACATGATCTAAAAAAAATGTGTGCATCAAGATGCGATATTAAAAAAAAAAATTTCAGCAATTAGGACTCCCACCCACACCAAAATTCCCACTGACTTCTACCAGGATTAGAACTCCATCTTAAAGGATATCTATCAAAAAAATATATGTGCATCTATTATTTCCAATTGCCAATGCCAAAAAAAGGCATGTTCCAATGTATCAACAGATAATGTTATCATGGTGTTATCCGATTGAGGCATGAAAATGAAGGAAAATCCTGATTTTTCGATCCAGGTTCGTCCAGATCTGATTAGATCAAGAGATATATTTCAAAAATTTTCTCTTGATCTCAATCAGATCTTGATATATTTCAGATCTGATTCTTATTATTTTAATAAATAAAATAAAGTAAGATAAATTAAATCAAATTTAATTTACCTGATTTGGGTAATCCTATTATCCTGTAGATGATCCTGATTGCAGCGGAAGGTTCTGAATCTTAGCCACGCAAGCGCCTGGCCTCTACCGGTATCCACTCGGGTTGGATCTGGAGATCCTCTTCTTCTCTATCACACCTTCAAAAATTAGATCTGGATCTGATCTGGAGGATCTTCAAAACACCTTTGAAGATCTGCAGTCATCCTTTTGCAGCAGCGCAGCCTTCTTGCTTTTGATCGCCTTTCCTTGATCTGAATCGCACCAACCAAAGTCCAAAACCCTTTTGGACGTGGAGAGCAAGGGGAGAAGAGAGCTATGGCATGGAGAAGGAGGGGAGAGGCAGCCTTGGGGCGTGGGGTTTCTCAATTGAATTGCATTCACTTAGAATTAGGGTTGGGCGCAGGGTCTTATTTATAGACCTCTTGTGATCCAACTCCTCTTCCTCTCAACCAATCACAACCCTTTGTGAAATCAGATCTAAATCTGATTGGTTGGAATAGAGACCCCTGGATTCCTCCTTAGAGGGCGCCTAAGACCAGTCAAACTGGATTCTTAGTAGAACTCTGATTGGAATCCAAAAGGGAGGTGGAGTCCTTGTCCAACAAGGACTCCTAGGCGCCTCCTACTTGGGCTCACGCCACCCTTGGCGTGCGCCCTTCTCCTTGCCAGGTTCTGGCAGGGGGACAGGCCCCCACCAGCTCTCCAATAGGTGCATGACATGTGGTCAAAAGTCAAAGGGTCAATGGTCAACGTTTGACCAGTCAAAGGTAGACTTTTGACCAAAGTCAAAGAACAAGAAATGGCAGGTGACCAAAAATGGCAGGTAATGTCTTACAAATAAGACAACCTATTCTGACTTGGACAACCTCCAGTCAGACCATATGAAGGCCTCTGATTGAGCACAAACTCCTTTGGCTCAGTCAGGACAACTTATTTATGATAGTAAAAGAAGAACGTTAGGTTCAATCGAGTGCTAGCACGATTTCCTTGAACCTAATTGAATCTCATTCAGATCAATTGAACTAGATCAGTTCAATTGATGATCACCAGATTCAAACCCTTGTTTGTGTGACCCAGTTAGGTTCAGTTCTGTATGGTAATGGGATATGTCATGATCTCTATCATAGACATCATCGAAACTCCTTTCGATGGATCAGAACTCTTCTGATTCGAACAGCTAGAATGATCGATCATCTAAATCATTCTAATTGCTCCCAAAATCCACCAGTGACACCTAGCAGTATATGGTGGCAACCCATCAGAGCTGAATGCGAACCTCTTGGTGCAGCTACCTGTGTGATTAAGTTCTTCTATCTTGAGCCCCGATCAGATTAGGGTTAAGGTGAACTCGTCAAACCCTAGTCTCTGTCATATGATGTAATCATTCGATTCGAGTCCAATGTGAAAATCTAAATAGAAACTCTTTCTATTATTTCACTCTACCATGGCCATGGATTTCTGGACTTGATTCTCATGATCATCATAGGGCTACTCCTCTACCACCGAGGTAGATAGATTCCATCTTGATGCAATCCAGTTCCTACAATGAACATGCTATAGCCAACATACACCTCAGGGTTCCATATGGCTAGGAGACCGAGTAATGGTGTAGTCAAACTATAACACCCTCAAGGTGAACTGCCGATGCATCTCAGGTCAAAGAACCAGACACACTACTGCAGCATCGAGTCAGTCATTGACGAGAAGGTAGACTTCCTAATGACTACTCGAGGTGGTCACGCTCAGTGCCCTCGTTCTCTAACGAGTACCTGTACTCTCGCTCCGGTGTCTCCACACCGTAGACTCAAGACTCATCTACTAAAGAGAAGCGATCGTACACCAACCTTCCGGATCAATCACCATCCTCGTGATGATCCTATGGTCGGGAGCTGTTTATGAGTTAATAATGATTATTCATGTCTTAAATTTTCAACTCTTGAAAATATGAATTATCATTACCATTAACTCAAAGGATGTATCACAGACACTAAATACACATGTGTGATAGAAAATAACCCATTTTATTAATTATAGTCAAAATTATAATTTTGCCCCTAGAAGTGTATTACAAGTGTCAGCCAATTCTGGCTTCTAGGGCACATATATCTAACAATCTCCCACTTGTCCTAAAGCCAATTGGCTACAAGTCTAAGTCCCATCTTCTCAAGGTGGGCTTCGATCTTCTGCTGGCCCAACGGCTTTGTAAGTGGGTCTGCCACATTATCTGCGGAGTTGACTCTCTTGACCTCAACGTAACCTTTCTCAAGGTAATCGCGGATGAGATGGATATCACCGTTTGCTAGAACTCTGCTTCCATCTGCACAAACAGCTCCACCATTGCACACAAACAGACTTCCAGATGTCGACTTTCGATCATCTATATCGGACATGAAGTCCGAGTCTGTGTATCCCTGGACTTGGAGTTCTCCATTACCAAAGACCAACATCATATCCTTAGTTCTTCTCAAGTACTTAAGGATACATTTCACAGAAGTCCAGTGTTCTTCACCTGGATTTGACTGATATCTGCTTGTGACACTCACAGCATGGGCTATATCAGGTCGTGTACATAGCATGGCATACATGAGGCTCCCTATTGCAGAAGCATAAGGGATCTTGCTCATGCGTTCTATTTCCTCAGGTGTGCTGGGGCACATCTTCTTGGAAAGATGAATACCATGTCTGAAGGGTATTAATCCCCTCTTAGAGTTTTCCATACTAAACCTCTTTAGTACTTCCTCTATGTACATCTTCTGTGAAAGTCCTAGCATCCTATTCGGTCTATCCCTATAGACCTTAATTCCTAGAATAAAGGATGCTTCACCTAGGTCTTTCATGGAGAATTCCTTGGACAACCACATCTTGACTGATGTCAACATGGGAATATCATTCCCAATAAGGAGGATGTCATCCACGTACAATACGAGGAAGACAACAGCGCTCCCACTGACCCTTTTGAAAACACATGGTTCCTCTTCATTTTTGATGAAACCAAACTTTTTGATCACATCATTGAAACGAGTGTTCCAGCTCCGAGATGCTTGCTTAAGTCCATATATGGACCTTTGCAGCTTGCAAACCTTGTGATCAGTATCACTGGATGTGAAACCTAGCGGCTGTTCCATATAGATATCTTCCTCAAGATATCCATTTAGGAATGCCGTTTTCACGTCCATTTGCCATATTTCATAATCGAAATAGGCTGCAACAGCAAGCAATGTGCGGATGGATTTTAGCATAGCTACTGGGGAAAAGGTATCCTGATAGTCAATGCCTTCGCGTTGACTATAACCTTTTGCCACCAGTCTAGCCTTGAATGTCTCCACATTCCCATCTGCACCAATCTTTCTCTTGAAGATCCATTTACACCCAATAGGTACTATACCTTCTGGTGGATCTACCAAGGTCCAGACTTGGTTTGAGTGCATCGAGTCAATTTCTGACTTGCATTGCCTCAAGCCATTTCTCGGAGTCGATATCTGATATCGCCTCGTTGTAGGTTTTGGGATCATCACCATGAGCACCATTACCTACGAGGAACATTTCCTCTACATCCTCTGAAATAATACCTAAGTATCTTTCAGGGGGACGGGAAACTCTTTCCGATCTACGAGGTGGAGGAGGTAGTGTTCTTATTGGCTCAACCTGATTTGGTTCCACTTGGTCCTTAGCTCGTTTCCACTTGTGAGACTTTCTCATCAAGCTTAATCTGCTTTCCAATGCCACTATCTTGAATAAACTATTTTTCAAGAAATATGGCATGTCGACTCACAATCACATTGTGGTCTTCTGGAATGTAGAAATAGTATCCTAATGACTCTTTAGGATATCCTATGAATCGAGCTCTAAAGGACCTAAACTCTAACTTGTCCGCTTGTTGTCTTTTGACATGAGCCGGACAACCCCAAATTCTGAGATGACTCAGACTTGGTTTCTTACCGTGCCATATCTCATACGGTGTGGTAGGAACGGTTTTAGAGGGAACCCTATTCAGTAAATAGATTGAAGTTAATAATGAAGTGTCCCCAAAGAAAATCAGGGAGGTCTGTGAAGCTCATCATGGATCGAACCATATCCAATAGAGTCCGATTTCTCCGTTCTGAAACCCCGTTGAGTTGAGGTGTTCCTGGTGGAGTCCATTGAGAGACTATGCCATTTTCCTTAAGATAGTCTAGGAATTCCTCGGCTAAGGTATTCACCTCCTCGATCTGATCGAAGAACCTTAATGGGTTTTCCAGTTTGTTTTTCTACTTCATGTCTGAATTCTTTGAACTTTTCAAAAGCTTCAGACTTATGTCTCATAAGATACACATACCCATACCTAGACAGATCATCGGTAAAGGTAATGAAGTAGACAAAATTGCCTCTAGCCGGCACATCAAATGGGCCGCACACATCAGTATGTACTAGGGCAAGGAGATCTGTGGCCCTCTCCCCATGTCCAACAAAAGGGAGTTTAGTCATTTTGCCTTGAAGACAAGATTCACAAGTTGGATATGACTCAAAAGTCAATGGACTCAATAGCCCATTTTTCTCCAATTTGTTAATCCTATCTTCTGCTATATGACCTAATCTCAGGTGCCATAGATATCTATCGTTTGGACTATCCCTAGGTCGTTTGGCATTCACGTTTTGCTCGATAGTTAAGAACAGGTACATCAATATGTAACTGATAAAGACCATTAATAAGGAAACCATTTGCAATTTTATTTCTTTCATAAAGAATGTTACAATGGTCCTTAAAGAAGGTGATCACATAACCTTCTTGTGCTAAGCATGAAACAGAAATCAAATTCCTGCTAGCTGCAGGCACATAATAACAGTCTTTTAAAACTAAGTCTAAACCAGATGGTAATCGAAGAGGGTATGTTCCCACGGCTACTGCAGCAACTCTTGCTCCATTACCGATGCGTAGGATCATGTCTCCATCCCTCAGCCTCCTGCTATCCTCAAGACCCTGCATAGAAGTGCACAGATGAGCACTAGAACCAGAGTCAAGCACCCAACTGGATGCAGAAAGAAATCGTAAGGTTAGACTCAATAACGAGCATACCTCCAGAAGGACCTTCCTTCTTGTTCTTTCAGGGTGGCCAGGTAAGTAGGGCAGTTCCGCTTCCAATGGCCGTCGCTGTTGCAATGGAAACACTTTCCTTTGCCATCGACCTTTTTCTTCGGATTCTGCCTTCTTCTTCTTTGATCCTTCCACCTTTTGCTTTTTCACAGACTTCTTTTTCTTTCCATAAGACTTTCTTTTGGAAGAAGTCCGTTCCATAGCAAGAACTGAGCCTTTAGAACCTTTCATAGAAAGCTCAGCGGTAACCAGCATATTCATTAACTTCGGCCAAGGAATTTTGAAGTTTATGCATGTGGTAATTCATGATGAATTGCCCATATGCATCAGTCAAGGATTGCAGAATAATATCGTTCTGCAAGTCCAAGTCCTAACTTCACACCGAGCTTCTCAAGCTCTTCCATGTCCTTGATCATTGTCAGACAGTGATCTTGGACTGACTGCCCATCACGCATCTTAGCCTTAAAAAGTCATTTCGTGACTTGATATTTGGCTGCGCGACTCTGTTCACCAAACATCTCCTGCAGGTGAGCCAACATTTGGCGAGCAGTCCCGATATCTTCATGTTGGCGCTGGAGCTCATCAGACATCGAGCCCAACATGTAATATCTGGCCTTATTATCTTCGTCAATCCATTTTTCCAGAGACGCTCTCTGTTCAAGTGGATGGACGGGCTGGTAAGGTGGGAGGGTCCTGGTCCAAAACATGTGTTAACTTCTCTGAACCCAAAATAATTTTGTAGTTCCTGAGCCAATCTTTATAATTGGGTCCAGTCAGTCTATGTGTGTCCAGGATACGTGCCAATGGGTTGGACGCAGACATTTTCCTGTAGAGAGTCAAAGATTCTAGTTAGATACTGTAATTTTGACTTGACCAATTTATTTAGGAATTTTATTTTTAAACAAATTAGCTCCCACTATTTTCTCGGATCCCTACACTCCCTCTGTAGAGATGCGAAAATCTCCACGATTAATGATTTCTAGTGGGTGGTGCGGTCTCACCAACTGACTCATCACCTCACCTAACAGTTATTGGTGATGGGTTAGCCAATGAGTGAACAACTCTTGTTCAATGATTCTCTAATCATGGTGCACCCAAACTTGGTCTCTAATTCATGAATCTCACCGTATCCGGAATATTGATCCACTCCTTAGTTAAGTCAGACCCACCATTTGCATAGACTGGGTTCCTAATTGAGTCTCTCACCGTATCCAAAATATTGAGCCCAACTCATCCTCCAGCCCATAGCATCCAATGCCTAATAGACATGGTTGCATCTTCCCGGTGCAACTGAGCCACTGTATCCAGCCGAGAACAATCAACCCCGGGAAGGGCCCGCACATCTACAATGGTGGAAGACCTCAGACTTAATCTTTTCTTAGGGAGAATTGATTCAGGTCTCATTAAACTAGACTTGGCTTAGTCATAACAATTATGACTAACCTAGTGGCATGGGTTAGCTCGGATTATTGACCACCTCAGATCAGAACTGTGTCAACAGATATGGCCAGGTAAGTGAGACCGGTGGAAGGAATATGCCATTAACTCGTACAAGAACGCATTCAGGTCGAGTAGCTTCCAATTAAAAACCAGTCGGTCGTCTATGTGCCAAACTTACCTTAGACACCAAATTGTTGAGCCAGAACCAATTGGGTTAGCCTACAATCCAGACTCTAACCTCTGAGCCTAATTAGGTCTTGCTTGATCGTGACTCGATCTTGACCCAGACTTAATCCTATTAGGCTGGTCAATTTAAGCATTGTTGATCCCATCTAACCAACTCTTGATTCGGTTTGATCAACCGCTTAGACCTAATTGAGCTACCCAAGCCCGAACCCAGTATTATGAATATGTCTTAGATCTGAAATTCTCAATTTTAGACCTAATTAATATTCCATAAACTTAATTCTTAATTAAGTAGGGTTCATAAACAAAATATGCACAATAAATCCTAGGGTTTCAGGATCTAGGGTTTTGCAGAAAGTAAGTTTTGGGTTTCTGATTAAGGACGAACACGCAGCACCCCTACACATCATAAGAACACCCCATCGAATGGGAAGAGAGGGCCTTTAAACCCTTCTTCGTTCTTATGACCGGACGGCCAAGAGGAACGCCTTAATCAGGAACATTGCAATACTACAAAATAGTTTATAGATCTATATCATATATCTCATATACAAATTAGATCTAATCATGGCATATTTTGCATACATCTCATGTATCAAATCATGCATGTTTTCAGATCTAAATTATCTCATAATAATCTAAAAAATTAGATTTAAATTGATCTAATCAAAATAAATTCTAATCTAGACAATTATGTAGAACTATTCTACAACTAGTCTAGACATGCATCAATCATATCTCATATGATATTTAAAATTAAATAATTTTTATTTGCTATTTTTTAGATGTTATTATAACACTTATAATATCAAAAAATAGTAAATAAATAGATCTAAAATATGATTTAATCAGATTAAATCAAAAACATGCAAGACTATTCTATAGAACTATTCTATTTCTAGAACTAGTCATGCATATCTTCTAATCTTAGATCCAAATCATTTAATTTTAATTTTTTCTGATTTCAGATCTGATCACATCTCATGTGACATCTAAAATCACTTTATTTTTTAATTAAAATAAATTTAAAATCAGATCTAAACAATTTTAGAACCATGGCTCTGATACCAGTTGAAGGGAAAATCCTGATTTTTCGGTCCAGGTTCGTTCAGATCTGATCAGATCAAGAGATATATTTCAAAAATTTTTCTCTTGATCTCAATCAGATCTTGATATATTTTCAGATCTGATTCTTATTATTTTAATAAATAAAATAAAAAAAGATAAATTAAATCAAATTTAATTTACCTGATTTGGGTAATCCTATTACCCTGTTGATGATCCTGTTTGCAGCGGAAGGTTCTGGATCTAGCCACGCAAGCGCCTGGCCTCTACCGGTATCCACTCGGGTTGGATCTGGAGATCCTCTTCTTCTCTATCACACCTCCAAAAATTCAGATCTGGATCTGATCTGGAGGATCTTCAAAACTCTTTTGAAGATCAGCAGTCGTCCTTTGCAGCAGCGCAGCCTTCTTGCTTTTGATCGCCTTTCTTTGATCTGAATCGCACCAACCAAAGTCCAAAACTCCTTTTGGACGTGGAGAGCAAGGGGAGAAGAGGTTTGGCATGGAGAAGGAGGGGAGAGGCAGCCTTGGGGCATGGGTTTCTCAATTGAATTCATTTCATTAGAATCTGAGTTGGGCGCAGGGTCTTATTTATAGACTAAGCTGTGATCCAACTCCTCTTCTTCCCAACCAATCACAACCCTTTGTGAAATCAGATCTAAATCTGATTGGTGGGAATAGAGTCCCCTGGATTCCTCCTTAGAGGGTGCCTAAGACCAGTCAAAGTTGGTTCTTAGAAGAACTCTAATTGGAATCCAAAAAGGAGATGGAGTCCTTGTCCAACAAGGACTCCTAGGCGCCTCCAACTTGGGCACACGCCTAGGGTGGCGTGCGCCCTTCTCCTTGCCAGGTTCTGGCAGGGGGACAGGCCCCCACCAGCTCTCCAATAGGTGCATGACATGTGGTCAAAAGTCAAAGTGTCAATGGTCAACGTTTGACCAGTCAAAGGTAGACTTTTGACCAAAGTCAAAGAACAAGAAATGGCAGGTGACCAAAAATGGCAGGTAATGTCTTACAAAATAAGACAACCTTTTCTGACTTGGACAACCTCCAGTCAGACCATATGAAGGCCTCTGATTGAGCACAAACTCCTTTGGCTCAGTCAGGACAACTTATTTATGATAGTAAAAGAAGAACGTTAGGTTCAATCGAGTGCTAGCACGATTTTCCTTGAACCTAATTGAATCTCATTCAGATCAATTGAACTAGATCAGTTCAATTGATGATCACCAGATTCAAACCCTTGTTTGTGTGACCCAGTTAGGTTCAGTTCTGTATGGTAATGGGATATGTCATGATCTCTATCATCGACATCATCGAAACTCCTTTCGATGGATCAGAACTCTTCTGATTCGAACAGCTAGAATGATCGATCATCTAAATCATTCTAATTGCTCCCAAAATCCACCAGTGACACCTAGCAGTATATGGTGGCAACCCATCAGAGCTGAATGCGAACCTCTTGGTGCAGCTACCTGTGTGATTAAGTTCTTCTATCTTGAGCCCCGATCAGATTAGGGTTAAGGTGAACTCGTCAAACCCTAGTCTCTGTCATATGATGTAATCATTCGATTCGAGTCCAATGTGAAAATCTAAATAGAAACTCTTTCTATTATTTCACTCTGCCATGGCCATGGGCTTCTGGACTTGATTCTCATGATCATCATAGGGCTGCTCCTCTACCACCGAGGTAGATAGATTCCATCTTGATGCAATCCAGTTCCTACAATGAACATGCTATAGCCAACATACACCTCAGGGTTCCATATGGCTAGGAGACCGAGTAATGGTGTAGTCAAACTATAACACCCTCAAGGTGAACTGCCGATGCATCTCAGGTCAAAGAACCAGACACACTACTGCAGCATCGAGTCAGTCATTGACGAGAAGGTAGACTTCCCTAATGACTACTCGAGGTGGTCACGCTCAGTGCCCTCGTTCTCTAACGAGTACCTGTACTCTCGCTCCGGTGTCTCCACACCGTAGACTCAAGACTCATCTACTAAAGAGAAGCGATTGTACACCAACCTTCCGGATCAATCACCATCCTCGTGATGATCCTATGGTCGGGAGCATTTTATGAGTTAATAATGATTATTCATGTCTTAAATTTTCAACTCTTGAAAATATGAATTATCATTACCATTAACTCAAAGGATGTATCACAGACACTAAATACACATATGTGATAGAAAATAACCCATTTTATTGATTATAGTCAAAATTATAATTTTGCCCCTAGAAGTGTATTACAAGTGTCAGCCAATTCTGGCTTCTAGGGCACATATATCTAACAAAGATCCAAATAAATCAATTCAGCAATTTCAACTATAAAATTTATTTATTCCCCATTTTCAATTTAGCTCTCAAAACAAGGGAAATAATCATAATATTAAAAAAGTAAAATTATATTTTCTATATCAAAGTTTCCATCCCAAGTCAATTAGGATTAAAACTCCATCCAAGGAAGGCATCTATCATATATTTCCTTTCAAAAAAAAAACACATGGGAAGAAAGGAAAAAAAAACACATGAAGATTCATGAAATATCAAAAAAAAAATCTAAAATTAGAATTCCATCTATGCCAAGCTTTCAATATTATGACTTCCATCTACACGAGGCATCATGAAATAAGAAAGGAAACTAAGGCATCACCCATCTAAAAATGTGCAAAAAAAAGAAAAAGAAGGCATCAATTTGGCATCACCCATCTCCAAAATAAGAAAAAACCACCATCCACATCAAGCAGTTCTCTTCGAAAACTCCTTGCTCCAACACCATCAAGGTTTCCTCCATTATATTCATGAGAGGCTTTATCAATCTAGGATCTCTTTGATCTCCATTGGTATGAGCCCTAATCTTCTCTCTATTTCTTCTCTATAATTAAGCTCTAATGTTTGAACCCTAGTTGATTCCTTTCTTTCTTTCCCTATTTTGTCAAATCTTGAAACATTTATTTTTCCCATATCAATGTCTATTATTGCCAAACTATAAACACAAAATCCGAATAACTTAATTATGAAATACTAAGGTTGATCATCCACCTTTCCATATAAATATATAATATACTTTATGAATATTTACAGGTAAAGAAAACTGGTCATGAGCTTAGTATCATTCACTGCTGGAAGAAATTTCATATGAAAAAAGATAGTCTGCAAACAAAATGAGGGACATGCATGTAAGAAATGAATGTTACATTTATCCTTATACTATTATGATATTATAATATCTAATCTTTTATTTTATACATTCCCCTTTTTTTAATTTCAGGAGCAAATGGAATCAATTAGATCTGTTGTAACATCCGAAGGCTCTACACTTAATGAATGTGAGATATATCGAGAAGTGATTGAGGAACCGAGTCATAGCCGATCGTGTGCTTGGCATGGGTACAAGTTTGAAGGCAAAGGATGTCTTTGGCCTTTCTTCAAGCCAAGGTTGCAGCAAGCATTGTAAAGAGGATCACGCTAGAGAGACAAAGGCATTAACTAACAGTATAGAGTAATTAGAAGCTAAATATATGGTCTTGATCAATGAAAAGAAGTCTTCAATTGTACTTGAGATACCACAATCCATGGGTGTTACACCATAGATACATTCGCAAACAATTGCTCCACACCCATCTAACTTGGTACGTATGGTAAATTTATATCAAATTATATTTTTTTTTAAATTGATTGGAATAAAAAGATTAAATAAGTATTATAAATTTGCTAAATAGTAAATACTTACTCCTTTATTTCTTTATTTCATAATAGGCTGATGTGAATAAAAATCAAGATGGCATGCATGATGAAGATGAAGATGTTGATCAGGACTCTGAGAGTGGTTCAGAGATGATTAGTTTTGCTCTTTTGTTCATTTTTTTTGAGTGGCTAAACTTTACATTATAATTTTTTTTTATTTTATGGATATGGATGATCAAAATATAACTTTTGTGGAATTTATTATATGATGGAACTTTTATTACTTCTATGATTAGCATCTTTTCATATGTTAAAATCCTATACTCTTACGATATATCATTAGAAAGATATTGTGAGAATAATATATCTCATTGAAAATGATAATTTTTTACATAAAATGATAAATTATCGTAAATAACATATTTTCAACAATCAAAAGCTTCTTAGAAAAAAATATTTGATTTCATCATAAATGATTTTTCTGACAACAGCATTCCCTTGAAATATAGTGGTCTTAAAAGATATCTTCTCATAAATAGTTTTAGTGACGTCTATATAACATCGAAAATGCTTATTTGTTATAATCAAAAAATTCATTAATGATAGATATATGCTATCATCATAGAAGAATTTGTATCACAAATAATTTAGTGATGGCAATATATCCCTATTTTGTAATATAATATTGATGATATCCAAATTATCTATGACGGATTAAATATAGTTGGTAAAGACACTATAAGAAAATCAAATATGAGCGACGACTATTAGTGATGGCAGAAAAGCGATCACTAATAGTGCTTTTTACCAACATCTAATTACGACCAAAATTTTTTCATCACTAAAAGTTGTTAATTATTAGCGGCGGCTAAATTGGTTATTAGCAATAGCTTTAGAGACCGAGGTTCAGCTGTCGCTAATAAACTAATAATTTTTTTTTAATTTGATGGTAACTTTATTAGCGATGGAATATTTTGTTAGCAATGGTGATTTTGCTGTTGCTAATACTTATCTTATTTCTTTCATTTTTGCTCATCTTGTCACCACCCTCCTCTTTTTTCTCCTCTTTCCCTGCTATTGAATCCCACTTTCTCGAGCCCTCGACCATCGGATCGCACTTCCCTGAGCCCTGGGCTACCTCCCGCGTGAGCCCCTGCCTGCCTCCCACCTCCCCGAGCTCCTAATTGCATCCACCCAGATATCTTTGGCTCAGCCTAAGCCTGATCCGAGAGTGGGCCCGATACTACCTGCCTGCATCCAACCCAAAACCAGCAATGCTCTATTCATAAAGAGACTATGAAGACTGCCTGATGTACCTAAAGCGTCTAGAGAGAAATGAAGGTACCGTATTTCTGTTCTTAAAGTTGCAGGGCAAGCTAGCTTGGATGATTTATTACATCGTAGGCAACCGCTTGTAACCACCTTATAGTTAAAGGTGCAGAGGAACTTGCAATGCCTTATTTTCTAATGGAAGATATGAGCCTTCTTCTTTTTTTCTTTCTCTTGTTTACTTTGTTGATCTTTGATTTAAGTACTATTTTTAATTAGTATTTTCGAG
This sequence comes from Cocos nucifera, assembly GCA_006176705.1. NCBI lineage: Eukaryota > Viridiplantae > Streptophyta > Magnoliopsida > Arecales > Arecaceae > Cocos > Cocos nucifera. The sequence continues at coordinate 121,611 of QRFJ01000185.1, forward strand.
TCGGGCTCGGATATGGATAGGGCTCGGTCCAGCCTGGCCCAGTTCCAGTCCTAACTATGATGAAGATTTTGGATGGCTGATTTTTTATTAATGATCCTTATTAGAATAGATATTGCATTTTCTGAGTCTCTTTTTACCAATCAATAATTATTTTATCATAAAAAATTATTAGCGATAAAATTTTGGGATTTTAGCGACGACAATCGCATCGCTAATAAAATATAATTTTATTTTTTAATTTAATTTTATTATTATTAGCAATGGCAGGATACTTATTAGAGATGGTAAAATGCTATAGATAATAAATTAAAAAAATAATTTTATTTTTAATATATTTTTATGATTATTAGCGACAAAAAACTATCATCTTTAATAAAAATTATTTTTTTAAATATATTTTTATAATTATTAGCGATACAAGAAAATTATTAGCAACAATATTTTATCATTGCTAATAAATTTATTTTTTTAATATAATTTTTTAATTATTAATGATGGAATAAAATTATTAGCGATTGTATTTTATCATCGATAACAAGTTTATTTTAAAATATAATTATTAACTATTATTAGTGGTGGTATTTTATTATCGCTAATAAATTTATTATAAAATATAATTATTAGCAATGAGAGAAATTATTAGCGATGGTGTTTGACCGTCGTTAATAACCTTTCTACCCTCATTTTTGTCCAATGTGTGCCCTCATTTTCCCCCACGCCCTCGTTTTCCCCCACCCCCATGTTTTTATCCCCAATCGTGGGCCCTTTAGTCTTTTTCCTACCTCCGGTCCCCATTTTCTCCAACCGCACTATCGAATCCGATATCCTCGAGCACCTAGCCGTCTCCTTGAGCCCCTGGCCATAAGCCTTGAGCTGCCTCCTGACTGCGAGCCCCCAACCATCTCCCAGTGCTCCCGACCGTGAGCCTTCATCCACCTCCAGCCTCCTCGATCTCCTAGCCGCCTCCCTCTAGCTGACCCTAGTCCGCCTCCTTTTGGGCTGCTGGTATGGTCCCCCTCTTTCTTCACCGCTGGATTTGGCTTTTCTGAGGAGTAGGATGCCTTCCCAAGCCTAAGCCCCCCACCTGCCTCCCCCTTGCCACCTCTCCAAGCCCCTGGTCGCGAGCCCGACCGCTCCTGCCTCCACGAGCCCCCAACTGCCCCCACCTCCCCCAGCCCAACCTCACGACCCCAACCTACACTGCCTTCCCACGGCCCTATCCCCATGCCCTTGTTTCTACGGCTACATCCCGAGCTTTCCCAGCCCCACCGACCCAACCCCGCGGCCCCTGCCCCATCAGCCCGAGTCCATGACACCGACCCTACTGTCCCTACCCCACCGACTCGACCTTGCGGCCCCATCTGCACGCCCTCCTCTCCAAACTGCATCCTTAAGCCAACATCCCATCCCTGAGCTGTCTCCTCGCACCCCAGTACTTGCACGCCAGCCTGTGCCTCCTCACACCTCCATCCTGTACGATAGCCCACCTTCTGTTGTGAGTATTAGCAACGGCTAATACCATCACTAAAAGTTATTTTTTTATTTAAATTATGTTAATTAAGTATAATTTGGTATTAAAAAATTAACTAATTAAATATTAATTTAATTAATTAGTTAGATGTTTAATTAATTAATTAATTAGAAGTACAAAACTTAGGTCTTGGCATGCAAAGCACTCGAACCGAGAGAAGGTGCCGACAGTATTGCAAACATAGGGCCGAGGTGTGCCCTGCGAGCTCGGGCCTCGGGTTCCAACTGGCGTTCAAGACATCCAACCCTGACGCGCCCTGCACGCTCAAGCTAAGGGAAGGTGCCAGTCAGCATTGCGAATACGGAACTGGAGCATATCCTTCATGCTCGGGCCTCGGGTCCCAACTAGATGCCTTGGATGCTAGCTGGGACCCGAGGCCCAAGATCACAGGGCATGCCCTGGCTCGTGTATGGTGCACAAGAATCTAGAGAGAGATTAATGGAGGTGATGCATTTCTGTTCTTGTTGTTGTAGTTGCAGGGCGAGCTTGGATAGTCTGTTACATCGCAGACAACTACTTGCAGCCACCTCATGGTTAAAGGTGCAGAGGAACTTACAATGCCTTATTTTCCAATGGTAGATCTGAGCCTTCTTCTTTTCTTCTTTCTCTTGTTTACTTTGTTGGTCTCTGATTTAGGTACTATTTTTAAGTTGTTATTTTATTTTTTAAAAAAATTTCTACTCCTAGTTTGCAGCTTGAGGAGGTAGCCAGAGGCTTGGAGAGTCTATAATGACTACTTGTATGAGATGCACGTAAATGGAGGTGATGCATTTCTGTTCTTGTTATTGTAGTTGTAGGGCAAGCTTAGATAGTCTGTTATATCGCAAACAATCGCTTACAGCCATCTCATGGTTAAAGGTGCAGAGGAACTTGTAATGCTTTATATTTTAATGGTAGATCTATGCCTTTTTCATATTTTCATGTACTGAAATTATCATGCACTGTTAGATGAGAATCTGACAATGCCTAAATCAGAGGACCAGTAGACCAACACATTATTATGCACTACTGGATTAGAATCATTTTTCTACTGATATATTGCAGATGCTAACTAACAATCTTTGTTGTACGTGAGTTAAATTTTGATCATTTTATTATATTTTGATAGATATCTTATTTAGACCAATTTTTAAGTTATTTGCTTGCTTTGGTTTTTAGTTTTATTGAGAACTTGTTTCACATAAGCTTTATTGGTCAATAAAATACATCATTTTAAATCTTGTATTATCATCGATAATTGTATAATTAATTTAATTTATTTATTTATTTTTATTTTCAGAGACTATGCATCATGTCTTCTAGAGGCCGGAGCCATGCCAGCCGAGAACAGAGCTCTTGAGGAGAGAGCAATCATGTAGCTAGCTCGCATGATTCTGCACGTCTCATAGCAAGCGGTAAACTCTAATACTTTGGATATTTTCATTTATATTATTTTATCTTTTGCTAACTAATATAATATTCTTTATATTAGATGTTTTGCACTCAGGTTCAGACTGCAGGGGGTCACCAATGACCCCACAGTCATACATAGTAGTGACAGACTCCCAGACATAAAGTCATGGTCGAGGATCTACCTGGCTCATGGCACCTTCAACTCGGCTGGAGGATAAAGAGCTCATCTACATTTAGAGCTGCTCATAAGTACTACAATTTCAATTAATGTGTCTAGAATTTAGCCATTCTAGATTTAACATTTATTTTTCAAAATTAATTTTATAGCACGTACATTTAGAGAGTCTAGAGTATCTCGTGTAGTTACTGATATCATCTGATGCTTGATACCGAGGTCGATGAACGAGTTCTCCAGTTGGCCATCTGGAGCTCGTGATGTAGTCTAGAAGATGTTTTGGATAAGTCATAAATGTTTAATTTTTAAATTCACCATAGCTTTGTATTCTATTTATTAATACATAGTTGTTTTTATTTGTAAGAGTACTATCGATTCGAGACTCCTCAAGACGAAGAGATTGGCCATCGAACCTTCGAGGAGGTGGCCATGCAGAGATTTCGGTATGGTCTGTATAGCCTTCGGTAGTCTACCATCGATATTCTGATTTTTAGTCACCATCAGATTAGAGGTCCTACGGGGATCACTGGATGCAGATGGATGTATGCAAGGCCCTTTATGATCAGTGGAGCAACGAGGAGTACTCCAGTAAGCGGTAGAGGGCCTGGTAGAATTGGGCAGCCCAGTAGGATCCAATTAAGCATATAAGCAGCTTCGTCAGCACACATATTATAGCCGATAAACTAGTAAAAAATCTATCCCAAAATTCTTCACTAAAACTGTAAAAACTCTTATGTGTATGCTTTAATTAATTTAATTTTATTATTTATTTATTATAGACATGACAGCTGAGTCATCCATCAGGCCAGCTGCGGTTGTGGGGGCCACACATCAGTATAGGAGGACTGGTGATTACTTAGATTCTAGATTACAATAGATCATGATAAGAATTTTAAATTGTACTTATTAAGTTATTACAGAATCTGATATATATATTAAAACTAATATATTTCTGAACTATGTAGGCGAATTATGTGGAGTACGTCGTTGCATGATATGGCAATGATCCGTCCACTCAGCCCCTCATTGACCTTGAGGGATGGCTTAGGATCATCGGAGGGATAAGTAGAAGCTAGGTCATAGGATTCAGCCATAGCTTTGATCCTCTAGTGACTCGATATTCTTCGGCACCCTCACATGCCTCAACATTCCAAACTTGAAGTGATGCGCATGTGGAAGAGGTCATACAGAGGCTTCTGAGCTAGCAACCTCAAAACTTCCAGGATGCCATCCACGATACTATTATGGAGATTTTCCAAGACCCACAGCTGCATGACCAATTAGGCTCATTATCCAAGCCATCACATTAAGTAATTCTATTAATAAACTCTTTTACTTATTTTAAGTTTTCATATTTAGAAGCTTCACATATTTAGGCTTGAGTCGAAAAAGAGGACGTCGGGACTAAAAATTCAATCCAACCATCCAATTGATGGACCGGGGTGTCTATAGCTTTGTATCATCAAATGAAATATGTAGGAATAATCTATTCGAGAATCAAAGAAGTGTATCGAAAGATACGCTTCCGTATCGAAACTTATTAATAATATTTTTTTTCTTTGTTTCAAGATGCTGAGACATCTTGCTCTCATCCATCTACTACTGGAGAAGAGGAGGATAAGGAGAAGGATGACGAGAAGGATCCAACCTGATTTTGTTTTATTTTGATGTATTATATTTTTTTGATATTGCTTGTAAAATTATATAATTTAAATTTTTAATATAATATAATTAATTTTTTATTTATGATTATCATATTATCTTTGGATTTTAATTATAACAGGTGTTAGGAATCGTAATTGATTATGATTAATTAAAAAAAAATTAAAAAAAATATTATAATTTTTTTTAAAAATAAAATTAACTATTATCGATGGCATTTACGACGGTTTTAGCCATTGCTAATACTTATTAGCGATGGCATTAGCGACAAAAAAAATTCATCGTTAATTTTTTTAAAATATTTTTAATAATGACGGTTAGAAATTTCGTCGCTAATAGTGGAGGTTGTTCCGACCACCCATTAGTGATGATTTTTCATCGTTAATACTATGGCAAAACCACTATTAGTGATGATAATTAGCCATCGCTAATAGTCAATTTTTTTGTGGTGAGATCACAAACAAATTAATCGACCATAAATTAGTATTTTTAATGGACGTATTATTCTTACAAAAAGGTATACTTTTCTCATTCGCTAATTCCTTACCAACGGTGGTTAATCTTATTTGCGATGAATATCGTGTTGTCACAAAAAAAAAAATACTCATCTATTTTGCTCATTTGCTATTGCATTAATGACGACAGGTAATCTCATTTTTTAAAACCATAAACAATAAAAAATGCACCATCATTGACAGCCCATCACTAATAAAACTTTTTATGAGAGAGTTGTTTGTGACGACCTGTGATGGCAATATACTGTCGAAAATATTTTTTATGATGGGCATTATCTCTTAGTGAGAGAAAATGATCTTCAAAAAAAGTCTTTTTTTTGTAGATATGTCAGCAAACATGCATCCAAGCTGCTCACCGACTCTCAATCCAATTAGCAGATATTTTTGAAAGTTTATCTTCAAACTAGTTGCCAACTCATAAGTAGACAGGATAAATTTGAGAGAATTAACATTTGCTTTATCTGCTTTGCAAAATATCAATGTATCATAAGTAAACTGGAGACTTTGCATGTGGCCAAGATGATGTAAGGACCAATTCCTTCAAGCAGAATTTCCGAAAGTTTAATTTGGTTTAGCTTTATTATGAACAACAAATATCAACAATAGGATGTTTGCTTTCTAGCAAAACAAGAAGTCTAGCTTTTTGCTCACAAAGTTCAGTTTTGGCATGATCTCTATTTGTGCTAAAAAAACCTAGTATTCTATGCAACATAATGAATGATTGCATATAGTGTACTATTATGAACAAGATAACAGCAGATGATTAGCTCCATAAAATCTATTTCTAACATCACAGTAATCTAATCTTCTATTACAAAGTGGTTTAGAATTACCATTCCAAATTTTGCAACATCGTAGAAAGACAACTATCATGACCCATGTAGGCTTTGTCTACATTGTTCATGATGTTTGTAACATGACACTGTTCAGATGATCATCTTGTTGATGCTGACAATATATAAAGGAGGTAAGGCAGATGGTAACTAAGTTTGCTAAATGTCTAAAATGAAGCTTCAATATTTGGTTAGATCTTTGTGGGCATCATGTGCTTGATTTATTGGTTGTTAGTGTTTATTCTATTTTTTTCTTATTGAGCTTGGTCAAAGTGAGCTCCTTACCCATGTTCTTCCGCCCCTCCTCTCCCTTATCCTTCTATTATTTCTTGTTTTTCTTTCTTTGCCCTTTGTTTCCTTCATGTCCTCTCAGCATGCTTGCGATGATGTATGGTTTCATTCTCCTAATGAAATGATAATGGCTTGTTCCCTGTATTTCTCAGAAAAAAATATATGTATTGAATTTCATGTCACGTTCCACCATCCCATAAACGGGTCTCAAATTTATGAACCCCAAAAAAAGAAGTTTTTCAAGTTTCATAAGTAAATTTCACATTTTAAAATTCAAATAGGGGTAAACAAATTGCCTGATCAATCTGATTCTAGATTAAAATTCTATATCTACCTCAAGGGTGAGATAGAATGAGTGCTAATTTGAGGTGCATTTAGGTATAAGCCAATCAGGAAGAAGAAAGCAACTCCAGCAATCTACTCAATTCAAATCTCATAAGAAAATTTAGACAAAGTAAGATAATTGGTAAAAATAGGATGTGAGCCCCTTTTCTTTTAGTTAATCAATTATAAATTGACTTACATACTCTCTATTTATGTTAGCGAGGTCCATTTTTTTAGAACTCATGCCAAGTGCCAAGTTTCTCTTCTAGTTGAAAGAAAGCAAAACTTTCCAGAAATAAACATTATTAATGGAAATAACTATAACAAAGCTAAAATTCTATAGGAGGAAAACTTCTATGTCGACTTTGTATTTAACCACTCCATCTAATTCTTCTTAGATTGATAGATATAATGGAATTTGATCAGATAACGTCGCACTCTTAAAAAATTATCCAATTTCAATAGAAAACATCTCAATTGGATGTTATATGGGCAAGGTATGGCTTCTAGATATTTGGCAGACAATTCAGCTCTCTAATATGATGGATTTCGCTCATAGATCCTATCTAATTCTTCCTATAGTGATCAAAGTAGTCCACATTGAGTTTGGTAATTCTCTTTAATCAAGGTCCATCACATATTATTTTGTAATGTATTATGGATTGCCTCCAAAATCTAGCACATATTTCTTTAAAGACTACACAAAATATCTCATATCTATTCTAATATTATTTTTATTAATTTTTCATGAGAGTAACCAATATTTAAAAGAAAAAAAAGAATGCAAAGGTAGATAGATTTTTAATTATCTCAATAAATTGAGACAACAAGTTCCCTAAAGCCTTCTACAGATCCATGCTTCCACCAAATTTGATCACATTCTGATTTTCTTGGACTTTGGATGTTGTCTATTAGGCGATCAATTGCTTAGGTTTTATCTGCTATGCAACTGCTCTTTTATGAAATTAAAGTCAAGTCACACATTTTCTTGATATTGTTGCATTCATGATATCAAGAATATTCATACTCAAGAGATTAGTTATGTATAAAACAAATTATAAAACTAGAACCAATCTAGTATAGGATACAACAAGCAAATACTATGATCAGTTGGACCATACCAAGTGTCATAGGAGTCATTATACAGGTTTGTAATAGGTTAATAATCAAAATTTCATGGAATATTCCATTAGAGATAGTATTAGTTTCTCAGCAAATTTTTGGATTTTATAATCCAGTAATCCTAATATATTTCCTTTTTACTTTTTAGATAGGTTTTATATTTTTGTTTGAATTCATGAGGCTTGTTTATATAATGTGACCTAAGATTTAGTTTGAGATAGACTTGTTTTGATTGATTAATAAAAGAATTTTTTTTATTTTGATTGATTTTCTCTTCTTGTTTCTAGTAGCATGCAAGAGTGGCCTGTCAAGAATTTTGAGTTTCTACTGGTGAGATTAGAGTGATTAATATCTTAATTACATCGTTATTGTTGGAACCTTAGTTGTCGATCTACACAACATGGAAGAGGGAGATCATGCCCTTAACCTGAAATTGCAAGTCAAGAATGTGTTAACCACCACATACTCATCAAGAACTCTTCCTATAAGTTTGCAAGGCCTCTCATCATGATATTATAAAGCAAACGATAGAATAACTAATCAATTAACCAAACCCAAAAATTACATAATTACAATTTCAACTTAATGTATCATAAAATTTCAATAATATCAAATAGCCTTACATCAAAGCTACAAAAATCCTAATCTAAAATTAAGAGATAAAAACTTCACTTTTAATCACTCTTTCGAAGCATAACTCCATATCGATTTGGCTCTTAAGATCCATAAAAATAATAAAATATTGAATAATGAGCTAAATAGCATAATAAACAATAAATACATTAAACTAAATAAATCAAACAGTAAGATAATAATTATTTTACCGAAAATAACTACATGAAAGTACATCAATTCAAAAACTAGATCCAGATATGCAGAAATATCAAAACATTGTACACACAAACCAAATTCTTCTCAAATTCAAGTTTACTTTTATAAATTCGAAGTTTGCAAAACACCAAGTTTACCTCATTAATCAGGAACTATGATTATGTTTATACTTTGCAACTGAGCTAAATACTAAACTCGGAAATAATCATATTACCAATGTATAACCTCTAATCGCAAGTATTGAAAAGCCAATATAAAACCTCCACTAGGGTATTGAAAAAACAACATATAACTTCTCCTAGAATAATATCAAAATGTTAAGGCATAATATCAACTAGCAAGATATTGAAGTACAAATATATAACTTTCACTAGCAGGATATCAAAGCATAGTCCAGCTGCGAGTCCAAATCCATTTAGAATTGAAATTTTTCTCAAAAATATATTTTATGTAATGAATTTAAAGATACATAAAATCATGTGATATCGAAATTAGTCAAGCATATATAATCCATATTGAAATCAATCGAGCATAATTTATATTGAAATCAATATGTTCGATTAAGAATCATATAATATTTTAGAAAAAAGGTAAATATTCAATAAAAACATATGATGCATCAAGTTCATAAATCATGAATAATTCAACTCAAAAAATATTTTATAATTTAATAATAAATATAGAAAAAGAGATACTCTACTTACCTTGCGAATAGTATTAGCCAACAAATCCAATTAACTCTGAAAATCTCTCTTAGAATCTATTATTCAACAATTATATTTTTATCAAAAATTTAGCTATGACTATTTTAAGAATATAATCCTAAGTCCTAGTAGCCCTACATAAGATCAAATTGAATAACTAGAAAATATTGCAATAGATATAGGATAATGGTGGATAGATATGAATAAAAAGGTGGAGGAAGGACAAGGTTTGTCAAGTGATAGTGCCCATCACCCGAGGTTAGTCCAATCAAAATAACTTCATCTAATCAAGATTAAACTAGGGTACAGGTAGCTCAATAGAGATTGATAGTGACCAAATCTAGTAGTGTCTTGTAAAAGCTAGGATAGTATCGATACACCACCAAACTAATAGGGTGGTTTAAATCCCCTTCATTGATTCCACTCGGGTTCAAAGCAAAGGGCTTGGGACCCTCCCATCCAGCTCCATAGATTAGGTAGAGAGAGAAAGATAGAGGAGGAGAGAAAAAGAGATCTTAGATAGTGAAATTAAAGAAAGAGAAACAGGAAACTCTTCTCCTCTCTTTTTTAATAGATAAAGGGACTTGGGCCTCCTCAAATTGGGGAAATAGAGGACTATATGAGGTGGTGATGGCCGAAGAGCAATAGTGGTGGTGGATGGATAGAGGTGAAAATGAGCCAGAGTTTAAAAGGCCAGAGTTATTATAGAAATTACTAGTCTGGCTCATGACTTATGATAGACCAAAAAATTAGGCTTGGCCTAGTTTATTTATAAAATTAACAAGACTTGACTTGGCTTGTTAGCTTATTAGGCCGAGCCTATTTAAATTATATAAAAATTATATATATAATTATATAATATAAATTATATTTAAAATATATATTTTATATATAATTAATTATATAGGCCGGCCTATCATGAGCCAGGCCAAACATAAATAGATCAAGCCTATTTAAATAAAAAGACCAATCTTTTGGCCTAAGCTGGTCTTAATTAGATAAATAAGTTGAGCCAAGCCAGGCCACAAGTGGCTCACGAGCAGTCTGACTCATTTCCACCCCCTGGGTGGATGATTGGTGATGATGGCAAGAGATAGGTCTAGACAAACTGAAATAAAGCTAGATATAGTAGTTTAATTTGGTTCAATTCTGAGCACCAGCCCACTCGCTGGTAGCTAGGCTCTGCCATATGGCCACAACCAGTCGAGAGGGGTAGTGGGAAGTGAAAATGATGGCACTAATAGCCAGAAAAGAAGAAAACAAGGCTAGAGATAAAATCTAACGCAAAAATCACAATAGATAGCACCCTTTCTCTGAATTTCTGGGTCTATTTAGCCGAAATCCATGACCCTTGCATTGGAGCAGATGTAGCAAAGGATTGATTAAAGAAAAAGTGCAATGTTACCTTGTTAGAGTGACATCTGATCGGGGCCATATATAGTGACGGTGTTGGATGGTGACCGAAACCCAAGAGAAACTAGAAGAAGAGGCAAGAGAGGGATTCAACAAGCCTCCATCCTATTAGAGTCCGAGGACGAGGCAAAGTCCTCCTCCTTCTTCGACTATGCCTCAAACAGGTGCTCTGCCCCAATCGGGACGAGTAGGCAAACCCCCATACATCATGAGAAGAAAGGTTTTCTCATTTGTCGGTAGCAAACCAGTGATACTTAACCTGAATTGTTTGAATGACCAACGACATCGGGCTAAGACATGGCCCAGACTCCCGCGAGGGACAATAGAGGGGACCGTTGGATAATGGGCAAATGCCCAACCCAACAAATACTTGATAAATGTTTGTCATGGGTAGATCATCAACATTAATCAATGTTTGTCGTGAGGTAAATCTTGACAACCAATTGACATCTGTCATGAGGCTAACCATGACTATTGATTGATGCTTTCATGAGATGAGTCGTGAGTAGCCCCGGCTCGACTCTATACAAGCTTGGTTAGGATTTGTCTTAGTCAAAACAATGATTAGATCTTAAAATTTAATTCATAAACAAGCCAACCATCCATGGATTATTCATATATATATATATATATATATATATATATATATATATATATATATATATAAAATGCTCAGCTCGAACTAAACTTAAGCTCGAAGCTTAGCCGAGCCATGCTTGAGCAGATTTTCTTCCACTCGGCTCAAGTTCAACCCAAGCCCAAGCAGCTTGTATTGGTTCATAGGTCAAGCCCAAATAGCCTGAAAGTCTGACTCAACATAGCTCTTTGAATCTTTTGCAATGCCTATCATAGGCCAACTCATGACATTTGTTATTGGCGATAGTCATCTTATTGCTTTTCTATATCTAAAGATTTAGTAGAATGAAATGCATTCAAATTGATTTCTCCTGTAGTGTATGCCCGCTTGGATTTCTCTTTAAATTTTTGAGCTTGTATTAGTCTAGAATTTACTGCATTGTCGAGCTCTTTTTCTCATTTCTAGATAAAGCAAACCACTAAACCTGCCGGATGTCCAGTTGGTTAGAACATTGTATTGCAGTTATTCGATTGGTATTATTTTGTCATTTGAAGCTAAGAGTTAGACTTCATTTTGCAGTTGACTCGGTTGATAAACAAGTCAAGCTTGATCTTTGCTCTTTGAGCTTAAGCTCAAAATTAATTTCAAAACCAAGCTTGAAGTGACAAGAGCATCTAGGCTCAATTACACCCTATCAAAATAGGTAGCCCGAGGGCGAAAACACAAGGGGAGAACCTGGTCCATCGAGAGACTTGAGCGTCTGCTTTCCTTCCGGCGATCGTTAATGTGTTGCAGGTGTGTATTTGGAACGGTGGACAGCACCAATATCAACGTCCACGTGGATCGCAACGGACCTGGAGCAAAGTCTAACTTCCACTCCTTGGAGTCGGACCACACGCGCAACCTATCAACGCGGTGCTGCGCACCCTCCCACCACCCTGCATTTCCCCACGTGCGCGCTTACGCATCGCGCTACCACGAAGCCAGCACTTATCGTGTTCTCACGAAGTCCAAATAACCTATAATTCATCACCTCTCAACCCTTCATCTCGATATTTAAATAATGTACAAAACAATCTTATTGGCCAAGTTGCTTATTCCAAAATTCTCGACTGTCCACCAGACCGGATCTCCCTTCCTTAAGAGCAAGCGATGGTCTCCGCCCTGCCACGTTCATCGTCTCCTTTTATCCCGGTTTTTTCGGACGGACGGGAAGGGTGAGTCCGGTGGTTCCGTTATCTCGCCGTCACGGTAATCGCGATGGGGAGCCTCCCGGAGGAGAATAAGGCAACGATCGGTGACCGGCGGCGGCCGCGGTTCCTCTGCCTCCACGGCTTCCGCACCAGCGGCGAGATTATGCGGACGCAGGTATTGGGCAAGTGGCTGGATCACGTCACCGCCCGCCTCGATCTCTTCTTCGCCGACGCCCCCTTCCCGGCGGAGGGCAACTCCGACGTTGAGGGAATATTCCCTCCCCCCTATTACGAGTGGTTCCAGTTCGACTCGGTACGCTTACCGCCCAATCTTCCATCTCCACCCTCCCTTTCTTCCCCTTTCCTCATCTAATTTTTTTCTTTTTCACAAAAAAAAAAAAGAAATTTCTGAAGTATAGGAACTTCGACGAGTGCCTGGCGTACATCGAGGAGCTGATGATCAAACACGGGCCGTTCGATGGCCTGATGGGCTTCTCTCAGGTAAATATTTTTTATTTTTATGTTTATTTTAAATTATCTTTATTTGTCTTTTTTTATTGACTGATGGGGGATTTGGTATGATAGGGGGCGATTCTTTCTGCCGCGTTGCCGGGTCTGCAGGCGAGGGTAGGTGGCGAGTCTGCAACAAGGGGCTAATGGTTAGGCGGATTAAATTTATTTTATTTTATTTTTAAATAATAGGGGTTGGCGTTGACGAGGGTACCGAAGGTGAAGTACGTTGTGATAATCGGAGGGGCGAAGTTCCAGTCACCAGTGATGGCGGAGAAGGCGTACGCGTCCAGGATCGAGAGCCCATCGCTCCACTTTATAGGTATTTCCGTAATTTACTCTCTTTCGTAAGGGTAGATGTGGGAATGGGCTTTATATTCATGGGGTTCCGTTAGGGTAGATGTGGGCGGTGGGAATGTGTTTTATATTCCCGTGGTTCCGAATGGCTGCTTGATTTCGTACGTTCGATTTATGTCGTTCGGTTGTGAGCCCCAGACACGGATTCCAACATATATTTTGGTGGTCTACCATGTGAGCTCACCGTCCGTTTCCTCGCCTCGGTGGATCTCGAAAGGAGGTGGTCGGTGGGTCAAATTTTGACACCCAGTTGTTAAACCAGGCTGTTCGATACTTGGATTTGAATTTGCCTTTCATGGATAATATCTATTTATTGATAGTTGGTATTTGGGTAGTTTGAAAAAATGGTGACAGCAAGTACACTGAACTTGGGGCCTAATCGGGAAGAAATTATTGATCGGAACTGTTGGATCTTAGACCATCCAATAAAACGATGCCATATTATTTGATGATTCAAATTTTTAATTTGAAAACTTTTTGCTTCATTGAAAAGTGTGAATGAAGATAAAGTATATGGACCAATCCAACTTTTATTAGAATTTGTAATCCCATGGAATGTATCGCGGTATTTTATTAGATGGTCCAAAGTCTATATAGTAGAACAGTTGTAACTAATAATTTCTCCTAATGGGATTAGCATGATGAAGAGGAATTAAATATTTTTTTAAAAAAAAGTTCAACCTTTTTTAGTATTGTATTATTTTCTCCTCTTGTCATGATAACAATTGAAAGTGTACATACATACATACATTCATATGTACGCACGTTTGTATGTATGTACTGATGTAGATTCGCTGGCTACCCCGCTAAGGAAGCTTGTGTTTATGTTGGGGAGCAGACACGCTCTTGATGGTCCATGGTTATTTTATATCATCCCATGACTTTCATGACTTATCATGATGTAGCATGTTATGCAATGTTACACGCCACCCTGGATTTTTTATTTCTTTTCATGTTTTTCATGAGACATTATGTCATAGTATTGGCATGCCAATATTTTTCTTTCAGAATAGGATGGGAGGAAGCCCAGTCAAAATCAAGGTGAGGGCATGTGGAACTTACATTATCTGTATCCAACATCCCATAATTTTACCAACTCAACCAATTAGAAATTCATGCGTGAAACTTAATTATAAATGCACAAATATATTTACACAACATGCTTCTATATCTAGAATGAAGCTACTCTAGCTCTGCAGGTGATGTCTTTTGCGGGCCATCCAAAATTATCTCCTAGTTCATTGATGCCCTTCCTTTGATAGTCCAATCCAAGGGATATTAGCTTCTTCATATGCATGTCGAGTTTGAAGACAAGCTGACTTTTGTTATATCCAGTGAATGTTCTTTAGGCATAGTTGTCATTTGCATACTCAATAACCGCATAGTTATATTATTGTGATTTTTATTTTTTTGATTTTCTAATTTGTTTTGCTTAAGAGACTATTCTGTCGTTGTCTACATCGTGACCTTCTTTTTGTATTGGCTTGACTTTGGGTTCATATTCGCAATTCACAATATTGTGAAAATGCTCTGAGTGAACTTGGTTTATGTTTGTTCTTGTTTTACAATTATTGCATATTTCAACTTGCAGAACATAAACTTGAGACATTGTGGATTTATTAAATAGAATTATCAAGGAAGAAGTGATAAGAGGAAAATATTGTTGGATGAATGAGAAGGTTTAGAGAGAATTATATTTAGCCAACAATATTCACCGATCCTTTATTGTAGAGAGAATTAGGTTTACTCTTTATAACGGGATGCCCTGCTGTCCTACCTCATCCAGTGGTCATTTTTATCGACCAACCCCTTAGTTATGATATTTCTCTCTCCTTATTTTGCCTTTATTTCTTTCTTTCTATGTTTATTTTCTTCTCTTTCCATTCTTTCTGCTTTCCTTCCTATCTTTCTTTCTTTTACTTCCTTCTTTTGTTTCTTTCCTTTTTCTTCACTTTTTCTTTCCCTTCTTTTTTTCCTTCCTTTCTTTTTCTTCTCTGATCCTTCCTTCTGGTCTTTCATTTTTCTTCTTCTTTCTTTACTTTTCTTCTCTCTCTCTCTCCTTCTTTTTTTTTTTTCCTTTACTCTTCTTTCCTTCCTTTCCTTTTATTCTTTCTTACATGGGTGGGTTCCAAAGTCCTGCCCTTTGCCCCAATTCCTATTTTACTTACAAGAACAAGATAGGATGGCCAAGACACCCACCATCCTACTAGGACTTAAAATCAGGTTTCATGCTAACTCCCAATTCACCATCAAAATATATTATCACTTTCAAAATGTTTGATAAATTCTAGTTAGTCGATATTGGTTGTAACTTAATAAATTAAATTTGGTGGACCAAGGGGAGCAGAGTCATGTGTTCTGCGTCAAACTTTGGCTGCATAGCTCCTTAAATGAGTCTGGTTTTCCAGTCAGGATCCAACCAAACCAATTAACTTTTTTGGATTTTTACTCATCATTACTTAGCCCCAGTATGTGTATCTTATCTTGAGCACTATTACAACAGAGCTTATGACGCTCTACTGTTAGAATAGTTTAGAGAATCTCTAAGAGCAACTCATTTTCCATCAATCATTGCAACGCAAAGGGACCAGAGGAAAAATTATAGGATAATGGTGTTCTTCCTATCTTATCTTGAAGATCACTGAGCTGGAGCTTCATGCTGTTTGCAGGGGAGATGGACTTTTTAAAAACACATGGTGAAACACTGCTGGAATCATTTGTGGATCCGCTTGTCATCCGCCACCCCAAGGGCCACACTGTCCCCAGGCTTGGTGAGTTCATTATATGATTTCTCCCTCCTACTTTCATTAATTTCGTGTTATCACAGTTCAGGTGGTTGAGTCCATCTTCATTTATTAATTTTTTAATCCTTTATTTAGGGGATGGGCTTCTTTGTCTGCATCAAATCTATTTTTGTATATATTATTGCTAGTCTATGATGGTGGCTTATTAGACTTGTATTATTTGTAGTAATTTGGTCTAAATCTGGAGAAATTATTGCCTGGACCATGCCCAGGTAGACCACCCAAATCCCACGGTGAATAACACGCCACACCAACCCTTGTATTTCATGAATTCATGATTGCACGTTATCCACTGTGCATGTGCTCCGAGATTTGCACTGGTCTGCCTGGGCGTGGTCCAGGCAATAATTTCTCCTAAATAGACCTAGACCCAATAGTCAGACCATTTGGTTGAGCATGCTTCTTGAATACTTACCTATTTTTTCTTGTGGCTCTGAACCATCTGTTCCAAAGAGCTTCTCTTAGATCCAGCTCATGCTGGGTTGGACTACTCTCCTTGAACTTTACTGCTATAGTTATCAGGCAACACCTGAAGACCTGGTTGGTGGATTCGTTCTGTACATTGAACTCAGTTTATCATACAGAGTAGATCTGCTCCAGCTGACAACATGTGCAATAATTTGCCTTTGGTTAAGTGTGACCTTCTTTCGTAGAGTATATAGAAATTTGTTTGCATTACTTGCACTTTTCTTCCAATTTCTAAATCAATAGTTTTTAATATTTGGTGTCACCTGATTTTTTTTCTCTATTTATTCTGTTGCAGATGATAAAAGTTTGGAGACGATGCTAGACTTTCTGCAGAAGATTGAAAATGATTTGTCTACAGGCACAACATCGGACAATGAGCACAATGAAGATGGTTTGATTAATTAGGATCATATACTATCTGACATTTCTCCATATTAAGTGTTGTAAGTTTGTTCGAGAAATTTTTATTACATCTGCCAGCAAATGCAGCATGGCTGCAGCATGTGCACTGCACATGATAGGAGAATGTTGAGTTGCTTGTTTAGAGTTTCTCCAAAGATTGGATTATATTGAAATATTGTTTGGATAATCAATCAAAAAGAAATATTAATTTGGATTGTGATTTTTTTTTTTTTTTTTTATTTTAATGGCTTCCTACTTGGATGTTAAACTTAGCTTAGTGATCAAAGAGCCTACTGGTATTACTTCGAGGCTCATGGATATTTCTCTCTTAGCGAAACTACCATCGTTTATATCTAACAGACATCCATCTGATTAAACGGTCATATGTTCCACCTATTCAAATCACAAATCTAAATATGATTATAGGATGATAAGGTTGCATTCGAGTGCGCATTTAAGTGTTTGCACCTGAATCCTTCTGTGAGGGCCGCTTAAGAATTCTGCCCATTTGTTGACTCATTGCTCTATGATTAACACGTGATGGGCAAGTTGAAGGTTTTCTTCTTCTTCTTCTTCTTTTTTAAGTTGGCTGTATGCTTAGGATGAATGGCCTAGGCAACATATGCTGCTAATTTCTCTCAAATGAAGTTCCCTCGGTTTTGCATGCATCACTTGACAGTGCCCATAAAATTTGGTCCCAATGCAAGCTATGTTTGGATGCCCCATTTGAGCAAGTCCCATATGCACCACACCTAACATCATAGGCTGATTTTTTGGTACGGAACAGTGAATCTAATACCCTACTAATTGGTGGTGCTGGTCAGGGTGGAACATATAATTCCAAAATTTCTATGTAATTTCAAAACTCGATCAAAAAAAGTCACTTTTGTTTATCTTTTGCATAACTGATAGATATTAGCTCAATTGATTTTGCACTACACACCTTTAAGTCGTTCTTAGAGGAGAAGCAGTGTTCTGATCTCGATGATATTCAGAAAACAAAATGGTCGTGACACGTTACCACCATAAAAAAGGAAAAGGGGAAAAGGAAAACTTTTGCATGTCAATGCTAAGACCTGTTCAACAAATTGGATTGAGCTAGGCCAAGAAAGATAATGATGCATGGATCAAAATTTTCTTTGATTGCTCAATTATGCATGCATTTGGTTCACAACTGAAATCGGAATTAAAATTGAAATTAGAATGGAATGAAAATTAGAATACATGTATCTCTCAATGCATTTGGTTTGTGACCAGAATTAGAATCGAAATTCGAATGGGATTTGAATATTAAAAGAGAGTAAACGTTGGGTTTTGAAAATTGGGGCATTTCCATTCCTCTAGAACTTTCTCTAACCAAATAATTAAAATGAAAGTCACTCATTCACATTCTCACTATGGAGTCCAACTCTCCTCAATCAAATATGCCTTAAACTTTCATTATAAGCCTAAGTTGGAAATAAATAAACAAAATTCTGGCTATGCCGAACCCAAGCTTAAAATAATAATAATAATAATAATAAAAGTAGGTTAGATTGGAATGACCTTGACCTAGTTGGGGCTTGGTCCTATAGGTGGTACCTTGATCCTCTCTATAAAAGTGTGAATTTAATCTACAATTATTGATGGCTTAAATATCCACTGCTTATGAAATATAGTAATTACTAGAAATACTACTGTACCAATTAATTACTAAAAGAAAAGGTTCTTACACTCCTAAAGTAGTTTTCGGGTGGAGTTCGTGATGTCCACGAAGAGGCATTCAGCGAGGGTTTCTCAAGACAACCTTATGGCGAAATAGCTGGCCAAGATGGATCTTGATCGGCCACCTTTGAAGGGGGCTTCCCCTCTGAAGGAAAATAAGAGGCCTATTCGAGAGGAAAAAAGCATAGCTGCATCAACTTCAAAGACTTCTCCTCAAAAGATCGATTCATCAAAGCCGAAGGCTGAAAAGTCTTGGGCACCGATGGTCCAAGGGATCAGGAGGTTCAATTGGGAGATATCAAAAGTCTCCAATGAGAAGATAGTAGAACTCAAAGCAAGATTCTCTGATATAGTGATGTTTTCATCAGAGGAGATTCAAAAATCCTCTATCCAATAGAAGGCGGCCTACTTGGCAAGTTTTTGTGTATGGATCTATCTATTGACTTTATTCAAAGAGAAATCAGGCTAAGATGGAGAGTTGAAGGGCACTTTCAAGTTTTCCCACTCTCAAAGGATTTGATTCTTTTTTATCTATTTTTTGAAGAGGTTAAATATAGGGTTCTTGCAAAGGGACCTTGGTCTCTTGATATTGGCCTTGGAAAGTTGAAGATCCAACTTTCAGCCAAGCAGCGATACTATAAAACAAATTAGATTTTGGATCTAGCTACTAGATCTTCCACTTGAGCTATGGGGAAGGAATAAGATTCTGAAGATAGCTACAAAGGCTAGGGTTCCTCTATTTTTGGATGAGTGGATAGAGACATCGGTCAGAATGGGCTTTGTTAGAGTGTGTATATTTGACATATCTAAACCCATCTATCCTAGGGCCAAGATTAGTATTGAGAACAACACAATTTGACAACAATTTATATATGAGGAACGACCAGAAATATGTTATAACTATGGGATGCTTGGTTGTGAAGGGGCTAAAGGGGGCTATCCAAGAGCACAAGTCTCTAATACCAAACCATTATGTGGACACTGGATCGGGATGGCCAGAGTTCCTATCTCAAACACTGTATCTATTACTAGTCAGAAATCAACATCTGATCCAGCGACAGTTCAACCATAAGATGAATGGCAGCAGTCCAAGAAAACATACAAGAAAGCTAATTCTATTAACACCGTGCCTACTTAGACTTCCTCACAAGATGTGTTTACTTCCAAATTCAGCCCCTTAAGCTATGAGCAGGTGGAAGACAGTGGTGAACTACAGCATATGGACGTAGTGGCTGTTACCCCTACTCTAGATACGATGCTGACCACTCCTTCCCTAAAAGAAAAGAGGAAAAGATCCCCAATGAAGACCACCATCAAACATCTTTTTTGGTTTTAGAGTCACCCACTTGAACCAAGGTGCTAATTTTGGAAGATCATGCTCTGGAGGAGGAAGTGTCAAAAGAAATCACAACACCTTCTTCCACTCTAAGACAGAAGGTCTAAGCTTCTCATATCAAAAGACTATCTGAAGATCAATTGAAGTTGCTACTAAGATACTATCAATTGCCTCTGATGGATTGGAGTTTGTTCTCTGATCGCCAAAAAATGGTAATATCTCCTTAATCCATAATGTATGTGTCCAAAAATTGCAATATATTCTACATCAAGCTTCTCATCTAAAGGGGGATACTTCCTCATCCAACACATTGCCATCAAGTGATCCACCCATCCAAGATGAGATTCGATCTTCTATGGGACCTAGCAAAAAGGAATATGAAGATCTCACCTCTTCATCTCAGTGTCCATGAAAATCCTAGTTTGGAACTCTAGGGGTGCAGCCAAAACCCCTTGCATCAATTATACTAAGACTCTTGTTTGTCAATATAGTCATTTTATCTGTTGTTTCTTAAATACCAACTTTTTGTAATTTCTTTACCTAGAATTTCTAGAATTATAGGCTCTAAATGGGAAACTTATATGGTGCTAACAATAGATCTTTTGGGGAAATAATTATTTGCTAGAGAAAGGACATGACTAATTGCTATTTCCTCCATATAGATAGATAGGCTATCTTTGGTGTCATAACTCAACCGATGGGCTCTTCATGGATTGTGGGTGTGGTATACATAAGCACCGATGAACTAGATCGCTGTAGACTTTGAGAAGGAGCCACTATAGTCATAACCTTAAAGCTTCCTTTTCTTCTTATTGGTGATTTCAATTGCATTTTATCCTCTGATGATAAGAGAGGAGGGAGACCTTTTATTACAAGTCATGTAGTTCATAAATTTTGAGCCTTTCTTAGAAACACCAGACTTATTGACTTGGGATTTCATGGCACCTAGTTTACTTGGTATAACAATTAGAGAGGTATGGCTAGGGTCTGGGAAAGACTTGATAGAGCTTTTGTTTCTAAAAATTAGCTTGATTTGTTTGCAGAAGCACATGTCCAACACCTCACAAGATTTGCCTCAGATTATTGTTCTATTCTCCTTTTAACAACAACTTGGTATCCAGGGGTTTTTCCCCCTTTAGATTTGAATTAAAATTTTGGTTTTCTTGTAATAGTATACAACAAGTTATTTAGCAAGCTTGGCAATGTCAAGAGCATTATTCCCTTGGTGTCAAACTTACAAGGCTCTTACATAATACTAAAATTGCTCTTAAATAATGAAAAATGACCATTGGGCATCTATTCAAGCAGGGGCAGCATCTTAATCATGAAATTCAGCAATTGCAGATCTTAAAGGCTTCTCTTGGAGGGCTTTCTAATCACTTTTATGATCATCTAATGGCCCTTCTATGACGATACCATCAAAATCTTCTTAGATAGGAGACCCTATGGAAACAAAAGGTTGATGCCACTTGGCTCAAGGAAGGAGACACTAATACCAGATATTTTCATAGATCTACCATTCTTCAGAGAAAAAGCAACCACATCACCAAACTAAAAAATCATCTAGACAAATGGTACATAGAGGATCCAATCTCAATTTCTCAATCTCTTATTCATCATTTTTAGCAATAGTGGTTGGCTGATCCTTCTCTACAACAATTGGATGTTCCTATAGTTTACCCTCAAATCACCTTAGAGCAAAATGATGCTTTACTTCAAGATGTTGATAAGGGTGAAATCATTGAGGCCCGTCGAAGCATGCACCCAGATAAGGCCCCTAGGTCAAATGGGTGTCCTACACTAATTTATCATCAATTTTGGCATATCATCAAAAAAGATGTTATTAATGCTATTCAATTCTGCTTTAAATCTACAAAATTATCCACTGATTGGAAGAAGATATTCATTGCCTTGATCCCTAAGTTTGTGTAATACCACATACAAGATCATTACCAAAATTCTTGTTAATAGATTAAAGCCAATTCTCTCCACTATCATCTCTCTAGAGTATGGAGCATTCATCCAACATCGGCATATATCTGATAAGATTCTTCTGAGTCAAGAAATCATGCATTTCTTGTACCATGCCCCACCTTCTCGTAGCTTAATGATGTTGAAGTTATATATGGAAAAGGCCTATGAAAGAATACGTTAGGCTTTTCTTTTGAAGATAATAGCTCAATTTGGCTTCAACGATAGATTCCTTAATCTAGCTAAAGAAACTATGCACAATACTAAGTGTGCTTTGTTGATCAATGGTTCTCCATCTGAATGGTTTCCTTTGTCTAGTAGCCTTAAGCAAGGTTGCCCTCTTTCTTCTTATCTATTTGTTAGTGTTTTCAAGATTTCTTCATCATGCTATTCAATGCTATTTATTGAGATTATATAAGCTATCTCATACTAGTCCTTCTTTTCTCATCACTTTTTTGTAGATGATTGACTCTTATGCACAAGAGCAACAACCAAATACAATATTTGTCCATGGCTATTATTAAGGCTTACTATGATTTATATGTTCAAACTATTAATGTCAACAAATCTCACATCACTTTCAATCTATCTACTCCAACTTCAGTTAAAACTCAGATCAAAACCATCTTTCATGTTATGAAAAAAGAACTAGCTGAAAATATCTTGGAGTTCCTCTTTCTAGTTATCGCCTAAATTTGACTAATTTTAATTATCTCATCAATAAAGTCAGTAGCCAAATTTCTAGCTAGAAATGGAGGACTCTTTCCTTTTTTGGAAGAACTACTCTAATGCAAGAAATGTTGTCTTCTATACCTATCCATTCTTTACTATCTATATCGGTGCCTATATCCATCATTCAGCGACTTGAGAAAGATTTTCGTGCCTTCTTATAGGGTCATGACACCAATATGAGGGGCCTTCATCTTATCTCTTGGGACCGAATATGTAAACCAAAAGTGGTTGGGGGTCATGGCATTATAGATCTTCACACCAAGCATAAGGCCTTTTTTTGTAAGCTAGCTGCCCAGTTGTCATGCCCCTAATCCAGCACTTGAATTGGATACATGATGCCGCACACTCCTTAAGGTAAAATCCTAAAAAAATATGCAAGGCCTCCTTACTGCTCAATCCTAAACCCAATACACTCTTTTTGAATCATAAAAAAATAGAAAAGAAGAGGTGAGCTTTACGGGCTCAGAAGTTACCAATCATTTCTGAGGGATCAAACACAAATACTTCTCAAATATAATAATTATTAATAATATATAATAAGATAATTTTATTTTAAAAAATGCTATGCACATCAGTAAAAGCCAAAAATCCTCTCTTAATCTTCGTTGACTAGGGCCACGATCAGTCCTATGAGAAGGCCTAGAAGAAACTAGTCTTTGAATAAAAAATACTTGATCCATCGGCGTGCTGCCAGTGATCAGCTCCATTGGCTAGGTCCAAAAGAAAAACTAACTCTAATTCACACGGCCATAATTTATCCCGTGATAAGGCAAAGAGATTAGTCCTAAATGAAGAACATCCAATTTATGGGCTATCTCCCGATAGACCATGGAATTTCGCTCTCGAAGAGGGATTATCCGACAACTCCTCAAGAGAGAGAGCATATGAGTAGAATACCATATATTTCGACAGTAGGTTCTATTATGTACGCCATAATATATACGAGATCAGACGTAGCATACTCACTAGGGATAGTGAGTAGATACCAGTCTGACCTAGGTGAGAATCATTGGAAGGTTGTGAAGACAATCCTAAAGTATTTGAGAAATACCAAGGACCAGTGGCTCATCTATGAAGATACTGACTTGAAACTTATGGGATATAATGATTTTAGTTTCCAATCAGATCATGATGATAGCAAAAGTATGTCAGGTTTTGTGTTTATCCTAAATGGTGGAGCGGTCTACTGAAAGAGTTTCAAGCAGCACACTATAGCCAATTTTGTATGCGAGGCAGAGTTATCGCGGCATCTAATGCTGCGAAGAAAGCTGTGTGACTGTGAAAGTTTATCGATGAGCTGGGAGTGGCATCCTCCTTGGATAGTCCGATTCTGCTATACTGTGATAGCACTGAAGCCATAGCTCAAGTGAAGGAGCCGAAGGCACATCGGCGTACCAAACATATTCTACGTCGCTACCACCTTGTACGAGAAATCATGGAGTGAGGTGATGTCGAGCTTCAGAAGATCAACGAAAAGAAGAACGTGGCCAACCCTTTTACTAAAGCTCTAGGAATCAAAGAGTTCGATAATCATAAATGAAAGATGGATATTCGATACTGTTTTGAGTGGCTTTCATCTAAGTGGGAGTTGTTGAAAATTGTATCCTAAAGTCAATCATCTAGATTATAGATCATTGAGCTCAATATAATTATACTTAAATTATTAATAAATAAAATTATTATTTTGACCTTTTCATCACTTTGTATATCTTTCTATAATGAACTCTTCTATGATGAAGTTCTCAGGATTATTTAAACTTGACAAAGGAGGATTTATCGTTTAGTCCTCAAATATGTTCACAACCAAATAATTCATTGTTATCCAAGACGATAACATATCGAGTGTAGATCGTTGTGTGCCATAAGTATTGATTATCCTCTTAACCAAGAAGTATGGAGATACTATTATGACATGCAGATAAAGTATAGGGATATATTTTACTGAACGTGATTCAACTACGGAGCTCTCTACTATCAAGAGTTGCTTGTGAAGGATATAGGTATAAGTATCCCTTAGACCTGAGATCACCATGATGATCTGCAAGCAACTCACTGCACTTAGGTACTGGACTACCTAAATTTTTAATTCAATGATGGAAGACTACTAGGTGCAGTCAAGTACTTAGCTTATCGATGTGTGAGTCAAGATGGGATTGACCCTTCCAAGAGTTGAAGCAAGTGCATCATTATATTTCAATTTAGCACACTCTCAATTGGGGTGCTTCATGTGATGGACACTGAGTTTTGAAATATACTGTAGATGAATTTTAGGATTGACAGTAAATCCTAGATCGTCCTTTGAGCATCGAGGTCAAGAGGATGAATTATACGATAACCATATGCCACAGGTTCGTCATTATTGCATTGCAACTTTTTGATCTATCCGAATATTGGGTATCATTGCTAGATGGTCACATCGATTGATATAGAAAATTAGTTTCTATGCTACCAGCTAAGAATTCAAACCTATGGGGTCACACATAATAGGAGTTTCTATCTGAACTGATGGCTGATATTGAGTCTTGATGACTAGGACTCTATGGTCAAGAGTTCCACTAGACTGAAACTCTATGATCAAGAGTTCCACTCGACTGACACTCTAAGTCCTTCATATTTAAGACTCTCTAAACGAGAGTCCTGATGACTTAGGACTTTATGGTCTGGGACTTTATGGTCGAGAGTCCCACTAGATTGGGACTCTCTGATCAAAAGTCCTAATGGACTGAAACTCTGAGTCCTACTTATTTGAGATTTTCTGATCAAGAGTACCACTAGTCTAAGACTCTTTGATCTTGAGATCCATTTGTTTAGGATACTGGGTTCAAGAGTTCCACTAGATTGGGACTCTTTAGGAGTTTTATATTGATGGAACTCTGATGTCCGATGATCCATCCGATTAGGACTCTAATATTTTTGGAGGATTAATTAGCAATTTGATTATTGATTAGTTTAATTTGATTGAACAATGAGGATTTGATCAAGTTCAATTGAATTTGATTCGATTGGGTTTGATCCGATCAGATCATGAGATGACCTAATCGCTAAGAAAGATTCGATCCTGATTTGATCAGAACCTGGACCTAATTAATTTTTAATTTAATTAAAATTTTATTGATTTGAATTAAGCCTAATTTGGTTGGGTTAAATCTGATCTAATTGGTTTAAATTAATTGGTTTGGTTGAAACTAATTAGGACCAAGTCAAATGAGATTTAAATTTAAATTCTTTCTAGCGCCCACCATATTTGACTTTTCCACCTTGACCGACTACCAAAGCATATGGTATTCTACTCATACGCTCTCTATCTTGAGAAGTTGTTGGATAATTCCTCTTCGAGAGAAAAATTTCATGGTCTATCGAAAGATAGTCTTTTTTAAAATTCACCATGCTGAACCGCTTCAGCATGGTATCGATGTATGTGGACTGGGACAACTCAAGCAATCTTTTAGATCGATCCCTATAGATCCTCATCCCAAGAATGTAGGAAGCTTCTCTCAAATCCTTCATGGAGAATTGAGACGATGGCCAAATCTTTATTTTCTATAATATAGGAATGTCATTCCTAATTAAGAGAATATCATCCACATATAAAATAAGAAATATGATTATAGAACCATTAGTCCATTTATAGACACTGGATTCCTCTCCATTCTTAAAGAAGCCATATGTTCTGATCATCTTATCAAAATGTATGTTTCAACTTTGAGATGCCTGCTTTAATCCATAAATAAATCTCTGAAGCTTGGACATCTTGGACTCAGTGAAATCCTCAAGCTGTATTATATACACTTCTTCGTTCAGCTCTCTATTTAGGAAAGTTGTATTCACATCCATTTATCAGATCTCATAGTCCAGATATGCTGCTATCACAAGCATAATTCGAATGGATTTAAGTATTGCCATTGAAGAAAATGTCTCATCATAGTCAATACCATAATGTCGACGATATTTTTTGATAACCATATAGGCTTTATAGATCTCCATCTTTCCATCTGCGCTTCTTTTTCTTTTGAAAATTTACTTACATCCAATGAATTTTATTTCTTCAGGTGGATCAACCAATGATCATACACTGTTGACTTTCATAGACTTCATTTCGAACTTCATGGCTTCTAGCCACTTATCAGAGTTAGACCTCTACATGACATCCATGTAGGTGATCAGATCCTCATCGTTCTCATCGAGCTTAATCAAATCACCATCCTGAATCAAGAAATCATAGTATCTATCCAATTGACGTGGTACTCCATCGGATCTTCTCAAGGATGACTCTACAATGGGCTCTTGATTTGATCTTATTAAATTCAATTCTACAAGTTTACTAGAATGTATCAGTTCTTCCATCTGTCGAACTTTATCAAGCTCAATATTAGAGGCAGCTGTTCCTTCCATAAGAAACTTCTTTTCCAAAAAGACTGTCCTAATGAATACATTTTGCTCTTCAGCAAGGTAGAAGTAATATATCCTAGTTTTTTTGGGGTATCCTATAAACAAGCATTTATCGGACCTAGGTTCAAGCTTTTCTGGCTATAAATATTTTACATAAGTCAGATACCCCCAAATTCTAAGGTGAGAGAGCATCGACCTACACCTAATTCATATCTCATATGAAGTTTTTGCTACAGACCTACTCGGAATATTGTTCAAAACATAACAAGAAGTCTCAAGTAGATAATCCAAAAGAAAAAAATAGTAGACTTGCAAATCCCATCATGGACCGAACCATGTCTAATAGGATTTGGTTCCTCCTTTCAGACACACCATTATATTGTATTATTTCAAAAGAGGTCCATTGAGAGAGAATCCTATTCTTTCCTAGATATGTCAAAAAATTATTGAAAAGATATTCACCTCCTCAGTCTGACCAAAGAGTTTTAATATTCTTTTTAGATTATTTGTCTACCTCATTGCGATATTGTTTGAATATTTTAAATAAATCAGATTTACTCTTCATAAGATAGATGTATCCATACTTCGATAGATCATCAGTAAATATAATGAAGTAGTAGAACCCACTTTTAGCACATATGTTCATAGATCCACATACATCAATATGTACTAGGCCTAAAAGTTTAATGATCCGCTCACCCTTTCTAGTAAAAGATAATTTGATCATTTTACTAAGAAGACAGGACTCACAAATCATCCATGATTCAGAATCATCGATGTTAAGGATACCCTCCTTGACTAGTCTATTTATCCTATTCTTATTTATATGACCGAGCTGATAGTGCTAAAGATAGACATTGGTAATATTATCTAGTTTTGGATATTTATTTGATGTGTACATTACACTAATTGACTGTGATAATACATAAATATTATTTCTTTATTATTCTTGC
Organism: Cocos nucifera; assembly: GCA_006176705.1. Lineage (NCBI taxonomy): Eukaryota > Viridiplantae > Streptophyta > Magnoliopsida > Arecales > Arecaceae > Cocos > Cocos nucifera. The sequence goes on from QRFJ01000185.1 coordinate 149,800, forward strand.
ATTATTATAGCATTATTCATAATGATATTATAATAATTTTTTTATTGACAAACAATAACCATCCTAGGCCAAAAGTCCAATAGATATTATGTTCATCATAAAAGATAGACAGTAATGACAGTCACTTAAAATGATATTATTAGTTTTGAAAATAAGCTCAAAAATTTTCAATGCTAGGATTAAAACTTTATTTTCATCCTCAACATTAAGGAATCTATCATCGTTCTCAAACTTTCTATCAATTTAAAGTTCATGCAATAAATTGTATATATGAACTGAACTCCCGATATCTAATACCTAGGTAGATGTATCACAAATAAAAAAATTATAAGGTATTATCATATAACAGCCTTGACTAGCAACTACTTACTGATTTTTCTTGTTCAGCCTATTCGAGTCTTGAGGATAATTCATCTTTAGGTTTATCCGATTAGAGTCAATACTAGACTTCTTGTGATTAGATCCTAAAATCTTGTCACTATCCAACAATAAACGAAGCGGACTAACACTAGCTATTCTATTTATCTAAAAGAAAAATATAAGATCATATTAGTACTCAAATTATTTAATCCTAAAGACTTAGACTTTAGTCTAAAGATCCTTCCACTAATTTTACGAATTGGTAGTCTCTACCTTTAATTCGAGAAATTATACTAACTCCTTAGTGGGTACTGAAATCTACATAGACTACAAACATGCCCGAGAAAAACTCTGGCTAACCCATGTGCATCTATAGGTAGGTTCACAACCAATTATTTTTCAAAATAATTTTTAGTAATTTAATTTTTTTTAAAAAATTAATTCAGTAGGCTATGGCCTCCACTAAAAGGTCTGGTTAGGTCCAACCATTAATATGATTGAGTTCGATGCATCAAACCAATGATGACCAGGCCTAAGAAAAGCTCTGGCTAATCTGATTATTGTTAAGAGAGTGTGATCTAATTATCATATGATGGACAGTAATTTTAATATCTAGATGAACACCAAGTGTAAGGCACCTTCAATGTTCACCTAGAAAATTAGATTCATTACTATTCATCTTAATGGAAGGCTATGACTCAGTTATCCCCATAACTTAGTCATTTTTAAGGATCTAATAATTTAGAGAATTTAGGTTACTTATGATTTTAAGAATAAAAAAAATATGGACTAATTTACTCCCACAGTCTTCAACAAGTCAAATCCTCCCACTGACTTCACCAAGTCAATAGATGAAGACTAGGATCAATTTTGATCCATGGGCATCTAATTTAGTCATACTAGTTGAAATCAGTCAAACTAATTTCTAGTGATACGGATTAGCTCAAATCATTAAGTGATCTAATCAAATCCTAATCGACCATGTTGGCCAGGTAAGTGAGATAAGTAGAAGGGATATGTCATTAACTTTTTAAAGATCAAATCAATGTGAGTAGCTCCTAATTAAAAATCACTGATCTTGACTGGCAAACTTATCTTAGACACCAATTGATTAATTATGTTCAATCTGATCAACCTAGTAATTTTGGACTGGATCGCTTAGCCATGAATCAAGTCCATCTTGATTTTTGTTAAAGACATAGACTCGTTCAACCAAAACTATTGAAGTTAAATCTAGAGTATCTTTGACCTAATCTAAATCAATACTTTGTTTGATTTGATCAATTACTGTAGATTAATCCATTTTTTAACTAACCTTAGGTCTAACCTAATTAATGGGTATAATTCACCTAACCCTTTAATCCACAGTCTTATACTTTTATTTTAGGATCTTTAATTCATAATTCTAGATCCTACTAGATAATACTTAATTTTTTTAATTAAATTTTAGGATGATGGATCAGGATTCAGCATTTTAAAAATATTTTTTAAATTTTAAAAGATTTTATTTTCTATTTACCAAATGGGTTGACTCATTTCAAAAATGGGTTAGCTCATTTCATAAATAGCAACATATTTCTAATTTTATAATAAAAAATAAAGCATAATTAAATCATGAATCTTTTTAGATCTAATCTAAACTTATTCATGTTTAATTTTTATATTAAAATAATTTTAATAATATTTTTTTTTTACTATTCATCTTAATGAATGAGTTCACAGTGGCATCCCTATCGTTGAAAGGGATCTCCACTAAATGGGAGGAGATGACTTTTAAACCATGCTTATCCCTTATGACCAGATAGCTTGGTGGCTCATTCATCTTCGATTATTAAGTTACTTGGATCAAAACATATTATATATGCTAACATTTAATTTTTTTTATTAACATATAAACATGTCAAGTAATCCTTACTCCAATACCATTATTGGAAATCGCATAGGGTTTAAATCATGCTTTTCAAAATTTTTTTGAATAAAATTTTTAACATAAACAAAATTAATCTAAAATTAATTCTACACATATATTGATCTAATCAATAATCCTACACAAGAATCTGACATGCTGATATATAATTAAAAATTTTAAATGCACTCAATCAGCAAATCATATTTGCTAATCGATTTGTGTTCAGAACACAATACTTATACATAGGTAGATGATCTCCACAATCTAAAACCACAGGAAGAAGCTTTTATGTTGTGCTATAGCTACACAATCGTTCGACCTCTACAGTGAGTCCACACGGAGCTTCTGATCCCGACCAGCTCCATCGGAGTGCTAGCTTATCGTCAAAGCCTTTGATGACTGATTTTGGTCGATCCAATCGATCATCTTTTTCTCAATCTTTTAGATGCTCTAGAAAATTAGAAGATGGACTTTAGTGGATGATAAGATGGTGTATCAAGTTTGATGATGATCGGGCATTCACAGTGCTCAATCTCTCCACCCAAACCTTGAGTCCCAACTCTAGGGTTTCACACACCCAAAAATAACTGACGCCCGAAAATGCTCTCACGCCCTCTCTCTAGGGTTTCTTCCCATGAAATAAATTTTCACAGATAGAAGGACTCTCCCTCTACTGAGCACCCAATCTCAAAATATTTTTTAGATGGGCAACCAATGAGAAAAAAAAGAATGGCATGTTAGGAAAAGTTATTGTAGGAAAACTTTTTCTCACTCCCTGGACTTTTCCATGTAGAAGAGATAGCGCCCTCTCTAACTTTTCTCTCTCCAAAAACTCCTCACAAACCCTCTTAGAGTCTACATACATGCCCAAAAAATTTTCACATTTTATTGGGGTTAATTCGATGGGAAATGCATGTAGAGTGGATAAAATGAGGGAGGTAAGATGGTTTTAACCACTTGCTTGAATTCCAAATTCAAGGACAACCTTATCCTTATCCAACATCACCCCTAAGGTGTTTGACGTGTAGAAGGACTCTTCTTCTATGTGCCTACACTTAGAAATACACAAAAATGTGCGACAAAAACATAAAGAGGGCATGGAGAAGAGAATAGATAAGGATAGGATTGGTTTCAACCTCTTAATAACTCTAGTTTAATTCAAAATTCAACTTTATTCGAACTAATCCAACACTTAGACCAGGTCAAAGAGAGAAAGGAGAGGAGGTGCAAAACTTCTTCTATGTAAGAAAAACTCATGTAAAATCCAAATGGGGCGGGGTCAAAGTTTCATGGTGCAGGGAGAAAGTAAATTCAAATTCAAACTTACTTTGAATTGGTCCAAATTGGTTTCAACCAAATTAATTTTTCAAATCCAATTAGACTAGATCAAATCTAACTAAATTAAAGTTAATTCAATCTAATTAAAATATAATTAAATTAAAAATTAATTAAGTCTAGATCCTGATCAAATTAGGATCGAATCTTTCATAGCGATTAAGTCATCTCATGACCTGATCGGATCAAATCCAATCAAATCAAATTCAATCAAATTTGATCAAATTCTTATCGCTCAATCAAATTAAGCTAATTAATAATATAATTGCTAATTAATCTTTTAATAAATATAGAATTTCAATCGGATGGATGTCTAGATAATGAAATCTCATCTACATGAAATTCTTGATGGAAGAGTTCCAAACGAGTAAAACTCATGATCACAAAGTCTTAGACCATGGAACTCTTGATCATAGAGTTTCAGACAAGTAGAACTCGAAGTTTCAATCCAATGAGACCCATGAAGGTAGTCCCAATCTAGTAGGACCCATGAAGGTAGAGTTCCAGTCCAGTGGGACTCTTGATCATAGAGTCCTAGACCATTAAAACTCTTGATCGACCATTAGATCAGGTAGAAAATCCTATTGTGTAACCCTATAGGTTCAAACCCTAAGCCAGTAGTATATGAATCAATTACCTGACATCCAGATAGGTTGAAAAATCATAATACAACATCGATGAACCTGTGGCATATAATTATCGTATAATTCATTTCCTTGACCTCAATGCTCGAAGGACAACTTAGGATTTACTGCCAATCCTAAAAATCATCCATATTGTATTTCAAAATTCAGTATCCATCATATGGACTATCCCGATCGAGATTTTGCTAAATTAAAATATAGTGATGCACTTGCTCCAACATTTGGAGGGGTTAAATCCATCTTAACTCATATATTGATTTCATAAGTACTTGACTGCATCCAGTAGCCTTCTATCATTGAATTAGAAATTCAGATAATATGGTACCTAAGTGCAGTGATTTGCTTGCAAGTCACTATGGTGTTCTCAGGTCTAAGAAACACTTATACCCATATCCTTCGTGAGTAACTCTTGACAGTAGAGAGCTTCACAGTTGGATCATGATCAGTGAAATATATCCATAAATTTTACCTGCATGCCATACTAGTGTCTCCATACTCCTTGATTAAGAAAATAACCAACCCATATGGCATGCAACGACCTACACTCAATAAACGTTATTGTCCTAAGTAACAACGTATCATTTGGTCGTGATTAGATTTAAAGACTAAATGATAAATTCTTCTCTATCGAGTCTAAATAGTCCTAAGAATTTTATTACAGAAGAGTTTATTATAGAAAGATGCACAAAAATAATAAAATATTAAAATAATAATTTTATTTATTTATAATTTAAGTATATTTTTACAATCAGCTCAACTATCTATAACCTAGATGATTGATTTTAGGATACAATGCCCAACACATTTTTCTCTTTAGGTACAATAACTCTAGAGAAATGGTCTCCTCTCCAATTTGCAAAGCTTACTTTCATATTCTTGGAGCTCTCAAGTTATTCTTCACTAAGGTCTTCAATTCTTCCTGTAATAAGAAATTAAACACATTATTTTCCTTCTATTGAATAAGAAGCTCTATTTACTTATATTTGAATTATAAGCATAAGAAACCTTTTAATTTAATACATATATAACTTTTCTAGCAATATCATCATTTAGAGGTTTTTCATTCTTGTCTTGATGGGTTTCTATATAGACATCTCCTCGAGTGACCGAACTTTCTCTCTTTTTTTTTTCTTACAATAATATTAGATGCATAAAACATTTACTTAAGCAAAATTTTAGAAGAATATAAGTTATATTTATTGATATAAATTTTAATAGTGACAAGAAAGAAGAATATACTAGCTTGTTCGCTATCATTGCAAAACTGCTCACTCCTATAATATGTGCTAAATTCATCTTGGAACAGTTTTGCTTGTTTATTTTACTAAGCCTCTAAAATCAAAAAAACATAATTAATTACAGATACATCATATTAAACAATTAAAATTGTTAAATGGTTGAGTTTGTTCATACTTTTGCATCCTCTGAGCTCCACATATAAACCAAGCCTGACCATTGATCTTGTGTGACTTTGCTCTGATAGGGTCTAGAGCAACATCAACCATGTAAGAAAGTCAAGTCACAGCTAAAATTTTGGAGACCATAACTTGATCATATGACATTCGATTTTAATGATTTTTTCTAAAAAAATCAAAAGATTTTTAAAATCTACACAGTGATGCCCCCTAAAGGGAGTAGTGCCCTAGGTGATCAAACCCAAACTCCTTCATTTAAGGCTCTAAATGGCTGGTCAAACTAAAATTTTTTTGTTCGAATATAATTTTGATTAGATGTGGCTTTCAATCTAAGAAAAATTTGGTGGAACAACAGAAGACAAAGTTGATATAAACTTCAAGATCTATCTTCTGAAGAATTTTGGCTACTTTTAGATTAATTATGTTAGATATATCTATTTCAGGTAAAAGAGTCCAAATACAACTCAAAGTGGCATCTGACCCAAATTATACTAAATCAGACCTCGCTATTATAAATAAAGGCTATGTAGGCTATGTACCTTCATTTTAAATCAATCAATTAAAGAAAATGGGACTTGAGATCTACTTTTGTAATTCTTCTCTTTTCTAATTTTTTTTTGTGAGATTCAAGTTGAGAGATTAATGAAAATCTTCTTTCTCCTTGATTGAATATCATTTTGGCTAGAACTAAAAATATAATTAAATCTATTTTGGTTTTATTTTTTAGGAACTCAATTAGACCTTTTTTGGATTTAGGAGTAGGGTAATGATCCAATCTATATATCCATGTAAATATATACAAATACATATATCTGTATGTATATATCTATATATAGGCATACTCACATATAAACAAATATTGAAGTTTATAGGTTACTATATAAAATATGATTAATTTCAATATAATCTTCCTTTATGATATTGGGATGTATATATTATTTTTTAAATATTTATTTTTCTATTTTTGATCATAATTTTGATTGTTACAATATCATATATATTTTTATTTTTTAATTATTTTAAAAAATATTGAAGATAAAATATATACATGCAATTAACAACTTTTAATAACATTTTGAAATAACTATGAATAATAGATACAAAATTATAAACTTATTGTATCAATTTTCAAAACTATTACTATAAATTGCCATCTTCTGTTATAATTATAATATACCATTATTGTAAACAAATTAGTAACACTTGTATAAAACTGTTGCAATATTATAATTCTTTTGCAACAATTTCTAAAACTATTATTATAAAACATTATCTTTTGTAGTAGCTATAAAGTACCATCACAATATAAAATATTTTAGCAACATCCATAAATAACTATTATGATATTATATATCTTTTACGATACATTTTAAAACTGTTATGATAGAATATATTCTTTTGTAATGGTTATGAGAAACTATTGCTATATAATAACTTTTACTAACAGTTCTAACAAACCATCATAATATTAGGTATCTTTCATAACATTTGTTAAAAATGTTACGATAAAATTTTTATAGTAACATATTTTTCTAAATGCTATAGACTTTATTTGTTGTAGTGTGATGACCTATATATCCAAAATCCCACTAGCTCATGGGGGATTGGCCTGATCAACTAGGTTGGGGTCACAAAAGAATATATCAGATTTTTGCTAGAGATGTATATCCTTTGATCAAATCTTATTCACCTATTGAATATCCTCTCAACTTTTCACACATCTAGAAGCTTAAAGTTCCATGAGAATTAAAACTTGCCCATGAAAACTAACTTTGGTATGTTTGCCATCCAAAAAAATTGCTGCACGACTGTATCTGCTATGATATATGTCAATTTGCGGTAGAAGACAGAGAGCATATTATCATTTGTTGTTCTTTTAGATGATGTCTGTTGGAATGACTTGCAACATATTGGTGGTTTTAATTTAATCCCCAGCCCTTTAATTATCCTTATGGAACCCTTGTCTAATAATTATACTCTAGTGGAAGAGAATGCTATTTTTTCCTGTGCGGCATGGCTAATTTGGGGAGAAAGGAATAACAGAATGTTTCAAAATGCTCATAACCCTCCAGCTAAATTAACTAGAAATGTTTTCTATTTTCATAACACTAATCACACCACTTTGATACACCCATCTAGGTACTGGGATAGCCCTCGTTCCTTTCACCCTACTCTTCACCATGAAGGAGTCTCCTGGCTTTCCTCTCCCCTATCAAAATAAATTTCGATGCGTTTGGCTATTTCTAATGATGCCTCTGCATCGGCTTTTGTCATCCAAGATCACACTGGTTGTGTCCTAAGAGCTAAAGTCAAACAATTGGCCTCTTCCTCAGTTCCCCAGGCAAAATTAGCTGTGGCTTGGCTTGGTATGCCTGTGGCAATCAAAGAATTGCAAGGCTATTATCTATGGTTAGAAGGGGATTTTGTTACTGTTATTAAATGATAATCATCCCACATAAAGCAAATCATAAAAGAAGTCCATATTTAAATGATATTATGCGCTAGTTGGCCAATGCCCCTTGATCCAAGGCAACACATGTCCTTCGGGAAGCCAATAAGCTAGCTGATTTTATTTCCAAACTTTGCTAGCTCTACATAAAGATGTTAATTTTTATATTAGTGATATCTTCTGGCAGTGCTCCTTGACCATCTTGTGGATGATAGCAGTGGAGTTAAATACTATAAGAATTCAGATTATTAGAGATAACTAACTACTAATAGTTCATCTACCATCACTAATAGACTTACCGTCACTAATATCATCGTAAAAATCAATCTGAAAAATTCTTATCACTAATTATCATTATTAGCAATAGAAAATCTCGCTATCGTTAATAAGGCTATCAACGACAGTTTTAGAGATAGAATAATTCAATCACTATTTTTTTAATATTTTAAATAAATTTTAAAATAAATTTTTTTAAAAAATATTAGTGATAGTTTTTTCGTGGCTAATGTCATCACTAATAATTATTAGCAATCAAAACTACCATCGCTAATATCATCTCTATTTTTTAAAATTTTTAAATAAAATAAAATAAATATTTTAAAAAATATTAATAATAGCAATCAGTGGCTAATGCCATCGTTAATAATTATTAGCAACCAATATCATCGTCGCTAATGTTGTTTTTAATTTTTTAAATTTTTAAATAAAATAAAATAATTATTTTAGAAAATATTAGCAGGTAATTTGATATCTAATGTCGTTGCTAATAACTATTAGCGATAGTAATTACCATCGCCATCGCTAATATGGATGCTAATAGTTAATTTTATTTTTAAAAAAATTAATAAGAATATTTTTTTAAATCTATTTAATTAATCACAAATCAGTTATAATTAAAATTTAAAGATAATATGATAATAAAAAATTAAAAATTAAAAAATATAAATTATATATATTTTTTTATAAGTAGTATTAAAATATAATACATAAAAAAAAAATCAAGTTCTATCCTTATCATCGTCTGCCTTTTCCTCATCCTGCTCCTCTCTAGTAGCTGATGGATGAAAGCCGGATGTCCTAGTATCTTGTAATTAAAAAATTAAAATAATATTAGTAAGTTTCGATACAGACGTGTATCTTTCGATATGGAGATGTATCCTTTAATAAACTCCTTCGATTCTCGAGCAAATTATTCCTATATATTTTATTCAATGATACGGAGCTATAGACACTTCCAGTCCATCAATTGGATGGTTAGATTGAATTTTTAGCTCCTAGATCATCTTTCTGAATTCAAACCTAAATATATGAAGCTTCTAAATATAAAAATTTAAAATAAATAAAAGAATTTAATAATATAATTATCTGATATGATGGTTGGAATGATAAGCCTAGCTGGTCACATAGTTGTGGATCCCAGAGAAGCTCCACGATCATATTATGGATGGCATCCAGGAGGCTCTGAAATCGTTGGCTTAAAAGCCTCTGCACGACCTCTTTCATATGTGCATCGCCATCGATCTGGGATGTTGAGTCCTGTGAGAATGTCGAAGGGTATCGAGGCAGTGGAGGATCGAAGTTGTAGCCGAATTCTACGATCTAGCTCCTACTCTGCCCCCCCGGGTGGCACTAAACCATCCCTCAAGGTCAAGTGTGGGTTGAGAAGATGGGTCATCGCCATACCTCTCAGCAACATATGCTGCATAACACATCTAGACAATTTAGAAATACATTAGTTTTAATATAAAAATCAAATCCTATAATAACTTAATTAGTAAATAAAGTTTGAAGTTCTTACCGTGATCTATCATGACGTAGAATCTAAATAGTCACCAGTCCTCCTCGACTGGTGTGTAGCCTACCATAATTGCAACTGATTTGGTGGACAATCTAACTGCTATATCTATAATAAATAAATAGTAAAATTAAATTAATTAAAATATGTATATAAGAGTTTTTATAGTTTTAGTGATGAGTTTTGGTATTGATTACTTACCAGTTTGTCGGCCACAACATATGTGCCGACTGAGCAACTCATGTGCCTAATCGGATACTGCTGAGTGCTCTGAATTTGTTGGGTCCTCTACCGTCTATCGAAGTACTTCTTGCTGCTCTACTAATCATAGAGGGCCTACCATATGTCCACCCACATTCAGTAATCCATGAAGGACCTCCAGTCCGATGGTGACTAGAAATTGGAGTGCTAAATGATGGACTGCCTAAGATTATAGAAGCCATCTCAGAGCCTCTATATGGCCACCTCCTCGAAGGTCTAATGGCTAGTCTGCTCGTTCTGAAAAGTCTCGAATTGATAGTACTTCTGTAAGATAGAAGCAAGCAAGTATTAATATATAATTAAATTACCAATGTATCGAGAATTTAAAAATTAAAATAGTTTTGATTTACCAAAAACATCTTCCAGACTATATCATGAGCTCTCGATGTCCAACTTAAGAAATTGTTTACCGGTCCCAGCATCAATCGACGTATTATTTCAGTAACGACACGAGATGTTGAAGACTCTCTAAATATACTGCAAAATTAATTTTAAAGAATAAATGTTAACTTTAAAATTACTAAATTCTAAACATATTAATTAAACATGTAGTACTTACAAGTAGCTCTGAATATGGATGATCTACCTATCCTTCGATCGAGTCAGAGGTGTTGTGAGTCGGACGGGTCCTTAACCATGGTGTTATGTCTGAGAGCGGGTGGTCGCTACTACATGTGACTATGGGATTACTGGTAACCCACTATCCTTCGAACCTGAGCACAAAAAATCTAATCAAAGAATATTCTATTAATTAACAAATGATAAAATAATATAAACGTGAATATATAAAGTGTTAGAGCTTACCGTCTGGTGTGAGAGGTGCAGAACCATAAGAGCTGGCCATGTAATCGTTCTCTCCTTGAGTACTCTATCCTAGGCTAGTGTGGCTCCAATCTCTGAAAAACATGATCTATACTCTCTAAAAATAAAAATAAATAGATTCACCAAATTAATTATATAATTATGGATAGCAATGCAAGATTTAAAATGATGCAAGATAAATAATTAAAATAATCCAAAAATTATATACTTAGCACTACTCATCGACCTTTTTAGATGTTTAGTATCCTTCGGAATCTTCTTCTAATTCTTTCTCTTCTTCCACCTCTTCCTCTTCTTCTTTCTCTTCTTTCTCTTCTTGGGGAGGATTGTTTTTTAAAATAATCTCAATTGGATTTACCTCCTCATATTAGCTATCTTCACGTAGGAGAATTTCTAGAGCATCTAATTTTACATCATCGAAGGATTGATGAACTCCTACTATCTCATTCTCTTGAAATCATTCTGATAATTAGGACTCTTTTTCTTCTTCGAGTGCATAATAAATAGCTCGAGACTTAATTTTGTATATAGCCTACCAATCTTTTCTTCCTCTTTTTCTTGATGAAAAAAGAGTATAATACACTTAAGCAGCTTGTACAGCTAGCACAAATGGATTGTTAACATAAACTTTTGATCCATGTTTGATCTTAATAAGCTCATGCCATAGATCAATCTTTATACTATTATCGGTATTAAACCATTAGCACTTAAATAGAATGACACTATTACCTCCAATGTAGCTCATCTTAATCACTTCTTCGAGGATTCTATAGTAGTCACTCTCCGCCTTATCTTTCCACCAGCTGTCTTTTATACACATACCACTATTCATTTTACTTTTATAATTTTCATATTGCTGGGTATGAAATTTGAAACCATTTATGTCACAACCACTATAGCATGTCACATATTTTTCAAGCCCATAATCTAATGGTTTTAGCTTTCTTGGTATGGACTCGCCACCTTGAATGACCACTTAATGGAACCAACATACAAAGTTCTCTGAGCGTTGTGTTGATATTTTTTCATCATTTATGCTTGGATTTTTTTTTTCAGCATCTCATCATATTATCTAAACATGCACAAGATATGTACACTAAAATAAGTGATTAAAGTGTTGGGATTATGATGGACACTTATAGGACATATGGGTTGACCTCCATGCAGTTTAGCAAAATATATATCTCTACCTATCAAAGTTCAGTATCGAAGAAAATCTGACGAACCTCAAGCCTAAATTTTCGAGTGGGATAGGCAAATATTGAGATCTCCCACTCTAATCCCTTAGCATCGCTATCATTATTTTAGCCTACTTGAGTCAGCTTGATCTGCACACTGGGATTAAAATAGTGTCGGCTGAAATTTGAAATCTCTTCTATTATATAAGCCTTCATAATAGAACCTTCTGAAGGAAAATCCTGATTTTCCGATCCAGGTTCGTTCAGATCTGATCAGATCAAGAGATATATTTCAAAAATTTTTCTCTTGATCCCAATCAGATCTTGATATGTTTTAGATCTGATTCTTATTATTTTAATAAAATAAAATTAAAAGATAAATTAAATCAAATTTAATTTACCTGATCTGGGTAATCCTATTACCCTGTTGATGATCCTGTTTGCAGCGGAAGGTTCTGGATCTTAGCCACGCAAGCGCCTGGCCTCTACCGGTATCCACTCGGGTTGGATCTGGAGATCCTCTTCTTCTCTATCACACCTCCAAAAATCAGATCTAGATCTGATCTGGAGGATCTTCAAAACTCTTTTGAAGATGAGCAGTCGTCCTTTGCAGCAGCGCAGCCTTCTTATTTTTGATCGCCTTTCTTTGATCTGAATCGCACCAACCAAGGTCCAAAACTCCTTTTGGACGTGGAGAGCAAGGGGAGAAGAGACTATGGCATGGAGAAGGAGGGGAGAGGCAGCCTTGGGGCATGGAGAAACTATGATCTCATCATATCTCTCTATCTCATACAATCTGAGTTGGATACAGGGTCTTATTTATAGACTAGCTGTGATCCAACTCCTCTTCTTCCCAACCAATCACAACCCTTTGTGAAATCAGATCTAAATCTGATTGGTGGGAATAGAGTCCCCTGGATTCCTCCTTAGAGGGTGCCTAAGACCAGTCAAAGTTGGTTCTTAGAAGAACTCTAATTGGAATCCAAAAAGGAGATGGAGTCCTTGTCCAACAAGGACTCCTAGGCGCCTCCAACTTGGGCACACGCCTAGGGTGGCGTGCGCCCTTCTCCTTGCCAGGTTCTGGCAGGGGGACAGGCCCCCACCAGCTCTCCAATAGGTGCATGACATGTGGTCAAAAGTCAAAGTGTCAATGGTCAACGTTTGACCAGTCAAAGGTAGACTTTTGACCAAAGTCAAAGAACAAGAAATGGCAGGTGACCAAAAATGGCAGGTAGTGTCTTACAAATAAGACAACCTTTTCTGACTTGGACAACCTCCTGTCAGACCATATGAAGGCCTCTGTTTGAGCACAAACTCCTTTGGCTCAGACAGGACAACTTATTTATGATAGCAAAAGAAGAACGTTAGGTTCAATCGAGTGCTAGCACGATTTTCTTGAACCTAATTGAATCTCATTCAGATCAATTGAACTAGATCAGTTCAATTGATGATCACCAGATTCAAACCCTTGTTTGTGTGACCCAGTTAGGTTCAGTTCTGTATGGTAATGGGATATGTCATGATCTCTATCATCGACATCATCGAAACTCCTTTCGATGGATCAGAACTCTTCTGATTCGAACAGCTAGAATGATCGATCATCTAAATCATTCTAATTGCTCCCAAAATCCACCAGTGACACCTAGCAGTATATGGTGGCAACCCATCAGAGCTGAATGCGAACCTCTTGGTGCAGCTACCTGTGTGATTCAGTTCTTCTATCTTGAGCCCCGATCAGATTAGGGTTAAGGTGAACTCGTCAAACCCTAGTCTCTGTCATATGATGTAATCATTCGATTCGAGTCCAATGTGAAAATCTAAATAGAAACTCTTTCTATTATTTCACTCTACCATGGCCATGGATTTCTGGACTTGATTCTCATGATCATCATAGGGCTACTCCTCTACCACCGAGGTAGATAGATTCCATCTTGATGCAATCCAGTTCCTACAATGAACATGCTATAGCCAACATACACCTCAGGGTTCCATATGGCTAGGAGACCGAGTAATGGTGTAGTCAAACTATAACACCCTCAAGGTGAACTGCCGATGCATCTCAGGTCAAAGAACCAGACACACTACTGCAGCATCGAGTCAGTCATTGACGAGAAGGTAGACTCCCTAATGACTACTCGAGGTGGTCACGCTCAGTGCCCTCGTTCTCTAACGAGTACCTGTACTCTCGCTCCGGTGTCTCCACACCGTAGACTCAAGACTCATCTACTAAAGAGAAGCGATTGTACACCAACCTTCCGGATCAATCACCATCCTCGTGATGATCCTATGGTCAGGAGCAATTTATGAGTTAATAATGATTATTCATGTCTTAAATTTTCAACTCTTGAAAATATGAATTATCATTACCATTAACTCAAAGGATGTATCACAGACACTAAATACACATATGTGATAGAAAATAACCCATTTATTGATTTTAGTCAAAATTATAATTTTGCCCCTAGAAGTGTATTACAAGTGTCAGCCAATTCTGGCTTCTAGGGCACATATATCTAACAATCTCCCACTTGTCCTAAAGCCAATTGGCTACAAGTCTAAGTCCCATCTTCTCAAGGTGGGCTTCGATCTTCTGCTGGCCCAACGGCTTTGTAAGTGGGTCTGCCACATTATCTGCGGAGTTGACTCTCTTGACCTCGACATAACCCTTCTCGAGGTAATCGCGGATGAGGTGGTATCACCGTTTGCTTGGAACTCTTCTAGCACAAACAGTCTGCCAGATGTCGACTTTCGATCATCTATATCGGACATGAAGTCCGAGTCTGTGTATCCCTGGATCAGGAGTTCTCCGTTACCAAAGACCAGCATCATATCCTTAGTTCTTCTCAAGTACTTAAGGATACATTTCACAGAAGTCCAGTGTTCTTCACCTGGATTTGACTGATATCTGCTTGTGACACTCACAGCATGGGCTATATCAGGTCGTGTACATAGCATGGCATACATGAGGCTCCCTATTGCAGAAGCATAAGGGATCTTGCTCATGCGTTCTATTTCCTCAGGTGTGCTGGGGCACATCTTCTTGGAAAGATGAATACCATGTCTGAAGGGTATTAATCCCCTCTTAGAGTTTTCCATACTAAACCTCTTTAGTACTTTCTCTATGTACATCTTCTGTGAAAGTCCTAGCATCCTATTCGGTCTATCTCTATAGACCTTAATTCCTAGAATAAAGGATGCTTCACCTAGGTCTTTCATGGAGAATTCCTTGGACAACCACATCTTGACTGATGTCAACATGGGAATATCATTCCCAATAAGGAGGATGTCATCCACGTACAATACGAGGAAGACAACAGCGCTCCCACTGACCCTTTTGAAAACACATGGTTCCTCTTCGTTTTTGATGAAACCAAATGTTTTGATCACATCATTGAAATGAGTGTTCCAGCTCCGAGATGCTTGCTTAAGTCCATATATGGACCTTTGCAGCTTGCAAACCTTGTGATCAGTATCACTGGATGTGAAACCTAGCGGCTGTTCCATATAGATATCTTCCTCAAGATATCCATTCAAGAACGCCGTTTTCACGTCCATTTGCCATATTTCGTAATCGAAATAGGCTGCAATAGCAAGCAATGTGCGGATGGATTTTAGCATAGCTACTAAGGAAAAGGTATCCTGATAGTCTATGCCTTCGCATTGACTATAACCTTTTGCCACCAATCTAGCCTTGAATGTCTCCACATTCCCATCTGCACCAATCTTTCTCTTGAAGATCCATTTACATCCAATAGGTACTATACCTTCTGGTGGATCTACCAAGGTCCAGACTTGGTTTGAGTGCATCGAGTCAATTTCTGACTGCATTGCCTCTAGCCATTTCTCAGAGTCGATATCTGATATCGCCTCATTGTAGGTTTTGGGATCATCACCATGAGCACCATTACCTACGAGGAACATTTCCTCTACATCCTCTGAAACAATACCTAAGTATCTTTCAGGGGGACGGAAAACTCTTTCCGATCTACGAGGTGGAGGAGGTAGTATTCTTATTGGCTCAACCTGATTTGGTTCCACTTGGTCCTTAGCTCGTTCTGCTTGTGAGACTTTCTCATCAAGTTTGATCTGCCTTCCAATGCCGTTATCTTGAATAAACTATTTTTCAAGAAAGATGGCATGTCGACTCACAATCACATTATGGTCTTCTGGAATGTAGAAATAGTATCCTAATGACTCTTTAGGATATCCTATGAATCGAGCTCTGAAGGACCTAAACTCTAACTTGTCCGCTTGTTGTCTTTTGACATGAGCCGGACAACCCCAAATTTTGAGATGACTCAGACTTGGTTTCTTACCGTGCCATATCTCATACGGTGTGGTAGGAATGATTTTAGAGGGAACCCTGTTCAGTAGATAGATTGAAGTTAACAATGAGTGTCCCCAAAAAAAATCAGGGAGGTCTGTGAAGCTCATCATGGATCGAACCATATCTAATAGAGTCCGATTTCTCCATTCTGAAACTCCGTTGAGTTGAGGTATTTCCTGGTGGAGTCCATTGAGAGACTATGCCATTATCCTTGAGATAGTCTAGGAATTCCCTGCTAAGGTATTCACCTCCTCGATCTGATCGAAGAACCTTAATGGGTTTTCCTATTTATTTTTCTACTTCATGTCTGAATTCTTTGAACTTTTCAAAGGCTTCAGACTTGTGTCTCATAAGATACACATACCCATACCTAGACAGATCATCGGTAAAGGTAATGAAGTAGACAAAATTGCCTCTAGCCGGCACATCAAATGGGCCGCACACATCTGTATGTATTAGGGCAAGGAGATCTGTGGCCCTCTCCCCATGTCCAACAAAAGGGAGTTTAGTCATTTTGCCTTGAAGACAGGATTCACAAGTTGGATATGACTCGGAAGTCAATGGACTCAATAGTCCATTTTTCTCCAATTTGTTGATCCTATCTTCTGCTATATGACCTAATCTCAAGTGCCATAGATATCTATCATTTGGACTATCCCTAGGTCGTTTGGCATTCACGTTTTGCTCGAATAATGAGCATACCTCCAGAAGGACCTTCCTTCTTGTTCTTTAGGGTGGCCAGGTAAGTAGGGCAGTTCCGCTTCCAATGGCCGTCGCTGTTGCAATGGAAACATTTTTCTTTGCCATCGGCCTTTTTCTTCGATTCTGCCTTCTTCTTCTTTGATCCTTCCACCTTTTGCTTTTTCACAGACTTCTTTTTCTTTCCATAAGACTTTCTTTTGGAAGAAGTCCATTCCATAGCAAGAACTGAGCCTTTAGAACCTTTCATAGAAAGCTCAGCGGTAACCAGCATATTCATTAACTCGGCCAAGGAATTCTGAAGTTTATGCATGTGGTAATTCATGATGAATTGCCCATATGCATCAGTCAAGGATTGCAGAATAATATCGTTCTGCAGAGTCCAAGTCCAACTTCACACCGAGCTTCTCAAGCTCTTCCATGTCCTTGATCATTGTCAGACAGTGATCTTGGACTGACTGCCCATCACGCATCTTAGCCTTAAAAAATTGTTTCGTGACTTGATATTTGGCTGCGCGACTCTGTTCACCAAACATCTCCTGCAGGTGAGCCAACATTTGGCGAGCAGTCCCGATATCCTCATGTTGGCGCTGGAGCTCATCAGACATCGAGCCCAACATGTAATATCTGGCCTTATTATCTTCGTCAATCCATTTTTCCAGAGACGCTCTCTGTTCAACAGATGGATGGGCTGGTAATGTGGGAGGGTCCTGGTCCAAAACATGGGTTAACTTCTCGGAACCCAAAATAATTTTGTAGTTCCTGAGCCAATCTTTATAATTGGGTCTGGTCAGTCTATGTGTGTCCAGGATACGTGCCAATGGGTTGGACGCAGACATATTCCTGTAGAGAGTCAAAGATTCTAGTTAGATACTGTAATTTTGACTTGACCAATTTATTTAGGGATTTTATTTTTAAACAAATTAGCTCCACTATTTTCTCGGATCCCTACACTCCCTCTGTAGAGATGCGAAAATCTCCACGATTAATGATTTCTAGTGGGTGGTGCGGTCTCACCAACTGACTCATCACCTCACCTAACAGTTATTGGTGATGGGTTAGCCAATGAGTGAACAACTCTTGTTCAATGATTCTCTAATCATGGTGCACCCAAACTTGATCTCTAATTCATGAATCTCACCGTATCCGAGAATATTGATCCACTCCTTAGTTAAGTCAGACCCACCATTTGCATAGACTGGGTTCCTAATTGAGTCTCTCACCGTATCCGGAATATTGAGCCCAACTCATCCTCCAGCCCATAGCATCCAATGCCTAATAGACATGGTTGCGTCTTCTCAGTGCAACTGAGCCACTGTATCCAGTCGAGAACAATCAACCCCGAGAAGGGCCCGCACATCTACAATGGTGGAAGACCTCAGACTTAATCTTTTCTTAGGGAGAATTGATTCAGGTCTCATTAAACTAGACTTGGTTTAGTCATAACAATTATGACTAACCTAGTGGCATGGGTTAGCTCGGATTATTGACCACCTCAGATCAGAACTGTGTCAACAGATATGGCCAGGTAAGTGAGACCGGTGGAAGGAATATGCCATTAACTCGTACAAGAACGCATTCAGGTCGAGTAGCTTCCAATTAAAAATCAGTCGGTCGTCTGTGCCAAACTTACCTTAGACACCAAATTATTGAGTCAGAACCAATTGGGTTAGCCTACAATCCAGACTCTAACCTCTGAGCCTAATTAGGTCTTGCTTGATCGTGACTCGATCTTGACCCAGACTTAATCCTATTAGGCTGGTCAATTTAAGCATTGTTGATCCCATCTAACCAACTCTTGATTCGGTTTGATCAACCGCTTAGACCTAATTGAGCTACCCAAGCCCGAACCCAGTATTATGAATATGTCTTAGATCTGAAATTCTCAATTTTAGACCTAATTAATATTTCATAAACTTAATTCTTAATTAAGTAGGGTTCATAAACAAAATATGCACAATAAATCCTAGGATTTCAGGATCTAGGGTTTTGCAGAAAGTAAGTTTTGGATTTCTGATTAAGGACGAACACGCAGCACCCCTACACATCATAAGAACACCCCATCGAATGGAAGAGAGGGCCTTTAAACCCTTCTTCGTTCTTATGACCGGACGGCCAAGAGGAACGCCTTAATCAGGAACATTCAATACTACAAAACAATATCAGATCTATATCATATATCTCATATATAAAGTAGATCTAATCATGGCATATTTTGCATACATCTCATGTATCATAATCATGCATGTTTTCAGATCTAAATTATCTCATAATAATCTAAAAAATTAGATTTAAATTGATCTAATCAAAATAAATTCTAATCTAGACAATTATGTAGAACTATTCTACAACTAGTCTAGACATGCATCAATCATATCTCATATGATATTCAAAAATTAAATAATTTTTATTTGCTATTTTTTAGATGTTATTATAACACTTATAATATCAAAAAATAGTAAATAAAAAGATCTAAAACATGATTTAATTGGATTAAATCAAAAACATGCAAGACTATTCTATAGAACTATTCTATTCTAGAACTAGTCATGCATATCTTCTAATCTTAGATCCAAATCATTTAATTTTAATTTTTTCTGATTTCAGATCTGATCACATCTCATGTGACATCTAAAATCAATTATTTTCTAATTAAAATAAATTTAAAATTAGATCTAAATAATTTTAGAACCATGGCTCTGATACCAGTTGAAGGGAAATCCTGATTTTCCCGGTCCAGGTTCGTTCAGATCTGATCAGATCAAGAGATATATTTCAAAAAATTTTTCTCTTGATCCCAATCAGATCTTGATATATTTTCAGATCTGATTCTTATTATTTTAATAAAATAAAATTAAAAGATAAATTAAATCAAATTTAATTTACCTGATCTGGGTAATCCTATTACCCTGTTGATGATCCTGTTTGCAGCGGAAGGTTCTGGATCTTAGCCACGCAAGCGCCTGGCCTCTACCGGTATCCACTCGGGTTGGATCTGGAGATCCTCTTCTTCTCTATCACACCTCCAAAAATCAGATCTAGATCTGATCTGGAGGATCTTCAAAACTCTTTTGAAGATGAGCAGTCGTCCTTTGCAGCAGCGCAGCCTTCTTATTTTTGATCGCCTTTCTTTGATCTGAATCGCACCAACCAAGGTCCAAAACTCCTTTTGGACGTGGAGAGCAAGGGGAGAAGAGACTATGGCATGGAGAAGGAGGGGAGAGGCAGCCTTGGGGCATGGAGAAACTATGATCTCATCATATCTCTCTATCTCATACAATCTGAGTTGGATACAGGGTCTTATTTATAGACTAGCTGTGATCCAACTCCTCTTCTTCCCAACCAATCACAACCCTTTGTGAAATCAGATCTAAATCTGATTGGTGGGAATAGAGTCCCCTGGATTCCTCCTTAGAGGGCACCTAAGACCAGTCAAAGTTGGTTCTTAGAAGAACTCTAATTGGAATCCAAAAAGGAGATGGAGTCCTTGTCCAACAAGGACTCCTAGGCGCCTCCAACTTGGGCACACGCCTAGGGTGGCGTGCGCCCTTCTCCTTGCCAGGTTCTGGCAGGGGGACAGGCCCCCACCAGCTCTCCAATAGGTGCATGACATGTGGTCAAAAGTCAAAGTGTCAATGGTCAACGTTTGACCAGTCAAAGGTAGACTTTTGACCAAAGTCAAAGAACAAGAAATGGCAGGTGACCAAAAATGGTAGGTAGTGTCTTACAAAATAAGACAACCTTTTCTGACTTGGACAACCTCCAGTCAGACCATATGAAGGCCTCTGTTTGAGCACAAACTCCTTTGGCTCAGACAGGACAACTTATTTATGATAGCAAAAGAAGAACGTTAGGTTCAATCGAGTGCTAGCACGATTTCCTTGAACCTAATTGAATCTCATTCAGATCAATTGAACTAGATCAGTTCAATTGATGATCACCAGATTCAAACCCTTGTTTGTGTGACCCAGTTAGGTTCAGTTCTGTATGGTAATGGGATATGTCATGATCTCTATCATCGACATCATCGAAACTCCTTTCGATGGATCAGAACTCTTCTGATTCGAACAGCTAGAATGATCGATCATCTAAATCATTCTAATTGCTCCCAAAATCCACCAGTGACACCTAGCAGTATATGGTGGCAACCCATCAGAGCTGAATGTGAACCTCTTGGTGCAGCTACCTGTGTGATTAAGTTCTTCTATCTTGAGCCCCGATCAGATTAGGGTTAAGGTGAACTCGTCAAACCCTAGTCTCTGTCATATGATGTAATCATTCGATTCGAGTCCAATGTGAAAATCTAAATAGAAACTCTTTCTATTATTTCACTCTACCATGGCCATGGATTTCTGGACTTGATTCTCATGATCATCATAGGGCTACTCCTCTACCACCGAGGTAGATAGATTCCATCTTGATGCAATCCAGTTCCTACAATGAACATGCTATAGCCAACATACACCTCAGGGTTCCATATGGCTAGGAGACCGAGTAATGGTGTAGTCAAACTATAACACCCTCAAGGTGAACTGCCGATGCATCTCAGGTCAAAGAACCAGACACACTACTGCAGCATCGAGTCAGTCATTGACGAGAAGGTAGACTCCCTAATGACTACTCGAGGTGGTCACGCTCAGTGCCCTCGTTCTCTAACGAGTACCTGTACTCTCGCTCTCGGTGTCTCCACACCGTAGACTCAAGACTCATCTACTAAAGAGAAGCGATTGTACACCAACCTTCCGGATCAATCACCATCCTCGTGATGATCCTATGGTCCGGAGCAATTTATGAGTTAATAATGATTATTCATGTCTTAAATTTTCAACTCTTGAAAATATGAATTATCATTACCATTAACTCAAAGGATGTATCACAGACACTAAATACACATATGTGATAGAAAATAACCCATTTATTGATTTTAGTCAAAATTATAATTTTGCCCCTAGAAGTGTATTACAAGTGTCAGCCAATTCTGGCTTCTAGGGCACATATATCTAACACCTTCAACTCAAACCTTATTTTTTACTTTCTTCTTGAGACTATATATATATATCTTTCAAATGGATACATCTGCATGCACTACAGTGGACCCCCCATCCTAGCTTCATATGCTAGATGAATCATGAGGTGCTCCATGGAGTCAAAGAAACTAGAAGAAAATATCTTCTTCAACTTGTATATGGTCTCTACACCGGTAGCCTTAAGACTGGAGATGTAGTCGGTGGATAGTTCAGTAACATAAATATCTCTGAAGAAAAGGCTAAGCTCAGTCAAAGAACTTTATATGGAGTTGGAAAGAAGATCACACCAAACCAATGGGAGTAATCATTACATGAATACATAGCAGTCATGGCTCTTTAGTCCATAGAATCTGTAATCTTTAACATTGACGCACCGAGCTAGATTACTTGCATAACCATCTAAGAATTAAAAACTTTCATACCATTCACAAACATCCTTCAATTGCTCCCTTATTAAGGTATAAGATGAGTTTGGCTCCAAAAATTTTTTAAATGACACCTCAACCAGCTCTAATAAAGGACAATTGCATATGTTCTTCATATCTGCTCGAGCCTTAGAATTATCCTTCATCTTGCCTTTAACATTCATAATAGTATAGAAAATATTATTGAATATATTCTTCTCGATATGCATGACGTCAAGATTATGACGAATTAAATTAGTGGACGAGTATGATAATTTTCAAAAAATTCTTCGCTTCATCCAGTTATGAGTTCTACCGAATCCCCTCTGCTTATCAAATTCAATGCCAAATGAAACTTCATCCAATTATGATACTCTCTGAAACACTTCCATACTACTGAGGCGCTGAGGTGCATGGTCCTTCTCTATCTTATTCCTCCTGAAACTATCCCACTGCTTTCGAAAAGAATGATACTCGAGAAGGAATTGATGATAACAATCGAACAGCAGGGCTTACGACCATGCTCAAGTTGAAATGATTTTATATTCTCCATGCAATAGGAACATGCTTGCTTGCCATGAGTGCTCCATCCTGACAGCATCCCATAAGCAAGAAAATTGCTAATGGTCCACATCAACATAGCCATCATTATAAAATTCTGCTTCTTTGATGCATCAAAAGTACGAATGCCATCAGACCGTAATAATTTCAGCTCATCAACAAGAAGTCTTAAATATACATCAATGCTTCTACTAGGATGTCATGGTCTAGGAATAAGTAATGTTAGAAAGATGTTATATTTTTTCATGCACATCCCAAGCGGTAGATTGTATGGAATAATAAAGACTGATTAACATGAATAAGAGACCGTTGTATGACCAAACAGTGTAAAGCCATCCATAGATAAATCCAGCCAAACATTGCATGATTCCTAAGCAAATAAGGGATGACAAGCATCAAATTGCTTCCATACCTCACTATCCGATGGATGATACATCATATCAGAATGCTTGCATTATCTTTTTTTGCACCATTTTATTTGTCTAGCAATACTCTTAAACAAGTAGAGCCTCTGAAGTCTAGGAGTGAGAGGAAGATATCGATGAACCTTATATGGTATGTCCTTCTGATTTCTATCCTCTTGTCTCAGCTTAAATCGGCTGGCACCACATGAGCTCTTCTGTTGGTCTTCTTTATAGAAAAGCATGCAACCATTACGGCATACATATATTTTCTCATATCACATGCCCAACCCTTTTACCATTTTCTTTGAAGCATAGAAGTGTTAGATATATGTACCCTAGAAGACAGAATTGGCTGACACTTGTAATACACTTCTAGGAGCAAAATTATAATTTTGACTAATATCAATAAAATGGGTTATTTTCTATAACATATATGTATTTAGTGTCTGTGATACATCCTTTAAGTTAATGGTAATGATAATTCATATTTTTAAGAGTTAAAAATTTAAGACATGAATAATCATTATTAACTCATAAAATACTTTCGATCATAGGATCATCACGAGGATGGTGATTGATCCAAAAGATTGGTGTACAATCGCTTCTCTTTAGTAGATGAGTCTTGAGTCTACGGTGTGGAGACACCAGAGCGAGAGTACAGGTACTCGTTAGAGAACGAGGGCACTGAGCGTGACCACCTCGAGTAGTCATTAGGAAGTCTACCTTCTCGTCAATGACTGACTCGATGCTGCAGTAGTGTGTCTGGTTCTTTGACCTGAGGTGCATCGGTAGTTCACCTTGAGGGTGTTATAGTTTGACTACACCATTACTCGATCTCCTAGCCATTCGGAAATCCTGAGGTGTATGTTGGCTATAGCATGTTCATTGTAGGAACTGGATTAGCATCAAGATGGAATCTATCTACCTCGGTGGTAGAGGAGCAGCCCTATGATGATCATGAGAATCAAGTCCAGAAGCCCATGGCCATGGCAGAGTGAAATAATAGAAAGAGTTTCTATTTAGATTTTCACATTGGACTTGAATCGAATGATTACATCATATGACAGAGACTAGGGTTTGACGAGTTCACCTTAACCCTAATCTGATCGGGGCTCAAGATAGAAGAACTTAATCACACAGGTAGCTGCACCAAGAGGTTCGCATTCAGCTCTGATGGGTTGCCACCATATACTGCTAGGTGTCACTGGTGGATTTTGGGAGCAATTAGAATGATTTAGATGATCGATCATTCTAGCTGTTCGAATCAGAAGAGTTCTGATCCATCGAAAGGAGTTTCGATGATGTCGATGATAGAGATCATGACATATCCCATTACCATACAGAACTGAACCTAACTGGGTCACACAAATAAGGGTTTGAATCTGGTGATCATCAATTGAACTGATCCAGTTCAATTGATCTGAATGAGATTCAATTAGGTTCAAGAAAATCGTGCTAGCACTCGATTGAACCTAACGTTCTTCTTTTACTATCATAAATAGTTGTCCTGACTGAGCCAAAGGAGTTTGTGCTCGATCAGAGGCCTTCACTTTGGTCTGACTGGAGCTTGTCCAAGGTCAGAAAAGGTTGTCTTATTTTGTAAGACAATACCTGCCATTTTTGGTCACCTGCCATTTCTCGTCCTTTGACTTTGGTCAAAAGTTGACCTTTGACTGGTCAAATGTTGACCATTGACACTTTGACTTCTGTCCATGTGTCATGCACCTATTGGAGAGCTGGTGGGGGCCTGTCCCCCTACCAGAACCTGGCAAGGAGGAGGGCGCACGCCACCCTTGGCGTGTGCCCAAGTTGGAGGCGCCCAGGAGTCCCTGTTGGACAGGGACTCCATCTCCTTTTTGGATTTCGATTAGAGTTCTCCTAAGAACCAACTTTGACTGGATCTTAGGCACCCTCTAAGGAGGAATCCAGGGGACTCTATTCCCACCAATCAGATTTAGATCTGATTTCACAAAGGATTGTGATTGGTTGGGAAGAAGAGGAGTTGGATCACAGATAGTCTATAAATAAGACCCTGCGCCCAACTCAAATTATATTGGAAGATTGAAATCCCACATGCCCCAAGGCTGCCTCTCCCCTCTTCCTCCATGCCAAACCCACCTTCTCCCTCTCCTCTCCATGTCCAAAAGTGTTTTGGACCTTGGTTGGTGCAATCCAGATGAGAGAAAGGCGACTGAAAGCTAGAAGGCTGCGCTGCTGCAAAGGACAACTGCTGATCTTCAAAAGAAGTTTTGAAGATCCTCCAGATCAGATCCAGATCTAATTTTTGGAGATGTGATAGAGAAGAAGAGGATCTCTAGATCCAGCCTGAGTGGATATCGGTAGAGGCCAGGCACTTGCGTGGCTAGATCCAGAACCTTCCGCTGCTCACAGGATCATCATTGAGTAATAGGATTACCCACTTTAGGTAAATTAAATTTGATTTAATTTATCTAATTTTATTTTAATTATTAAAATAATAAGAATCAGATCTAAAATATTTCAGATCGGATCCAGATCAAAGAGAAAAATTTTGAAATATATCTCTTGATCTGATCAGATCTAAACGAACCTGGTCCAAAAAATTAGGATTTTCCTTCAAGAAGCTTTTAACAAGCTTCTCATCCTTTGATAGCATTTTTTTTATTATTGCTACCATCTTATCATAACAATTGACCATCATATTAAACTCGGCCTTCAGATTCAACAACTCTAATATAGCCAATAGTATAGTATGTGTTTCACATCCCGATCATAGTGGTTTATCAACATCTTTTATTATACAATAGAAATCACCGCTACTAGCCTCTAGATCATCCTTCACATCCTAGTTAAATTCAGAACCAGCCACATTCATAACTATGTCCATCATTCTATCTATGTCTATATCCTGCTTGGTTCTAACCCTTGCAACTTTCTTCTATGTCTCTCTATGTAGGTTGTTGTCCAGAGATAGCAACCCAAGAGGAGGGGGGTAAATTGAGTTCTTATAAAATCTTGGCCAAATTTAAACTTTAAGTCTATAATATACTTCTAATTAAAAGAACTTGAGTATTTATAATGAATATATAATGTGTAGTAGTAGAATTAAAAGCAACTAGATATTGTGAATATATAAAGCAAATAAAGAAAGCAAGAAAAGCAAAACTACAATACAAACATACAAAATTTATAATGGTTCGATGCAACCTACACCGATGTCCACTTTCTAAGCTTTCTTTGAAATTTTCACTATAATTCTTTCTTGATCACAATGTGTTTATTTTTCTGGGCTCATAAATAAACCTAGTTGATTTCATAGGAGCACCAACCAAAATTGTATACCATTAATTTTTCGGATTCACTAACAACCTAATTGGTTTTTATAGGAGCACCAACCAAAACCTATATGATCTAATTTTAGACTTGGATGGACCTAAAATCCCAAGTTTCTTTCCTCCTAAAGAAACTTGTAAAGAAAATAAAATTATAAAGTAATTTTAGCATAAAATAAAAATAAAAAGAACTCTTTTTATTGCATAAAGAAGGAATTGAATGAATGGCTCTTTTGAAGCTTGAACACTCCTCTTTAAAGCTTGAGACAATGCTTAAGAAATTATGAAAGATGTTTCTTGAAAGTCCTTTGAATTTAAAGCTCAAATCTCTTTCTTTTCTCTTTCTTTTGGATATTCAATGTAACTCACTCAACTTGAATGATTTCTTCTTTCAATGCCTTGATCTCTTTTTCCAAATATTTTTCTCACTTATTTTAAACTTGAGAGTTGCTTTTAACTGAGTTTTTACTATTGGAAGCTTGGACTAGCCATTAAAGTGGAGACATACCCATTGGAGAAGTGCAGAAAACTAGCTGTTATGCTCTATCCCGAGCTTGGGGTCGACATCTTTTTCTTTAGGATCAACACTTTTTGCTCTGGTATCGATACCCTTTACTCTGGGGTTGACACTTTTTGGGATCTAAACAATTTTTATTTTTTATCTTCTATTCTGTGCAACAGAGGTCGACCCTAGGATCATCCTCTGGCATAGAGGTTGACCTAGGGATCATCTCTTCTACATGCCAATGCATGCCAACAAGCTAGAGTCGACACCTCTACTCTTGGGAGTGATACCTGGCCTTTCTGAACTTTGAGATTTTCATCTTTTTATTTCATTTCAGGGTAGGGATTGACACCTTTGGCTTTAGGATTGACGCCACTAAGTCTGAAACTTAAAATTGCTACTTTGAAATTCTTGACTTGGTGATTTTTATGTAGATCTTTTCTTGAATTAGTTCTTCAATGTGAGCACCTAAAAATACCTACATCCACTCATAAAATATATGGTTAAATACTTAAACACTTAATATATGGTGATCATCAAAATCAATCATAGGGTCAACAATCTCTTTCTTTTTGTTGATGGCAAAACTTAATTTAATATATTTTAATAAATTGATTAGTATAAATTATAAAATAATAATATACACAAATATAAATACATATTTTATGAAAAATCCAACATAATTTATATACTCATATTAAGATAATTTCTTAAATCAAGTTAATGAGTATCAAAGTATTTTTAAATATTAATTTGGTGAGCATTTTAAGAATTAATTCATTATGCATATACTTCATATTCTTCTCTTCCTTTTTGATAACATCAAAAAGCTTAAAGAAAGAATTAAAATTCAGAAATCATCAAAATTAATGGTAGGATTGGTTCAAAATGAGTTTCAAGCATTTCTTCAGTCTTAGAATTAGAGTTTCAAACATCAAAATCATCAAAATAAAAAGAGCTCTCCCTTTTGAATGAATTTGACTGTATAATTTAGATTTTCAATCTAAGAAGTGATTGCATTGAACTCGGAAAGGGAGTTAGAATTCTCAAATAATTCAAGCAATGAAAATAAGCATATCATTTTCCTCAAAAATCATTCTTTCCTTTTCTTAATAGAAATCCATCAATTAAATTCTGAAAAGATCATATGTATTGAGAATGTATTGAGGAAATCAATGTAGTATCAAGGCAAATGAGAGGTACTTTTTCAAATTCACTTCTTGAGAGAAAAAAATTACTTTGATACAAAATAATTTTATAAGGATTTCTCAAGGCACATCAAAAATCTGATTCATATTTAGATTTAAAAGTATATTTTAAATTCAATTAAGCTCTAATTAATTATTAAAAATAATTAATCAATCAAATTATGTAAGTTAAGTTAAAAGATCAAAAGCATATAAAAGCTTACTACCGTAAATGTTCATTTTTCTTAACACAAGTTATTCAAAATTTAATCAAATCAGGAAAAAGTATATAAAGCATTTCTCCCCCTATTTTTGAGATAAAATACTAGAAAATTTATTTTTCTTTTTAATATTTCAATATTATGTTTTTACTTTATTTTTATATTTAATGCTGAATAATTTTACTTTTTAACTTTTTTTTCTTCTTTTTCTTTCAAATTAAGCATATTTGACATGAATTTAAACTTTAAATTCAAATTCATGAAATTTCAAAATTAGATTTAGAAATTTAAATACTTTTTCACTTAATTGATCATTTCTTCTTTAATATAATTTCTCCACTTTTATTTTACAAATATAGTCATTTTTAAAATTAAGCAAAATTTTAAAAGTATAAGCATTTATTGAGTGAAACTAAGCATTAATTAATCCAAATATCAATCAACCAAATTAGCATTCACTTAAGAAGAAACAAAGTAAACATGATCGAAAAATTTATGAAATATTTCTTTTAGAATTAATAATAATTTTCTTTAAGTCTCAAAATCATTTCTTTCTTGTTTTTAAGAAAATAAGAATCAATATCCCTACTAGGAAAATGTAGTTTAACAATAGACAAAATCTATTGTTAAACGATTTAGCAATGGATTAGCAATAGATTTGCTTGTGTTGTTAAAAATCTCAAAGCTAATTAGCAATAGAATTCATTTTCGTTGCTATTTCGTTGCTAAAATTCTTTTGTAACGATATAGCAACTGAATAATTTCATTGTTAAATTTTTAAACTTTTATTATTAGTCCGTTGCTATACTGTTGTAAAGCCGTTGCTATTATTTTAGCCTTCCATTGCAAATCCATTTCTACTCTATTGCTAAAGTTTTAGTATTCTGCTGCAAGTCTGTATCTATTCTATTGCTAAAATCTTTTGAGTCCATTGTAAATCCATTTCTATTGTGTTGCTAAATTTTTTGTATTTTATTGCAAATCCATGTCTATTTCATTGCTAAAGTCTTTTGAGTCCATTGCAAATCCATTTCTATTACGTTGCTAAATTTTTTGTATTTTATTTTAATTCTATTTTTAATCCATTGCACAATTTTCAAATGTCCGTTACTAATGCGTTGTAAATCCATTGCTAATTCATAATTCTAAATTGCTTTCCCATTTCTAATCCATTACTAAATTTCTATTTTTTATAATTTCTTTGGATATATTTTTCAAAACCTAATATTTATATATACCTACTATATATCCAATAACAATCATAATAGTTTCAAGCCATCTAACAACACATCTCAAGCCATCCAATAATAATAACAATTCTTCATACAATAACACCAAAAAATTAATAAAGTACATACTTTATAAAATGCGCATAGTATGTCAAAGCACACCTAAAGTTCACACATTATCAAGATAAACAATAAATATATAAAATGCATATCATACGCATATATAAAGTACATACATCAAATAAATATCTCATCCATAAAATAAAAGATAAAAAAAATAACTATGGAGTGCCTAGGTGCACATCACCACCACTATTATTTTGTTTATCTCTATCACCCTTTGATGCATGATGCTCTAAAGTAGATGCCTAACATTACACATTAACAAATTAAGAAAATATAAAGAAAAGCACAAGTAAAGAAAAAGTAGAGTGACAATTTTTCTTACCTCCTATAGAGCTAAAGATGGTGCCATAAGAGGAGCATGCTATATGTTGATTGACGGGGGCATCCAACCAAGAGGAGTGTCCACCAATTATCAGGCCAATTCCATGGTGCAGGCTAAGGAATTGAAGAAGAAATTGCAGCAGGTCTATTTTCCTACGCTAATGTGATTATTTCAAAACAACCACCACTTCTGTGGTTTTTTCTTTTTTTTTTTGTATGAAAGGAATGCTTTATTCATTTAGATATATCTGTATAAGAATGCTAAGAAGCAATCTACCATGTAAATAAAGTGGCCACCTATTTTCCTAGCCTCAAAATAATGTAAAAAAGACCAAAACTTGATAGACAGAGATGTAACAATAATAGGAAGAGGTACAAAATGAATAGAGTATAATATCAAAATCCTACTAAATACCTAAAATTTTATAGTTGCTGAGTGAACCAAAAATGGAAGATTAGGAATGGTAGAACATCTATAGAGAAAATATGTATACATTAATGAGTTGTAAGCCAAAACTTTGTTGCTGTATAGATATCCTGAATGTGTTAAGTTATAAATATGCTGAAATTGATGCAGAGATAGAAACACCGAAGGATTAGAAAGCTGTAGGTATTAGGTCCTTGTAGTAAGAAAGTATCATTTGAGAAATAATTTTGAGCAATGTCATGCAGTAGAGGTGTAAGGTTGGAAACCAGAAAGTAATTAACCACCCAAAAAGCAGTTATACTATGGCAAGCCATTATGGAAAGCAAACTAGTGGTTGTCTGATGTTGAGTTTTCCAGGAAGTTTGAGGTAATGCTAAACTCAGATGCCAAATTACTGTGGTACCTATGAACTGAGATAATAAGAGATGAAACAATATTGATGATATGTAATGTTCAAATAATGAGTTCAACTAGGAACAGTAGGCAGCCTCTTCAATTAGAAGGATAATGTGAAATATCATGTAGCAATTTAACATATGAGTATATAGCAGCATCAATTGTGAACATATAAATATGATAATTGAAGAAGAGCTATGAAACCTCCAGTTAGATGATGAAGACCATACCTTGACTATACCTAAGCTGAAATGCCAAAGTTACATATTGTATTAAATAGGGCATTTAGAAACTTGTGATTTTTATTAAAGGTCTATTTGGAAGTAAATTAGAGCATTTGGTGCAATCAAATATATATTACTTAGAATCTTCTTTAGAGAGAACTTCAACTTAGAGAAATCTCTCGGTGAGATGAGATAAAAGAAGCAGTTCCTTGCTTTAGCTATCTTCCTTAATTTGTTAGTACTTTTTCCTTTAGAGACTGTATGGTAGTTATACTATTTATCAAGTGAGTTTCATTTTCCAACAATTCTTTTGGGGGCTTCAGAGACAAAGTTAGGGAGGAAATGATTCAAATTTGGCTCTAAATTTCCACAATCACATTATCATCACTTTCTTTGAGATGTCTGGTTCCTAAGAAACTATTCCACTTCTCACTCCATGGAAGCCCTGAATGGTCAATCCATTTACGGCTTTGCATATTGAAGTTCTTTTTCCTAACAATGAATTAGAAATGGCGCATGTGCTCCAGAACTATTAACTCTAACCCCATTAAACATTTTTATGGTTGCATTTAAAATAATATTTTATTTTTCAACCACATTTTTGTAGTTTTAAGATAACTGGAATTATTCAAAACTGGAACTAGGCCAAGACACTGAATCTATTACCAAATACGTAAATATAAATGAACACAACCTTTGTCCGCAGTCTCTATCACAATCCCTCATCATCCTCTTTTCAAATTAAGAATAAAGAGGCCCTTATTTTCTTCACTAAAAAAAAAAATAAACCCTTCTTTTCCTGTAAATTTTTAATTTAAAATCAATGACCTGTCATAAACTTTCAAGATCATAAGAGAAAATGCTAATCATCCGTAGAAAGTTATAGCAACTATACATTATAGAGCAATATATATAGAGAGAGTACATCCATAGCATGAAACAAAAAATACTAGCACATTCCGATGATCTATGAGGATGATACGAAAAGTAATTGAAAATTGGAAGGACTCTCATAAGCATACCAACTAGAACACCCACAACTAGTAAGAAAAAGATCGATGAAGGTAAACTACGAAATCCACTACAAGCATAGGTTTAAGTCCAAAGCCATCGGATTGTCATCTTTCTCTACTGCAGCCATGGCTTCTGTCGGTCTAGAATGGGCTGAGAGGCCCAAAAGGTTGCCCATCTGATCATTGTTACCTTTTCTCCCATCAAGAGGATGCAGGCCTCTCTCCCTGTTACTGTTAGGACTCAATGGAGACATTAAATCCCTTGTGACAAGATATGTATCACCGCGAGGTGCCATATTATTCAAATCAAGATCAGGATTACGATTCAGGTCAATCAAAGGCAGAAACTCTCTAGGGTAGGGGTTTTGGTCATTTAAATCCACAAGAATCATTTTTCCTTTGGGATTCTCGGCATCGGGAGATAACAAATAGCTCATTTCAACCGGATGGAATAGGTCATTTTTGATTGGATTTTGATCATCTATAGGATTTGAGAGACTAGAAAGGGAAGGCATATGGAACCTAAAATCCCCTCTGATCTCCTTCTATTACTCTTCTTGCCTGACCAAAACCAACACACATCGCCACAAAACCCCAACGGAACCTAAAGAACGCTCCGATCTCCCTCTGCTGCTCTCCTTCCCGACCGATGTCGGAAAAAGTGAATGAAATGAAAAGCAAAGCATTTACCTGCTCTTCTTCATAGATCTTTCCTCAATTTTTCCTCTACTTTGATCGAGTGGGAGGCTTGGAGCGGCCGAATAGGGAAACTCTGAGTCTCGATCGGGTAGGAGGCTTGGAGTAGTCGAATAGGAAAGCTTGGAAGATGGTCGAATAGAGAATCTTCGTCAACACTGGTGCCGCTGCTAGGGGTTGGGGAGGCTGGGTGGGTTTCCATCGGGCCGCCGCTAGGGGTGGGGGGACTGGACACCCAACGGCCATTGGCCATCGAGTAAGAGCGAGAGAGAGAGTGACAGGGGAGAGAGATAGATGGCGAGTCAGGTGAGAGAGAGAGAGGGAGAGGAGAAAGAGGGAAAGAGAGGGAGACAGTGGGTCAGGTGAGAGAGAGAGGAAAAGGAGAAAGAGGGAAATTGAGAGAGCAAAAATGCGGCTTATAGAGAATAAAATTAGGGTTTTTTTAATTAGAAATGGTTTAAAATTTTATTATAATTTAATTATAAAATTACATCTTAATTTTTATTTTAAACTAGCTTATAATTCATACGATGTATACATTTTTTTATTTTTTAACTTCTTCGGTACGTCTTTGAGTCATTCATCCACCACCACTCCCTTAGCGCCCTCCCCCTCTAGCCATGACCCTCCATCCGCAATCTTTTTTTTAAATACAATACTTTTATCAAATATTTTATAATTTAAAATAACTTGATAAAAAAAATTATACTTTATTTTGAATATTATAATTAATTAATTTAAATAAAAAAGTGAGTCTTTTATGTTTAGAATTTACAACAGACTCAAATCCGTTGTCTTTACATGAAAAAACTATAATTCTTATATTTTCATTAGCAACAGACTAGTACCATTACCATCCGATTGTAAAATATTTATATCACACTTAGCAATAGACCATATTCGTCATAAATCGATTGCTAATAAGAATATATTTTAAGTTAGCAACGATGTTTAGATCCATTGTTACTCTATTATAATTTTTTTTATTTCCATATTAGCAACAAAGATGATGCCATTTCAATTCCATTGCAAATTTTTTATTTTTAGATTAGCAATGAGACAACTTTGATTGTAAATCCATTATAAGCTTATCAAAAAAAAATATATTTTTTTAATGAACCATTAGCAATGAAAATTGAGTCCGATGTAAATCAGTTGCAATATTTAGTTGCTAATCTATTGCAATTCTATTACCAATAATATGCGAGAATCTTCCATAAAATTTAGCAATAGTTTTCAGGTTTGTTGTTATTCCATTACAAACTTTTTATTTCTAATCTATTGTAAATCTACTATAAATCTATTTTTCAAGATTAGCAATGGAATTAAGCATTCCAATATAAATTTGTTGCTAATTAATAACTAATTAGAAATGGATTCTATCTGTTGCAAAATTTTCGTTGTTAAACAAAATTTTTCTTGTAGTGTATTTGTCCTTTTTGTGTTAGATATTTTTACTTTCCAACTATTCTCTCCCTCTTTATTTCAAAATAAGCACTTTTCAATTTCAGATTATCAAATTAAAATATTTATATTCATTTGAATTATAATTTTTTAGAATTTACTCTTTCTTACTTTTTGTAGCAAAAGCTAAATCAAAGATAAGAAAAGATAACTGGACATCAATCAAATCATATATCAATTAGATTTAATCAAGGTATTTTGACACCATATTTTTAAAAGAAAGTATCTTTTTCATTTACTTCAAAAGATGTTTACATAAAATGTTTACAAACAAGACAATTATTAGAAAAGTCAAAATGCAAGATTCCTATATTTGACAAAATGGTGAATTGCTAGGAGGCTTTAAGGCTATATAAGAAAAGTCCTAGCATCCTAAGTGATAGGGTGAGGCTCTATGAACTAGGATCAGGCTAAGAAGATAACAGTGGTCCGACATCTACAGATGGCTGGTTCAAAATATCTACCCTCATAGTAGAAATCTCTTGTACCAGCCATGCAGCCTCCTGTCTCATGTCTTGGGTAATCCGATCATCCTCCTATCTTATGTGAGCTACCTCCTCTCAAAGTAGTAAGATGGTCTCTAAAGTGAGTCACTAAATCTTTGAGCTGACTAGTGAAATGATCCTCTAGGAGACCTTCTCAACTAGTAAATCATTGTCCGGCTTGAAATATGATCTGTTTGAGCTCTCTGAATGATCAATTTGTACCTCTATGGTCTCACAAACTTGCTCTGTCGGTGCTGTTGGTGCTACTGGCTCCTCAACTAAATGTTTAGCATTGGTACTATAGGTGGAGCCTTAACTAGATTATCTATCTGAATCTAAGCCCCTCATCAGATCCAACAAATATCCTATCTCTCAAAACCCATGTGGCACAGAGAGTGCTCATTGTAGGTGTCTGTATGCATAAGAGCTCTAGTGGTCTCTCCATCAAGGTCTATCTCATGCTCTTAAAAAATCAAGGTTAGTGCCATCCCATAGGATAGAGAAGTCCTAGATCTCCCTACTATGTCCTCCATAAATTTGATCATAAGAGCTAGAAGGTTTAAGAGAATCTCTTGGATAACATGATACATAAATGAAATATCTCTTGTAGCCATAAAGTCAAATCATCCAGTCTTGAGAAAGAAAATTCGATCGATAATATGGTGTAGGAGGCGCATATCTGTAGTCAAACAATTCGCACTTACCTCCTCTATATCACTAATATCCTCTCTCCCCAAACATACTTGAGCCCTTCTGATCTCTTGTCTAATTTATTTGTTTGGCTCCCTTTGGCTCTCATTTTCAAAATACACCCTAATTTCTCACAATCAAAAATAATAAGCACTCCTTTAACCTCAGATTTAATAATCCCACTTTCACTTTTCAAGTTTAAATAAAACTCTCAAACTAGATTGGGGTAGGTAAGTACATTCAATGAATAGAAGAATTTCCAATCTAGGTTTTTGATTTTTCTTCCAAAATCAAATCTATTTTTCTTCAGAAATCCAAAATCTATATTTCTACCAGTGGAGACAACTCGGGAGACAACCACTAATTGCGAAGAAGTTGCCCACGATGATGAAGGACTGCTAGAGGCGAAGATGAATCTATTGGCGGTGGAGACGGAGTTGTCAATGAAGTAGAAGTGGTTCCCTACTTAGCACGGTACTTGGAGTGTCGTTCATGGATAGGAGATGGTGAGGAAGATGAGCTAGGGCTCGGTGAAACTACGTGAGGATGTTTTTCCCATCGAGCAATCCATTTCACGTGAGGCATCGACACCAAATCAAAGAAAATGGGAAGGAATTTGAGGAGAGATGGTTCGGATTAGGTAAAGAAGGGAGTTCGAAGAAGGCTTGGTTCGAAAAACAAACAAATGATGGAATATAGAAAAGGATAGTTCCATATTTAAAAGGCCTATCCCAAAAAAGGGATCAATGACACCTTACTCAAAAAGTATCGATACCTTGGAAGGGGTTGACACTAGTAAAACTGAGGTCGACACCTTTCCAAAACTACTCCAGATAGTTTTCAGCACACGGGTCAATACCTACAAGGTTTAGGGTCGACATCTTGATACAGAAATAGTTCAGAGGTGATCCTAATCAGAGAAATTCAATCAAATTAAGATCAAAAGGATATTCAATCAATTTAGAAGGTCAAAAATAATGTTCAAACTAAATTTGAGATTCAATGAGATGACCAAATAAGGTATGATGATTAATTAATTTAAGAGTATTGAGGAGAAAAAATCTAGATATAAGCTCTATATATTTAGCTCTTGAATCCTTAAAAAACTAAAATGCAATGCAACATCAAGCATTTGAATTTTATGAAAAGATGCTTTATCTTCAAGTATTTA
Source organism: Cocos nucifera (assembly GCA_006176705.1). Classification (NCBI taxonomy): domain Eukaryota; kingdom Viridiplantae; phylum Streptophyta; class Magnoliopsida; order Arecales; family Arecaceae; genus Cocos; species Cocos nucifera. Next base: position 186,856 of record QRFJ01000185.1, read on the forward strand.
TTTCATGCAAAAATTTTGAGTAAATTTGATAATTTAGCATCTTATGGGAAATATCAAAAATTAATTTTTCTTGTAGATTTAGCAATTAAAATATTCAAATTTAATTAAGTATCTTTTAATTTAAATTCATAAATTATAAAATTGATATGGGAAGGCTTAAAAATATCGAGCTGAATTTCAAGATAAAATCATTTCATTCATAGCATGATATATAGAGGAGAGTATATTGATCTTTAAAATTAAAATATTCAAATTATGAAATAAATTTATTGCAAGCATCAAAATCAATTAATTATACATAAGAAATATTTCAAGCAAGAAATTTCATATGCATGCATATTAATCAATGGATTCAATCAATCAAAAAATTTTAATAATTATTGATGATATGATGAGAGAAAAGTTTAGATTATACAAACAATCATCACCCATCATCTTTCACATCCAAGACATCCAAGTAAAGAAATTTTTTTCTTTTAAACTCATTGGATCCTTGGTATACCTGCCAAATTACTTCATAATTTTTGGTACCTAAGCCATCTTAAGTCCATAGGAGTTAGTATTCAAGATTTCTTTTGGAATCCAAATTTGTTTAATCAAAATTTGGCCAATTCTTTTAAAATTATATTTTAAAATTTTGTGGCTAGCTTAATTAAATTTAAAACTCTTAATAATATGATCTTTAGTTGAAGCTCTCATAAAAATATTTTTAATATTTTGCTATTTTCTTAAAATATTAAAATTAGTTTCCATTTTATTGAAAATAGCCTCACTAACTTTTACCATAGATTGAAGGTTTTGAAAACTAATGGTAAACTTTTTAGCAATAGATTTCAAAACTTCAATCTCTCTTCTTAATTTTTCATTTTCTTCTAAGATCTCTTTCTTTTGATTTAAAATATTTTTACTTTTTTTTAGAAAGGATCTTAAAATATCATTATTCTTTTTAAGCTTAATAATTTCTTCAACTAAAGAATTTTTAGATTTGATCCATTTTTCCTTTTCTTTAGCTAAAGAATTCTTTTCTTCTATTAGATTAAGATTTTTTTTTTTAAACTCCTTATTTTTCTGTCTTAACTTTTTAAATTCATGTATTAGCTTATTAAAGACATCAAGTAGTTTATCAAAAATAAAATTGGATGAGTTTTCAAAGTTTACCTCATCCTCCATAGCCATAAGACAAAGGTTTTCATTTTTTTCTTTCTCATCCGAGCTTGGCATGTCACTACTTTCCAAAATTTCTAGTAATGGGATACATTTGATGGCTAATGACAATTTACTTTTCTTCTTTCTTTTTTTCTTCATATCTTTCTCCAACTCATCGCTTTCTTGAAAATTGGAAGTAGACTTAAAAGCGATGGTCTTCATTTTCTTGGGCTCATCTTCTTCTTTCTTTTGAGTGATATGCATCTCATGAGTCATAAAAGAATCCATGAGCTTTTCTAGAGATAGCTTGGTGAGATCCTTCGTTTCTTATATTGCCATCACTTTAGCTTTTCATTCTTTAGGCAAAAACCTAAGCACCTTGCAAACAAGATTATAGTTGGAATAAGTTTTGCCTAGGCCATTAAAAATATTTATAATTTTAGTGAATTTGATGAACATATCAGAAATAGACTCATATTTTTTATTTTAAATATTTTATATTTGTTAACAAGTAAGTTAATTTTAGATTCTTTGATTTGACTTATTTTTTCATGAGTTATTTTTAATATATCCCAAATTTCTTTAGATGATGTGCAAGATGATATTCTATTAAATTCATACACATCTAAAGAATAATAAAGTATATTGATAGCTTTTGTATTTAATTGAGCCATGCTTTTATCAAATTGATCATATTCCTTTTTGAGCTTAGGAAGAATTATACCATTTACTATTATTATAAGTTTGTGAGGTTCTTTAGTTATGATTTCTCATAAATCATACTCTAAAGCTTGCATAAAAATTTTTATTTTAATTTTTTAAAAAATATAGTTAGTGCCATCAAATAGTAGTGGTCTAGAAGTGGATTGATCCTCAATAAAAGAAACACCACTTGGGGTTGCCATTTAATCTTTTGCCCCTGATGGTTAGGTCAATAATTAATAATAGAGTACCTACTCTGATACCACTTATTGTCCAGAGATAGCAATTTAAAAGAGGGGGATGAATTGGATTCTTATAAAATCTTGGCCAAATTTAAACTTTAAGTTTATAATGTGCTTCTAATTAAAAAAACTTGAGTGTTTGTGGTAAATATGCAACGTGTAGTAGCAAAATTAAAAGCAACTAAATAATATAAATATATAAAAAAATAAAAAAGTAAAAAAAAGTAAAACCATAATATAAATATATAAAGTTAATAGTGATTCGGTGCAATCTACACTTACGTCTACTTTCTAAGCTTTTTTTAAAATTTTTACTATAATTCTCTCTTGATTATAGTGTGTTTATTTTTTTGAGCTCACAAATAAATTTAGTTGATTACAGGAGCACCAACCAAAAACTTATATCGTTAGTTTTTTGGATTCACTAACAATCCAATTGATTTTCACAGGAGCACCAACCAAAACCTATACAGTCCAATTTTGGGCTTGGATGGGCCTGAAATTCTATGTTTCTTTTCCTCTAAAGAAGTTTGTAAAGAAAACAAAATTACAAAGTAATTTCAGCACAAAATAAAAACAAAAAGAATACTTTTTATTGCACGAAGAAGAGGTTGAATGGATGGCTCTTTTAAAGCTTGAACACTCTTCTTTAAAGCTTAAGAGAATACTTAAGAAGTTATGGAAGATATTTTTTGAAAGTCCTCAGAATTTAAAGCTCAAATTTCTCTCTTTTCTCCTTCTTTTGGATATTCAATATAACTCACTCAACTTGAATGATTTCTTCTTTCAATGCCTTAATCTTTTTTTTTCAAATATTTTTCTTACTCTTTTTATACTTGAGAGTTATTTTTGAGTGAGTTTTGGTTGTTGGAAGGCTTGGACTAGCTGTTGGAGTGGAGAAATGCCTATTGAAGAAGTGCAGAAAACTAGCCGTTATATTCTATCCCGAGCTTGGGATCGACATCTTTTTCTTTGGGATCAATATTTTTTGTTTTGGTGTCAATACTTTTTGGTCTGAGGTCGACAATTACTAGGATCCAAAAAATTTTTATTTCCTATCTTCTATTCTATGCAATAGAGGTTAACCCTGGGGTCATCTTCTGATACAAAGATCGACCTAGAGGTCATCCTTTTTGCATGCCAGCACATGCCAACAAACTGGGATCGATATCTCTGCTCCTAGAATCGACACTTGGCCTTCCTGATTTTGAGATCTTCATTTTTTTATTTTGTTTCAGGACAGGAGTTGATACCTTTGGCTTTGGGGTCAACACCACTAGGTTTGAAACTCAAAATTGCTACTTTAAAACCCTTGACTTGGTGATTTTTATATGCATCTTTTCTTGGATTAATTCTTCAATTTGAGCACTTGGAAAGACCTACATCCACTCATGAAATATATGGTTAAATATTTAAAAACTTAAAGTTTGGTAATTATCAAAATCAATCATGGGATCAACACAGGTACTAATGCTTATAGTTGGACATAAATTCATTCTTATATAAATGGATATTAATTGTATCCCTATCAAATATTTCTCTATTGTCATATCTGTTACAAGAACAACAAGCCCATCTTTGATGTAAGAGTGTCGCATTTTCAAAAATAAAATCATAGAAGTACTCTACATCATCCCTATATTTAGCAAAAAAATTTTCATCTACTACTCAACAATCCATCAACTATGGCCCATGGTAGACTATCTAAGAATTCACATATACATAAATATAAGATATTTGCTAAATACTATTTTATCATTTAAAATAGCTTACATAGTAAATTAATGCATCATATCATCAACTAATGGGTATAGGTAGATCCTATCCCATTCAGAAAATGCATTAACTCTATTGGTCCATTACAGTAATCAAACGATACATAACAAGAGCCAAAAAAATTTTGACAATATTTTTTCTCAGTTCTTCCGTGTAGGAAGAATAAAAGAAAAATACTGTCCAAATTTTTTTTCAAACCCTCAACATACCGTTTGATTACTGAAATGACCTATATAATTACTTGCATTTTAAACCATCCATAGTGGATAATCAATTAATCAATGTATATAATTTTTTTACTCATATAAAAATAAATAAATGTACGGATATATTAGAATATATATATCAATCTACTGACAAATCTATCATTTCATGCAATGCAAATTTTAATAAAATTAACATATAATTAATGTTGTCCGATACTTTCCATCGATCTGAGTGCACACGGCATGCAAGGGCTAAATGCCTTAGATGCCAGCTATGACTCGAGGCTCGGGCATACAAGGCATGTCCTGACCCCATGTTTGCAATGTTGCCCGGTACCTTCTCTCAGTCTGAGCACTTTGCATGTTGATATCCAAATTTCTTGCATCTAATTAATTAATTAATTATCTAATTAATTAAATTTAGTGACGTTAGTGGCCATCACTAATACTAGATAACATTAGCCGATGCTAATGCCATCGCTACTACTACTCATAATGGTAGGGATAGGGCTATAGGATCAGGGCAGTGAGGCAGGGGTTGCACGGTTAGGTGGCAAGGATGGAGCCATGGGGAGGTCGGTGGGGCAAGGGTGGTAGGCTTTGAGGCCACAGTGCAAGAGGTGCCGATGGGATCAGGATGGTCATGGTAGGGCCGGGGTGGTGGGCTTGAGGCCGCGGTGTAGGAGGTACTGGTAGGGTCAAGATGACAACAGGAGAGGCAGGGCCAGGGTAGCTAGCTTGGGGCTGCAACACAGAAGTGCTAGTGGGGTTGGGGTGGGTACAAGCAAGGCAACGCCAAGCCAACAGGGTTGGGGCGGCCGCGAGTGAGGCAAGGCCATGGTGGCGACCTCGAGGCAGCTGCATGGGAGTGCCAGCAGGCTCAAGCGAGGAGGGGCTGGGGTAGTGAGCTCGGGAAGTAGGACGTGCAAGGAGCAAGGAATGGCGAAAAGGATGTGCGGGGAGTGGAGAAGGCATGGAGATTTTTTTTTTGCTCAAATTTTTTCCTCCAATATGGTCAGGGAGGACTATTACCGATAGTAAGTTTACCATCGATAATATGATCAGCAAATTCTTAGTTTCTGTACCAGGGTATTAGCGAAGGCAGTCTCCATCTCTAGTATAAATCCACCATTGCTAATAATATTAAATTTTTTAAAATATTAAATTTTAATATTATTTTTTATTTAAAATTTTAAACTATTATTGATGGCAAGCAAATCATCGGTAATACGATAAAAAAAACATATTTTATATTAGCGACAGCAGTTCTCATCGCTAATACCAACTCACCATTACTAATAATATTAATTTTTTACTAAATATTAAATTTTAATATTAACTATTTTTTAAAAATCTTTAAAATAATATTTCTTTAAATTATTAGCGATGGCAAGAACTCCATCGCTAAAGCTATTACTAATAATTATAATTTTTTAAAATTATATTTTAATATTATTTTTTAGTTCATTTTTTGGATGGTTAAAAATTAATATTTGATTTTATTAATTTTTTTAGCTTAATTAATTTATGAATCAAATCCTAATTGATTTAAATTAGATTTAATTTGATTAGGCTTGACTTAATTTAAGACTAATTAAATTTTAATATTTTAAGTAAAACTTAAATTCAAAGTCTAATTGAATTAGATTCGATAGAATTTTGAATTAGATTCGCATCGATTCGAATTAAATTCAAATTAAACCTAAATTAAAAATTATTTTTTTAATTAATTTAAATCAAATCAAATTTAATTATGCTTGACTTAATTTGAGGGCTATTAGATTTTACAATTCAATTAAGTCTTATATTGGTGTAGAAACTGATCGTCGTCAGATCCAGCTAGAGCGAAGGTGGACGAGGTCACCATCGAAAATCTGCAAAACAAAGTTTCGTCTGGAGTCGGCGGGGAGTGGCTCCGATAGGACCCTTCGATGATCAAGTTAGCTCTGGCCAACAAGAATGGAGTACTCAGAAATGAGTTTCGTAGAGCTTAGAGAAGGAGAGGAGAGCTTAAAGCTTAGAGTTAGCATATCTGGAGGATCTTTTTTATAGATGGAGCTTGATTGATGGTGACTGATGGTGATGGCCATATCGCTTGATGGTGGGCCGCTCGAGACTGCATGAGGTTTAGTGTGGAGGAGATGGTATCATCAAGTCGATAGTGACAGCCATAACATCCGATAGTGGTGGACTGCTCGAGGTCTGACGAAGTCAGTCATGGAGGAGTGCGCTTGTAGCATCGCCTGTGGTAGATCGATGGTGACCATTCATCCAAATTTAATAGCCGTGGCTCTGAGAAAGCAGGCATTGATCGGTGGACTTTGATACGTTTCAATTTTAGAGGAGTTCGGACTTCTAGAGGAGTTCAGCCAAGAGGAGGCTCGGAAGGAGTTCGACCGAAGAAGTGCGGAGGGAGTTTGACTCTCACAGGCGTCTGGCTGGAGGAGTGCAGCTAAGGCTCGATCACTGGAGAGTTCGAAAGGAGCTCAGCCACTGAGGAGTTCGGTCAGTCGAAGGAGATGTCTGGAAGAAGTCCGACTCTCAAAGAAATCCGGCCAAAGGAGAAGCATGGAGGAAGTCGGCTCTCACAGACGTCTGATTGGAAAAGCACAGAAAGAGTTTGGCTCTCACGGAAGTCCAACTGAAGCTCGATCGCTGAGGAGTTCATCCGGATGAAGGAGTTTGGCTAAGGTCCGACTGCTGGGAGTCCGAAGGAGCTTGGTCGTTGAGGAGTTCGATGGGCTGCCGCTGAAGCTCTTCCATGGCTATCAGTTGCGTTAAGCTGAGCATCGAATTGAACTTCAACAAGAGTGGAGTTTACCCCCAACAATAGTCCCCCCCACTCCCGAGTTTGAAACTCGAAGGAAGGGAGTGCAGAAAAGGCGACTGCCAAAGTCCTCTTTTGGGCTCCATGCTAATTCAGATTGAAGCTCGGGGGGAGAGATCTCATCTTCGACCAAAGTTAAAGTTGAAGCCCGGGCGAGATCTCGTCTCCAATCGAGGTTGAAGTAGATCTCGTCTCCTACGGTCGAGGTCGAAGATTGAGCTCCTCAGAGGCGATATTATCTCCAGCAGCCGAGGTTGCCTCAGGGAAGATCTGATCTCAAAGTGAGGTTGTCTCCGATCTTATCTCTGGCCGAGGTTGGCTTGGGCAACCTAGCCGAGGTTATCTCCGATCTTATCTCTGATCGAGGTTAGCACGAGCGCTCTGGCCGAGGTTGCCGTGGATCCTTGAGGGAGATCTTATCTCCTGCGGTCGAGGTTTATTGCGGGCGCTCAGGAGAGATCTTCTCTCCAACAGAGGTTGATGGAGATCCTGTCTCCTATAGACTTCGGAGCTCGAATTTAGACTTTGCTCGCATTAGGATGAGGTTCTCCTCCTGTTCCTAACGAGCTGTGGGGGCACATAAGGATCATTGTTAGGGCCTCTCCTCCCGTCTCGTCTAAGGTGAACGAGGCCTTCGACTTTGCTCACATTAGGACGAGGTTCTCCTTCTGTTCCTAACGGACTGTGGGGCATATAAGGGCCATTGTCTGGCACTATGAATGAGGCCTTCGACTTGCTCGCAGGACGAGCCTCTGTGCACATTAAAGGGAAATCCTGATTTTCCGATCCAGGTTCGTTCAGATCTGATCAGATCAAGAGATATATTTCAAAATTTTTTTTCTTTGATCTGTATCAGATCTGAGATATTTTAGATCTAATTCTTATTATTTTAATAAATAAAATAAAATAAGAATAAATTAAATCAAATTAAATTTACCTGATTTGGGTAATCCTATTATCCGTTGATGATCCTATATGCAGCGGAAGGTTCTGGATCTAGCCACGCAAGTGCCTGGCCTCTACCGATATCCACTCAGGCTGGATCTGGAGATCCTCTTCTTCTCTATCATGTCTCCAAAAATTAGATCTGGATCTGATCTGGAGGATCTTCAAAACTCCTTTTGAAGATCAGCAGTCGTCCTTTGCAGCAGTGCAGCCTTCTAGCTTTCAGTCGCCTTTCTTTGATCTGGATCGCACCAACCAAGTCCAAAACTCCTTTTGGACGTGGAGAGGAGAGGGAGAAGGTGGTTTGGCATGGAGGAAGGAGAGGAGAGGCAGCCTTGGGGCATATGGAAACTCTTCAATCCTCTTTGAGTTGGGCGCAGGGTCTTATTTATAGACTAACTGTGATCCAACTCCTCTTCTTCCCAACCAATCACAACCCTTTGTGAAATCAGATCTAAATCTGATTGGTGGGAATAGAGTCCCCTGGATTCCTCCTTAGAGGGTGCCTAAGACCAGTCAAAGTTGGTTCTTAGGAGAACTCTAATTGGAATCCAAAAAGGAGATGGAGTCCCTTGTCCAACAAGGACTCCTAGGCGCCTCCAACTTGGGCACACGCCAAGGGTGGCGTGCGCCCTCCTCCTTGCCAGGTTCTGGTAGGGGGACAGGCCCCCACCAGCTCTCCAATAGGTGCATGACATGTGGTCAAAAGTCAAAGTGTCAATGGTCAACATTTGACCAGTCAAAGGTAGACTTTTGACCAAAGTCAAAGAACAAGAAATGGCAGGTGACCAAAAATGGCAGGTAATGTCTTACAAAATAAGACAACCTTTTCTGACTTGGACAACCTCCAGTCAGACCATATGAAGGCCTCTGATTGAGCACAAACTCCTTTGGCTCAGTCAGGACAACTTATTTATGATAGTAAAAGAAGAACGTTAGGTTCAATCGAGTGCTAGCACGATTTTCTTGAACCTAATTGAATCTCATTCAGATCAATTGAACTGGATCAGTTCAATTGATGATCACCAGATTCAAACCCTTGTTTGTGTGACCCAGTTAGGTTCAGTTCTGTATGGTAATGGGATATGTCATGATCTCTATCATCGACATCATCGAAACTCCTTTCGATGGATCAGAACTCTTCTGATTCGAACAGCTAGAATGATCGATCATCTAAATCATTCTAATTGCTCCCAAAATCCACCAGTGACACCTAGCAGTATATGGTGGCAACCCATCAGAGCTGAATGCGAACCTCTTGGTGCAGCTACCTGTGTGATTAAGTTCTTCTATCTTGAGCCCCGATCAGATTAGGGTTAAGGTGAACTCGTCAAACCCTAGTCTCTGTCATATGATGTAATCATTCGATTCGAGTCCGATGTGAAAATCTAAATAGAAACTCTTTCTATTATTTCACTCTGCCATGGCCATGGACTTCTGGACTTGATTCTCATGATCATCATAGGGCTGCTCCTCTACCACCGAGGTAGATAGATTCCATCTTGATGCCATCCAGTTCCTACAATGAACATGCTATAGCCAACATACACCTCAGGGTTCCATATGGCTAGGAGATCGAGTAATGGTGTAGTCAAACTATAACACCCTCAAGGTGAACTGCCGATGCACCTCAGGTCAAAGAACCAGACACACTACTGCAGCATCGAGTCAGTCATTGACGAGAAGGTAGACTTCCCTAATGACTACTCGAGGTGGTCACGCTCAGTGCCCTCGTTCTCTAACGAGTACCTGTACTCTCGCTCCGGTGTCTCCACACCGTAGACTCAAGACTCATCTACTAAAGAGAAGCGATTGTACACCAACCTTTCGGATCAATCACCATCCTCGTGATGATCCTATGGTCGGGAGCATTTTATGAGTTAATAATGATTATTCATGTCTTAAATTTTCAACTCTTGAAAATATGAATTATCATTACCATTAACTCAAAGGATGTATCACAGACACTAAATATACACATATGTGATAGAAAATAACCCATTTTATTGATTATAGTCAAAATTATAATTTTGCCCCTAGAAGTGTATTACAAGTGTCAGCCAATTCTGGCTTCTAGGGCACATATATCTAACAATCTCCCACTTGTCCTAAAGCCAATTGGCTACAAGTCTAAGTCCCATCTTCTCAAGGTGGGCTTCGATCTTCTGCTGGCCCAACGGCTTTGTAAGTGGGTCTGCCACATTATCTGTGGAGTTGACTCTCTTGTAACCTCGACGTAACCCTTCTCGAGGTAATCAATGGATGAGGATGGAATATCTATGCCATTTGCTTGGAAACTCTTCCAGCTGACAGCACCACCATTGCACACAAACAGACTCCCAGATGTCGACTTTCGATCATCTATATCGGACATGAAATCCGAGTCTGTGTATCCCTGGACTTGGAGTTCTCCATTACCAAAGACCAACATCATATCCTTAGTTCTTCTCAAGTACTTAAGGATACATTTCACAGAAGTCCAGTGTTCTTCACCTGGATTTGACTGATATCTGCTTGTGACACTCACAGCATGGGCTATATCAGGTCGTGTACATAGCATGGCATACATGAGGCTCCCTATTGCAGAAGCATAAGGGATCTTGCTCATGCGTTCTATTTCCTCAGGTGTGCTAGGGCACATCTTCTTGGAAAGATGAATACCATGTCTGAAGGGTATTAATCCCCTCTTAGAGTTTTCCATACTAAACCTCTTTAGTACTTTCTCTATGTACATCTTCTGTGAAAGTCCTAGCATCCTATTCGGTCTATCCCTATAGACCTTAATTCCTAGAATAAAGGATGCTTCACCTAGGTCTTTCATGGAGAATTCCTTGGACAACCATAATTTTGACTGTTGTCAATCATGGGAATATCATTCCCAATAAGGAGGATGTCATCCACGTACAATACGAGGAAGACAACAGCGCTCCCACTGACCTTTTTGAAAACACACGGTTCCTCTTCATTTTTGATGAAACCAAACATTTTGATCACATCATTGAAATGAGTGTTCCAGCTCCGAGATGCTTGCTTAAGTCCATATATGGACCTTTGCAGCTTGCAAACCTTGTGATCAGTATCACTGGATGTGAAACCTAGCGGCTGTTCCATATAGATATCTTCCTCAAGATATCCATTTAAGAATGCCATTTTCACGTCCATTTGCCATATTTCATAATCGAAATAGGCTGCAATGGCAAGCAATGTGCGGATGGATTTTAGCATAGCCACTGGAGAAAAGGTATCCTGATAGTCAATGCCTTCGCGTTGACTATAACCTTTTGCCACTAGTCTAGCCTTGAATGTCTCCACATTCCCATCTGCACCAATCTTTCTCTTGAAGATCCATTTACACCCAATAGGTACTATACCTTCTGGTGGATCTACCAAGGTCCAGACTTGGTTTGAGTGCATCGAGTCAATTTCTGACTGCATTGCCTCTAGCCATTTCTCGGAGTCGATATCTGATATCGCCTCGTTGTAGGTTTTGGGATCATCACCATGAGCACCATTACCTACGAGGAACATTTTCTCTACTTCCTCTGAAATAATACCTAAGTATCTTCTCAGGGGGATGGAAAACTCTTTCCGATCTACGAGGTGGAGGAGGTAGTGTTCTTATTGGCTCAACCTGATTTGGTTCCAATTGGTCCTTAGCTCGTTGTACTTGTGAGACTTTCTCATCAAGCTTAATCTGCTTTCCAATGCCGCTATCTTGAATAAACTATTTTTCAAGAAAGATGGCATGTCGACTCACAATCACATTGTGGTCTTCTGGAATGTAGAAATAGTATCCTAATGACTCTTTAGGATATCCTATGAATCGAGCTCTAAAGGACCTAAACTCTAACTTGTCCGCTTGTTGTCTTTTGACATGAGCCGGACAACCCCAAATTCTGAGATGACTCAGACTTGGTTTCTTACCGTGCCATATCTCATACGGTGTGGTAGGAACGGTTTTAGAGGGAAACCCTATTCAGTAGATAAATTGAAGTTAACAATGAGTGTCCCCAAAGAAAATCAGGAAGGTCTGTGAAGCTCATCATGGATCGAACCATATCCAATAGAGTCCGATTTCTCCATTCTGAAACCCCGTTGAGTTGAGGTGTTCCTGGTGGAGTCCATTGAGAGACTATGCCATTTTTCTTTAGATAGTCTAGGAATTCCCGGCTAAGGTATTCACCTCCTCGATCTGATCGAAGAACCTTAATGGATTTTTCAGTTTGTTTTTCTACTTCATGTCTGAATTCTTTGAACTTTTCAAAAGCTTCAGACTTGTGTCTCATAAGATACACATACCCATACCTAGACAGATCATCGGTAAAGGTAATGAAGTAGACAAAATTGCCTCTAGCCGGCACATCAAATGGGCCGCACACATCAGTATGTACTAGGGCAAGGAGATCTGTGGCCCTCTCCCCATGTCCAACAAAAGGGAGTTTAGTCATTTTGCCTTGAAGACAAGATTCACAAGTTGGATATGACTCGGAAGTCAATGGACTCAATAGCCCATTTTTCTCCAATTTGTTGATCCTATCTTCTGCTATATGACCTAATCTCAGGTGCCATAGATATCTATCGTTTGGACTATCCCTAGGTCGTTTGGCATTCACGTTTTGCTCGATAGTTAGAACAGGTACATCAATATGTAGCTGATAAAGACCATTAATAAGAAAACCATTTGCAATTTTATTTCTTTCATAAAGAATGTTACAATGGTCCTTAAAGAAGGTAATCACATAGCCTTCTTGTGCTAAGCATGAAACAGAAATCAAATTCCTGCTAGCTGCAGGCACATAATAACAGTCTTTCAAAACTAAGTCTAAACCAGATGGTAATCGAAGAGGGTATGTTCCCACGGCTACTGCAGCAACTCTTGCTCCATTACCGATGCGTAGGATCATGTCTCCATCCCTCAGCCTCCTGCTATCCTCAAGACCCTGCATGGAAGTGCACAGATGAGCACTAGAACCAGAGTCAAGCACCCAACTGGATGCAGAAGAAAATCATAAGGTTAGACTCAATAACGAGCATACCTCCAGAAGGACCTTCCTTCTTGTTCTTCAGGGTGGCCAGGTAAGTAGGGCAGTTCCGCTTCCAATGGCCGTCGCTGTTGCAATGGAAACACTTTCCTTTGACATCGGCCTTTCTTCTTCGGCTCTGCCTTCTTCTTCTTTGCTCCTTCCACCTTCTGCTTTTTCACAGACTTCTTTTTCTTTCCATAAGACTTTCTTTTGGAAGAAGTCCATTCCATAGCAAGAACTGAGCCTTTAGAACCTTTCATAGAAAGCTCAGCGGTAACCAGCATATTCATTAATTCGGCCAAGGAATTTTGAAGTTTATGCATGTGGTAATTCATGATGAATTGCCCATATGCATCAGTCAAGGATTGCAGAATAATATCATTCTGCAGATCCAAGTCTAACTTCACACCGAGCTTCTCAAGCTCTTCCATGTCCTTGATCATCATCAGACAGTGATCTTGGACTGACTGCCCATCACGCATCTTAGCCTTAAAAAGTCATTTCGTGACTTGATATTTGGCTTGGCTGCGCGACTCTGTTCACCAAACATCTCCTGCAGGTGAGCCAACATTTGGCGAGCAGTCCCGATATCTTCATGTTGGCGCTGGAGCTCATCAGACATCGAGCCCAACATGTAATATCTGGCCTTATTATCTTCGTCTATCCATTTTTTCCAGAGACGCTCTCTGTTCAATGGATGGATGGGCTGGTAAGGTGGGAGGGTCCTGGTCCAAGTACATGGGTTAACTTCTCGAAACCCAAAACTATTTTGTAGTTCCTGAGCCAATCTTTATAATTGGGTCCAGTCAGTCTATGTGTGTCCAGGATACGTGCCAATGGGTTGGACGCAGACATTTTTCTGTAGAGAGTCAAAGATTCTAGTTAGATACTGTAATTATGACTTGACCAATTTATTTAGGAAATTTTATTTTTAAACAAATTAGCTCCCACTATTTTCTCGGATCCCTACACTCCCTCTGTAGAGATGCAAAAATCTCCATGATTAATGATTTCTAGTGGGTGGTGCGGTCTCACCAACTGACTCATCACCTCACCTAACAGTTATTGGTGATGGGTTAGCCAATGAGTGAACAACTCTTGTTCAATGATTCTCTAATCATGGTGCACCCAAACTTGGTCTCTAATTCATGAATCTCACCGTATCCGAAATATTGATCCACTCCTTAGTTAAGTCAGACCCACCATTTGCATAGACTGGGATTCCTAATTGAGTCTCTCACCGTATCCAAAATATTGAGCCCAACTCATCCTCCAGCCCATAGCATCCAATGCCTAATAGACATGGTTGCATCTTTTCGGTGCAACTGAGCCACTGTATCCAGCCGAGAACAATCAACCCCGGGAAGGGCCCGCACATCTACAATGGTGGAAGACCTCAGACTTAATCTTTTCTTAGGGAGAATTGATTCAGGTCTCATTAAACTAGACTTGTCATAGTCATAACAATTATGACTAACCTAGTGGCATGGGTTAGCTCGGATTATTGACCACCTCAGATCAGAACTGTGTCAACAGATATGGCCAGGTAAGTGAGATCGGTGGAAGGAATATGCCATTAACTCGTACAAGAATGCATTCAGGTCGAGTAGCTTCCAATTAAAAATCAGTCGGTCGTATGTGCCAAACTTACCTTAGACACCAAATTGTTGAGCCAGAACCAATTGGGTTAGCCTACAATCCAGACTCTAACCTCTGAGCCTAATTAGGTCTTGCTTGATCGTGACTCGATCTTGACCCAGACTTAATCCTATTAGGCTGGTCAATTTAAGCATTGTTGATCCCATCTAACCAACTCTTGATTCGGTTTGATCAACCGCTTAGACCTAATTGAGCTACCCAAGCCCGAACCCAGTATTATGAATATGTCTTAGATCTAAAATTCTCAATTTTAGACCTAATTAATATTTCATAATCTTAATTTTTAATTAAGTAGGGTTCATAAACAAAATATGCACAATAAATCCTAGGGTTTCAGGATCTAGGATTTTGCAGAAAGTAAGTTTTGGATTTCTGATTAAGGACGAACACGCAGCACCCCTACACATCATAAGAACACCCCATCGAATGGAAAGAGAGGGCCTTTAAACCCTTCTTCATTCTTATGACCGGACGGCCAAGAGGAACGCCTTAATCAGGAACATGCAATACTACAAAATAGTTTTAGATCTATATCATATATCTCATATACAAATTAGATCTAATCATGGCATATTTTGCATACATCTCATGTATCGAATCATGCATATTTTTAGATCTAAATTATCTCATAATAATCTAAAAAATTAGATTTAAATTGATCTAATCAAAATAAATTCTAATCTAGATAATTATGTAGAACTATTCTACAACTAGTCTAGACATGCATCAATCATATCTCATATGATGTTTAAAATTAAATAATTTTTATTTACTATTTTTTAGATGTTATTATAATAATTATAATATCAAAAAATAGTAAATAAATAGATCTAAAATATGATTTAATCAAATTAAATTCAAAAACATGCAAGACTATTCTATAGAACTATTCTATTTTAGAACTAGTCATGCATATTTTCTAATCTTAGATCCAAATCATTTAATTTTAATTTTTTCTGATTTTCAGATCTGATCACATCTCATGTGACATCTAAAATCACTTATTTTTTAATTAAAATAAATTTAAAATTAGATCTAAATACTTTTAGAACCTTGGCTCTGATACCAGTTGAAGGAAAAATCCTGATTTTCTCGGACCAGGTTCGTTCAGATCTGATCAGATCAAGAGATATATTTCAAAATTTTTTTTCTTTGATCTAGATTCAGATCTAAGATATTTTAGATCTAATTCTTATTATTTTAATAAATAAAATAAAATTAGATAAATTAAATCAAATTTAATTTACCTTGAATTTGGGTAATCCTATTACCCGTTGATGATCCTGTATGCAGCGGAAGGTTCTGGATCTAGCCACGCAAGTGCCTGGCCTCTACCGGTATCCACTCAGGCTGGATCTAGAGATCCTCTTCTTCTCTATCACATCTCCAAAAATTAGATCTGGATCTGATCTGGAGGATCTTCAAAACTCCTTTTGAAGATCAGCAGTCGTCCTTTGCAGCAGTGCAGCCTTCTAGCTTTCAGTCGCCTTTCTTTGATCTGGATTCGCACCAACCAAAAGTCCAAAACTCCTTTTGGATGTGGAGAGGAGAGGGAGAAGGTGGTTTGGCATGGAGGAAGGAGAGGAGAGGCAGCCTTTGGGCATGGGAAAATTCTTATTCCAATCTTTGAGTTGGGCGCAGGGTCTTATTTATAGACTAACTGTGATCCAACTCCTCTTCTTCCCAACCAATCACAACCCTTTGTGAAATCAGATCTAAATCTGATTGGTGGGAATAGAGTCCCCTGGATTCCTCCTTAGAGGGTGCCTAAGACCAGTCAAAGTTGGTTCTTAGGAGAACTCTAATTGGAATCCAAAAAGGAGATGGAGTCCCTTGTCCAACAGGGACTCCTAGGCGCCTCCAACTTGGGCACACGCCAAGGGTGGCGTGCGCCCTCCTCCTTGCCAGGTTCTGGTAGGGGGACACAGGCCCCCACCAGCTCTCCAATAGGTGCATGACATGTGGTCAAAAGTCAAAGTGTCAATGGTCAACATTTGACCAGTCAAAGGTAGACTTTTGACCAAAGTCAAAGAACAAGAAATGGCAGGTGACCAAAAATGGCAGGTAATGTCTTACAAAATAAGACAACCTTTTCTGACTTGGACAACCTCCAGTCAGACCATATGAAGGCCTCTGATTGAGCACAAACTCCTTTGGCTCAGTCAGGACAACTTATTTATGATAGTAAAAGAAGAACGTTAGGTTCAATCGAGTGCTAGCACGATTTTCTTGAACCTAATTGAATCTCATTCAGATCAATTGAACTGGATCAGTTCAATTGATGATCACCAGATTCAAACCCTTGTTTGTGTGACCCAGTTAGGTTCAGTTCTGTATGGTAATGGGATATGTCATGATCTCTATCATCGACATCATCGAAACTCCTTTCGATGGATCAGAACTCTTCTGATTCGAACAGCTAGAATGATCGATCATCTAAATCATTCTAATTGCTCCCAAAATCCACCAGTGACACCTAGCAGTATATGGTGGCAACCCATCAGAGCTGAATGCGAACCTCTTGGTGCAGCTACCTGTGTGATTAAGTTCTTCTATCTTGAGCCCCGATCAGATTAGGGTTAAGGTGAACTCGTCAAACCCTAGTCTCTGTCATATGATGTAATCATTCGATTCGAGTCCGATGTGAAAATCTAAATAGAAACTCTTTCTATTATTTCACTCTACCATGGCCATGGACTTCTGGACTTGATTCTCATGATCATCATAGGGCTGCTCCTCTACCACCGAGGTAGATAGATTCCATCTTGATGCAATCCAGTTCCTACAATGAACATGCTATAGCCAACATACACCTCAGGGTTCCATATGGCTAGGAGATCGAGTAATGGTATAGTCAAACTATAATACCCTCAAGGTGAACTGCCGATGCACCTTAGGTCAAAGAACCAGACACACTACTGCAGCATCGAGTTAGTCATTGACGAGAAGATAGACTTCCTAATGACTACTCGAGGTGGTCACGCTCAGTGCCCTCGTTCTCTAACGAGTACTTGTACTCTCGCTTCAGTATCTCCATACCATAGACTCAAGACTCATCTACTAAAGAGAAGCGATTGTACACCAACCTTTCGGATCAATCATCATTCTCGTGATGATCCAATGATCAGGAGCATTTTATAAGTTAACAATGATTATTCATTGATTAGTGATAAAAATATACTAATAAAAGTATTAAATTATAAAATAAATTAATTTATTTTATTAGAAATTAATATTTTTATTAATCTTATATAAGAAAGAAGGCCACCAATGTGAAGATCTTATTTTTCTAGTTCTGATGAAAAAAATTTTAGGCAAAACGGACTTCAAACGAACCCAGAATCGAATTTCAAAAAAAAAAAAAAAAAAAATGCCGATGTAATGCTGACGTCAGCATTTTTCGCAGCGCACGGTGGACCATCTGAAGGATAATTCAGGAATTTCATAGCATAAAGAGCGTGCTGATTGGTTGAAGAACGCGGCGGTCCATGCAACACCGGGCTTGCGCACGGTCCACGAAGGGCAATTTGGGAATTCTGGCTGATCTAACGGGCGGTTTTCACTGAAGCTTGATCGGACAGACGAGAAGAAGGCACTAATGGATGGCATCCGCAGCTCTCGATCGAGATCCAACGGTCGAGATTCATCTCGACGTAAAACTAAAGGTCTGAAGGCTTATTTCAACGCGATCGGACAGCCCAGATTCGATCCAATGGATGATCCAATGGCTGATATTAAATCCAACTTGATCTGGGTTATTTTAAAGGCTTTTGAGTGATTTTTAGACCGTTTGATCAACATCGGATGGCTAGAATTATTCAAATCTTAGTTTGAATTATTTTGGGAGTCTTAAACCTAGTTTTTGATGGATTTTGGAAAAAAATCAAACTCTTGATCTATAAAAAGCCTGTTGTTGTCGTGAAAAAAAAGAGAGGGAGAAAGAGAGAGAGAGAATTAGAGAGAGATGGGGAGAAAGAGAGAGAGGGAGAAAGAGAGAGAGAAATAGAGAGGAGAGAGATAAAAGAAAAGTGATTTATGAGAAAATCAAAAAAGATTTTTTGATTTTTTTTCGACGATCAAGACATCGATCAAGGAGCCGCTTCTTCTTCACCAAGTTCTCCACATCAAGAGCAGCAGACAATCAATTTCAGCAATCAAACATTCTAATTTCTCCATGCTTTTTATTTTATTTGCTGTTTTTGAATTTGTTATCATGAACTAAATTTTATTTTACTAAGGCTAAGGTGTAGCCACTCTTTTGATGCAATATTCAGTATGACTTATTTTTAAATTTTATTCATGAGGAGTATATAAATCTAATCTTAATGCTTTTAGATTACGGGCCATCTTCTAATTGATCTGATGAACATAGATGTTACGGACCAAGTACATCTATGTTAATGCTTCTGGATTATATACCTTGTATTATGAATCAAATTAGAATTCATATGCATGCGGGAAGTTTAGTGCGCTTTGGACGCAACGTATTTTAATTAGAGGGTTTCACAAAATCTAATGTATTAATATTTATTTAAATTATACCTGGACCAAAGGGTAATTAATAAATATTAATAGTTTTGCGATGCTTGGATCAAAGGGTAGTGAATAAATTAGGAGACTCCACCGTCACATGAAATAAAATTAATCTAAAAATCTGAATATTGTATTGACTGAGTTGGTGAACCGATTGCCTTAGTAATCCATTGCTCTTGAATTTAAAACCCTAATAATTTACACTCTCTCTATTTAATTAAAAACTTTTAATTATTTTTTATTTTTTTTTAATTTCTTATTCTCATAAATCGATCTTCTAAATAAAGCATAGGAAAGAGCTTTTCGGTACTTATTTTCCAATCCTCTAGGGACGATACTCTACTCATTCACTTTATTACTTGATCGACTGATGCACTTGCCATAGCTATAAATTAGCACGCATCAATGTTTTGGCGCCGTTGTAAAATTTTCAACTCTTAAAAATATGAATTATCATTATCATTAACTCAAAGGATGTATCACAGATACTAAATACACATATGTGACAGAAAATAACCCATTTTATTCATTATAGTCAAAATTATAATTTTGCCCCTAGAAGTGTATTACAAGTGTTAGCCAATTCTGGCTTCTAGGGCACATATATCTAACACATATAAGGGCCATTGTCTGGGCCTCTCCTCCTGTCTCGTCTAAGGTGAAGAGGTCTTCGACTTTGCTCGCGTTAGGATGAGGTTCTCCTTCTGTTCCTAATGGACTGTGGGGGGCATCTTAAGGGCCATCGTCGTCCATGGGCCTCTCCCTCCGTCTTCATCTAGGGTGAACGAGGTCTTCGACTTTGCTCGCATTAGGATAAGGTTCTTCCTCTCTGTTCCTAACGGACTGTGGAGGCACATTAAGGACCATTATCGTCCGTCTTCCTCCATCTCGTCTAATGGTGAATGAGGCCTTCGGACTTTGCTCGCATTAGGACGAGGTTCTCCTCCTATTCCTAATGGATTATGGAGGCACATTTAAGGACCATTGTCGTCCGTGCTTCTCCTTCCATCTCATCTAAGATGAACGAGATCTTTTGATTTTGCTCACGTTAGGATGAGGTTCTTCTCCTATTCCTAATGACTATGGGGGCGCATAAGGGCCATTCGGACCGTCGTCCGTCTCTCTCCATCTCATCTAAGGTGAACGAGGCCTTCGACTTTGCTCGCATTAGGATGAGGTTTTTCTTCTATTTTTAATGGACTGTGGGGGCACATTAGGGCCGTTGTCTGGGCCTCTCCCTCCATCTCGTCTATGGTGAACGAGGTCTTCGACTTTGCTTGTGTTAGGATGAGGTTCTCCTCATGTTCCTAATGGGCTTTGGACAAGGTTCTTCGAAGCTCGGGAGAGATCTCATCTCTAGCCGAGGTTGGCTTGGTCGCTCGGGAGAGATCTTATCTCTGATTGAGGTTGACTCGGTCGCTCGAAAGAGATCTTATCTTTGGTCGAGGTTGATACGGTCGCTCAGAAGAGATCTTATCTCTAGTCGAGATTGACTCGATCACTCGGAAGAGATCTTATCTCTAGCCGAGGTTGTCGTGATCGCTCAGAAGAGATCTTATCTCTGGCTAAGGTTGACTCGATCGCTCGAAGAGATCTTATCTCTGTCGAGGTTGAACAGTCGCTCAGAAGAGATCTTATCTCTAGACAAGATTGACTCGATTGCTCGGGAGAGATCTTATCTCTAGCCGAGGTTGTCGCGGTCGCTCGGAAGAGATCTTATCTCTAGCCGAGGTTGACTCAGTCGCTCGAGAGAGATCTTATCTCTGGCCGAGGTTGATGCGATCGCTCGAAAGAGATCTTATCTCTAGCCGAGGTTGACACGGTCGCTCGAAAGAGATCTTATCTCTGGCTAAGATTGACACGGTCGCTCGAAAGAGATCTTATCTCTAGCTAAGATTGTCGTGGTCGCTCGGAAGAGATCTTATCTCTAGCCAAGGTTATCACGATCACTCGAAAGAGATCTTATCTCTAACCAAGGATGACTCGATCGCTCGAAAGAGATCTTATCTCTGATCGAGGTTGTCTCAGTCGCTCGAGAGAGATCTTATCTCTAGCTGAGATTGTCACGATCGCTCGAGAGAGATCTTATCTCTGGCCGAGGTTGACTCGATCACTCGGGAGAGATTTTATCTCTAGCTGAGGTTGACGATCTTTGACATGCTCGTGTTAGAATGAGGTTCTCCTTCTGTTCCTAACATGGCAACTATTGACTGCTTCTTTTCTATCATCATATAGTTTTTGCACCCAAAAATAATATTATTGAAAGAAAAAAATTTTACCAAAGGGAAGTTACGGACAGCACATCCTCGTTTCAGGATCATGGGAAAGTTGTTCCTCCGAAGTTCCTCGAGCAGTAAGTCCCGGGTCGAAAGACCTCCTCTATCTCATGCTGGCCTCCTTAATTTGGAGCATGCTTCTCTTGGCTTTGATGCTGGAAGATGATGAATCGCTGATGTACCAAGCTCCTCTTAGGGATAATGCTAATGATGCCGTGAGGTGGCCGACCTCCTTATCATTTCTGATTACGGCAGCGCCCTTGGCCGATCTTTTCCAACTTCAGACTGGCATCGAAGGAATTTATCCAGATGCCCCTTTCTGACAAGCTCCTCAATTTCATCTCGGAGCTGGATGTATTCCTCAGTGTCATGGCCATAGTCACGGTGGTAGAGGCAGTACTTGCTTCGATCGTACTTGTTTAGGGAAGATCGTAATCCTTCTGGTCTTGGTAGCTGGTTCTTTACTTTCATGAGAATTTGAGCTCGAGGAACGCTAAGGGGGCATAGTCGTGGAATCTTTCGGAAGGAGGACTTCTTCACGCCCTTCTATCGGGGCTTCTTTGGTGGCAAGCTCAAAGAGTTCGGGCCTTGCTTGTGCTGGGGAGGTCGTAAGCACGGTCGAACTTCATTTCATCCTCTTGTGAAACCTGCGAGAGAACTTCACGCCCCTTTGTCGGGGCTACCTTGATGACGAGCTCAAGGGAGAGTTCGGCGACCTTGCTCACGTCGAACTTCATTCCGCCCTCCTGTGAAACCTTTGTCGGAGCTTCCTTGATGGCGGGCTCGAGGGAGAGTTCGGCCTCGCTTACGTTGAGGAGGTCGTGAACGTGGCCAAACTTCATTTCGCCTTCTTGTGAGACCTTCTATGGGGCTTCCTTGATGGCGAGCTCGAGGGGGAGTTCAGCCTTGCTTGCGCCAAGGAGGTCACGAATGCGGTCGAACTTCATTTCGCCCTCCGGTGAAACCTTCTGTGGGAGAACTTCTACTTTCCATTTCTCCTTCCTAAGGATGATTGATATGCCTAAATGCTCTTCCTTAAGGCTGGTTCCTCGCATCCTCATGAAGGGTTTGTTGGCAAAATCTCCGTTGGAGGTTGTCGCAAGACCTGCATCATCTCGATGGGGCCACGAACCTACTGGACCAGTAGGTTGAACTGCTCCACATCTACGGTGGCTTCAGATGGAACCTGGGCTATCGGGGTTGAAACTAAAGCAGATGGACCTGGCGTGGAGGCCGTCGATCGATGAGTCGAAGCTCTCTTAGGAGTCATTTTTTCTTCGAAAAAGAACTCTAGAGAGGAAGAAGAGAGGTCTCCGGAGAGGGAAAAGAAAAATCATCATCGAGCACTCCTTTAAGAACAAAAAAATCTCGGAGGTTCAGGGGCCCTTCCTCTAGCGTCAAATCTGTTGGTGCAGAAACTGATCGTCGTCGGATCCAGCTGGAGTAGAGGTAGATGAGGTCACCATCGGAGATCTGCAAAATAAAGTTTCGTCCAAAGCCAGTGGGGGGTGGCTCCACCAGGACCCTCATATTCCACAGAGCTTAGAGAAGGAGAGGAGAGCTTAAAACTTAGCATATCTAGAGGGTCTTTTTTATAGGTGGAGCTTGATTGATGATGACTGATGGTGATCGCCATACCACCTGGTGGTGGGCCGCTCGAGGCTGCACGAGATTTGGTGCGGAGGAGATGGTATCATCAGGCCGATAGTGATAGCCATATCGTCCAATAGTGGTGGGCTGCTCGAGGTCTGACGAAGTCAGTCACAGAGGAGTGCATCTGTAGCATTGCCTGTGGCAGGCCGATGGTGATCATTCGTCCAGATTTAATAACCGTGGCTCTGAGAAAGTAGGCATTGATCGATGGACTTCGGTACGTATCAATTTTAGAGGAGTTCGAACTTCTAGAGGAGTTCGGCCAAGGGGAGGCTCGGAAGGAGTTCGGTCGGAGGAGTGCGGAGGAAGTTCGGCTCTCACAGGCATCTGACTGGAGGAGTGCGGCTAAGGCTCAATCACTGAAGAGTTTGGAAGAAGCTCGGCCACTGAGGAGTCTGATCGGCCGAAGGGGATGTCTAGGAGAAGTTCGACTCCCGAAGAAGTTCGATCGAAGGAGAAGCATGGAGGGAGTTCGGCTTCCGCAGGCGTCCGACTGAAACAGCACAGAAAGAGTTCGGCTCTCGCGGGAGTCTGACTGAAGCTCGACCGCTGAGGAGTTTGTCCGGATGAAGGAGTTCGGCTAAGGTCCGACCGCTAGGAGTCCGAAGGAGCTCGACCATTGAGGAGTTCGGTGGGCTGCCGCTGAAGCTCTTCCGTGGCTACCAGTTGCATTAAGCCAAAAATCGAATCAGACTTCGGCAGGAGCGGAGTTTATCCCCAACATCTTGAATTCAAAGTCTAATTAAATTAGATTTGATAGGATTTCGAATTAAATTCGAATTAGGTTCGAATCGGATTCGAATTAGGTTCGAATTGAATTTAATTTAAAAATTATTTTCTTCTAATTAATTTAAATTAGACTTAATTTAAAGGCAATTGGATTTTACAATCTAATTAGGATTCGAATTTAAAATTCTAATTGAATTAGATTTCATAGAATTTCGAATTGGATTCAAATCAAACCCAAATTAAAAACTATTTTTTTAATTAATTTAAATTAGATTAAATTTAATTATATTTAACTTAATTTGAAGGTAATTAAATTTTACTATTCAAGTAGGACTTGGATTCAAAGTCTAATTGAATTAGGATTGATAGATTTTCAAATTCGATTTGAATTGGATTCAAATTGAATCTAAATTAAAATTTATTTTTTAATTAATTTAAATTAAATTTAGTTTAATTAATCTTGATCTAATTTGAGGATAATTAAATTTTATAATTCATATACGATTTGAATTCAAAGCCTAATTGAATTAGGTTTGATAAGATTTCGAATTGGATTCAAATCGAGTTCGAATTAGATTCGAATAGAATTATGGATTAAGTTTTAATTAATTTAAATTAAATTAAATTTAAAAAATTAGATTTTATAATTCAAGTAGGACTTGGATTTAGAGTCTAATTGAATTAGGTTGGATAGGATTTTAAATTAGATTCGAATTGAATTCGAATTGGATTCAAATCAAACCCAAACTATTTTCTTCTAATTAAATTAAATTAAATTAAATTAAATTAATCTTAATTTAATTTAAAGGTAATTAGATTTTACTATCTAAGTAGAACTTGAATTCAAAATATAATTACATTAGGATTAACAGGTTTTTGAATTGAAATCGAATCGAATTCAAATTGAACCTAAATTAAAACTTAATTTCTTCTAATTTATTTAAATTTAATTTAATTTAGTTAATCTTGACTTAATTTGAGGATAATTGGATTTTATAATCCAAGTAAGACTTGTATTCAAAGCTTAATTAAATTAAATTTGACAGGATTTCGAATTGGATTCGAATCGAGTTTGAATTAGATTCAAATCAAACCCAAACTAAAAATTATTTTTTTTAATTAATTTAAATTAGATTAAATTTAGTTAAGCTTGATTTAATTTAAAAGTAATTAGATTTTACTATCCAAGTAGGACTTGGATGCAAAATCTAATTGAATTAGGATTAACAATTTTTTGAATTAAAATCGAATCGAATTCGAATTGAACCCAAATTAATTTTTTTAATTGATTTAAGTTAAATTTAATTTAATTAATCTTGACTTAATTTAAGGCTAATTAAATTTTATAATTCAAGTAGGATTTGGATTCAAAGTTTAATTAAATTAAGTTTGGCAGCATTTTGAATTGAATTTGAATCGGGTTCGAATTAGATTCGTATCGGATCTGATTCATGTTCTGGATTATTAGTGATGAAAAAGACTTGCCGTTGCTAATTTTATCATTAATAATATTTTTAAATATTTTTTTAATTTATTATTTAATTTTTTTAAAAAAAATTATTAGCGATGTCACAGTTTTCATCGCTAATAGATAAAATTCACCGTCGCTTATATCAATTTTATGTTTAAATATTATAAAAAAAATTTAAATAATTTAAATAATTTTAACGATGAGTTGAACCATCTGTAATAATTAAATAGCCATCGCAAATAGATCATTATTAGCAATGACAAAATTTTCATCGATAATAATCCAAATTCACTATCGCTAATAATTTTTTAATATTTAAATATTAAAAAAAATATATTTTTGCTATCGCTAACAATCGAATCTCCATCGCTAATAGTATTAGCGATGGTAGTTTTCTTCATTGGTGTTGTGATGGCAAAAAGTTACTATTAACGATAAAATTTTTTTCATCGCTAATACCGTTGCTAATATTCAAAATTCTTTCAATAAAATTTCTTAGAAGATAATGATGAATATTTTTAAGCTCATTCATCAATGCACAATCTCTATGTATTTTTTGGTAATGCAGGTTTGGCTCCGAAGACTTATCAAGCAAGATTCATGATACATCGGGCAAGGTAGGTTGCACTGTATGGGTATTGTATGATTCACATGAAGAGAATCATACCGTGGGGATTGCTGCTCAACTTCATGGGTTTATGGCCTTTTGGCATAAGTTACTTCTGCTTATCTACAGTTTCCTATTACTCATCGATTGTGCTGATTGTTTGGTCACAGGCTAAGATGCTTTTAGTTTTATTTATCAAATGATGTTTCCTTACTACAGCAGTTATTTGAGCCCCTCGGATGATGACCCTGATGTGAATGATTTTGATAGGATTTGCAGAAGAATGTACAATGGCCTTCTGCTGTAGTTGTATGTTCATAGCCATCACACATCAACCCATTACACCATGCTACTTATCAATCTCTTTGACTCTTTCTGAATCTATATTGAGCGGCTACAGATGCAATCTACTGCTGATTTTCTTGTTGTGCCTCTCGAACCTTAAGAGCCATTTGGTATATATTGTTTTGGATTTTAAGTTGCCAAGAAATTCTTATTATTGCCTTCTGAAGACTACCTGTCAGTGTGGCTGGTGTTCTACCCTCCCATATGATGCTTCACGCATAAAAACCGCTGATGGGAGATGCACCATGAAGTGCGGTGGTCCTTCTGGGACATTGTTGGGCACTCCAATTTACTCTTATTCCCTTGTAATCTTTGGATTTCCCTGGCCCATACTTCATTGCCCAAGACATTATCATTCAGTTTTACCCTCCCAGATGATGTTACAAATGCAAAAGATTCTGATGGGACAAATGCCACGGGGTGCGATGGTCCACGTCCAGCTCTAATGGTTGCATTGCCTAACACCTTTTCAATTGCCAACAGTGGACTGTTTATTCTGACACTTCTTCTCTATTATTGTGGCAAGGTCTTATGATCTATATCTGCTTGTTTATCATTTTATTATTCTACCTTGGCATGCTAATAGTCGACCTACATTAATTACGAAGGAAACTCGGATTTTTTTTGGTTTGTGGACTGGGATCATCATCTAATCCTCGCATTCTGTTGGTATTGCCATAAACAGGAAATGGATTTCTACTGCAATTATATCAGAGGATAATATCTCCTTCATGCTTCAGGTTGCCATGTTAGGTTTTGTTGGGGATAATTTTGGAAGACTTCTGTTTATGCTATTGCCCTTTATACGAGGATGGCTACTCTTGTATGGTTATATTTCTACTTTATGACTATGTACTTGGTGATCTTACATCATACAGCTTAATGCTCTTCTATTTATCAAAAAGGAAAATTAGTTTTGGGATGGAATTGGATCACATGTGCAGGTATGACCCATAAAAACTGGAGGGGTTGGATACTTTCTTGTATTTTTGATATATCAACCGAAAAAAAATAACAAAAATACATACATCATAAACAACCCATGTCATGTAAGATGATTACATAACAAAGTTTTCGAGGATGACAAAAATAATTACCCACATAAAATTATTATTAAGAACAAGTTAACCCGATGTCTTTGAGGAGGGTAAGAAATTATAGATTGTGCTCGTTTCGAGCCAATTCAGTCTTAGATTGAGGCGTGGTTCATTCAAATCCAACCGATGGTTGAATTAGAATTTTATGAAATTTCTTTTTTACCCTCGGAAATGCAGTTGAACCGTGATCTTCCTAAATTACTTTGCGTTTTATTGAAAATATCAGATCACAGGCAAGTGATTCTTGCCCATAGTTAGGTCGACCGTTCATTATTTGTAGCTCGCTACTCCGTTATCATCAGATTGCTTGGAAGTCTTTTCACTCGAGCCCGTCCCCATCCCTTATAAATGCTGACAAAAGGAAACAGTAAATCGTCGTTCTCACTTCAACGGTTAACATTAAATTTCTCAGAAAAAGCACGTTTCTCATTAAAATAGATGGGAACTGAATGACTGCCGGTGGCTTTCCATTGGCCACAAACCTGGCAGCCTCGCGCCAAGGCACGTACCGTTGCGGAAAATTAGCAGTGGCCCCGTTGTCAAAAGAGCTCAGCAGAATGCGACAAAACAAAAATCTATTCCCAATTTCGCTTTTCAATTATGAAACTGGAACAGTTGTACCGTTTTGAATACTTTAAAATTATGTTGAGTTTGGTGTGACATAATTGTATCATCGCGGGCCATGAGCTGAAAGGACAAAGCCTCAAACAAATTATTCAGAATCTTTTACAAAATAGCAAGGAAAAGAGCTCAACAGTGTACAGAGATTGGGAAAGGCCTCCACTATGGACGGGCACCATCAAGCACCGTAGCTGCGATGAGACCCCTGAGTGGATGGTTTTTTTAAGAACTTGTTTGGATATTTCTACGAGATTAGATAAAAAATTTTATAAAAATCAGGTCAGATCCATTCAGCGTATATCTTCTAAACTATACGTGTGGACTCAGCTTATGTAAACTGAAGTTTTCAGTTCATTCATATCGGAGGGAATGACAAAATCTAGTGAAGCTATTTTTTCTTTCCATGGGATTTGAGTTAATCCACTATGAAAAGATTCTTTTGAATGCTGTGATATAGTCCTAACCTGATCTGTATTCCTGTGACTTCTATTGGATTGCGCAGAATTATCCAAACAGATCTCTGGTATTTTCATCTTTCAAAAATTCTTATTTTCCAAACTTTTTGGCTCGGATATTCCAACTCCTATCTTTTAAATCCATAATATCACTTCATCCCATCATATATTTTCTTCTGCCTCTCCTTGCATTAGTCACAAGACTAAATAAGAATGAGCTTGGCAATCTCTTAATCAGTGATTCTGACGGATAAACATTCATACGCTTCTTACAATTCATTTGAACGAGCACCCAAAATCCATATTGTAACACCTTGGATTTTGAATATTTAACCTAATTAATTAATTAACCTTTTCTTTGGTCAATGACCATGGTTGAGGTGGTTATGAGTAGAGTGCATCAAAGCAGCTATAAGTGCACGGTTGAAGTTTCTGTTGGACTTATCTATCATCTGCCAGCAAGAGATGAGAACGGAATAGAGTCCAATCTATTTAAGAATTGAATCAAAGTACTCAACCTATACAGAAGTTAAATTAGAGAAAGATACGGAGTTTACATTCAAAAAAAAAAAACACACATACACACACACGCACAGAAAGAGAGAGAGAGAGAGAGAGAGAGATGAAAAATGGATTGATTTGATTAAAAAAATAAAAAGAAAAATCATACGTTGCGGTAAACATAAGCAAAAAAAAGTTAGGGCCTATTTGTCTATTCCTACATGATCCAGCTCATAATTCTGTAAAATTTGTAAATTGAGCATAGCCCTATAACAACTTAGCTCCACCCATCAATCTCTTTCTTCCTTCTATAGTTCAAAGGTTATGATTTTGAGTGGATTTGGATAGGCTATCAAAAAATGCAAGCTAAATAGGCCAATAGATCTGATTTTTATAGAATTTTTAGCCTAATTCTGTAGGAATATCCAAATAGACCTTTAATAGGATAATTAGTACATGCTTTAAGCTAAATAAGAGGGATATTTTAGATGAAAAGAGTGAATAAAATCAAGAAAGAATATTTTTTTGATTTCAGAACTTTTATTTCTATATATAGTATTGATAAAGGCCACCGTGGAGAGATAGCCCCCAACCTGAAGTGGTGTGTATGAAAATGGTATGGATAATATTTGTCCAACCCATTTTTAGGATCGAATCAATCCAGATATAAATAGAAATTTAAGAATCTGATTAATATCGATATCCATAAAATAAATAAATAAATATAGATATGCCTAGACAACTATTCAATCCATATCAGAATATCTGAATCTACCTATAATCTTATATAATTTTATATAATACTCATTAATTTTTAAAAAAAATACACAACCATATAAGCATACTATTAACTTAATTTATTATCTATTCAATACTATCTTTAATTATATAGTAATAAAATTTAATTATTCAACTTATATCCCTAGTAATATTCATGTTTCTCATATCCAAATTATTTTCACATCTATTTAAAATAAATATAGATATAAATATTTACATTCAAATAATATCCATATCTGTATTTATATTCATCAATAAAAATAAATATATATGGATATGAATGTTGGTATCTAATCTGTATCCAATCTGGTATCAGCCCCATAAATTGGATTATTTTTTGTTTTCTACGAGAGTGCCTGATGATAGAGTAGAAATTTATGTGCAAGAGAGTAGTTCAACAACAAAAAGTGGCCCAGGAAGGAAAGATAATTCTTGAGGCTTTTTATAATACTCAGTGAAAGAAAATTCTGATTTTCTGGATCAGGTTCATCCAGATCTGATCGGATCAAGAGATATATTTCAAAAATTTTTCTTTTTGATCTTAATCAGATCTGCAATATTTCAGATCTGATTCTTATTATTCTAATAATAAAAATAAAATCTAAATAAATTAAATTTATCTTGATGTAGGATAATCCTATTATCCGTTGATGATCCTGTAAGCAGCGGAAGGTTTTGGATCTAGCCATGCAAGTGCCTGACCTCTATCGGTATCCACTCGGACTGGATCTGGAGATCCTCTTCTTTTCTATCACGTCTTCAAAAATTAGATCTGGATCTGATCTAGAGGATCTTCAAAATGCCTTTCAAAGATCAGCAGTTGTTCTTTGCAGTAATGCAGCCTTCTAGCTTTTAGTCATCTTTCTCTCGTCTGGATTGCACCAACCAAGAATCCAAAACACTTTTGGACGTGGAGAGGAGAGGAAGAAGATACTTTAGCATGGAGGAGGAGAGGAGAGGCAGCCTTGGGGCATGAAAATCTCAATTTCTTTTCCAATCATTATTTGAGTTGGGTGTAGAATCTTATTTATAGACTATCTGTGATCCAACTCCTCTTCTTCCTAACCAGTCACAACCCTTTGTGAAATTAGATCTAAATCTGATTGGTGAAAATAGAGTCCCTTGGATTCTTCCTTAAATGGTGCCTAAGATCAGTCAAAGTTGGTTCTTAGGAGAACTCTAATCGAAATTCAAAAAGAAGATGGAGTTCCTGTCCAACAGGGACTCCTAGGCGCCTCCAGCTTGGGCTGATGCCAAGGGTGGCGTGCACCCTCCTCCTTGCCAGGTTCTAGCAGGGGGACAGGCCCCCACCAGCTCTTTAATAGGTGCATGATATGTGGACAAAAATTGGGACAGGCCTCCACCAGCTCTTCAATAGGTGCATGATATGTGGACAAAAGTCAAAGTGTCAATGGTCAACATTTGACCAGTCAATAGTCAACATTTGACCAGTTAAAGGTCAACTTTTGACCAAAGTCAAAGAACGAAAAATGGTAGGTGACCAAAAATGGTAGGCATTATTTTACAAAATAAGATAACCCTTTTCTGATCTGGACAGGCTCCAGTCAGATCAAGTGAAGGCCTCTGATTGAGCACAAACTCCTTTGGCTCAGTAAGGACAACTATTTATGATAATAAAAGAAGAATGTTAGGTTCAATCGAGTGCTAGCATGATTTTCTTGAATCTAATTGAATCTCATTCAGATCAATTGAACTAAATTAATTTAATTGATGATCATCATATTCAAATTCTTGTTTGTGTGATCCAGTTAGGTTCAGTTCTGTATGGTAATGGGATATGTCATGATCTCTATCATCAACATCATCGAAACTTCTTTCGATGGATCAGAACTCTTCTGATTCGAATAGCTAGAATGATCGATCATCTAAATCATTCTAATTGCTCCCAAAATTCATCAGTGACACCTAGCAGTATATGGTGGCAATCCATCAGAGCTGAATGCGAACCTCTTGGTGCAGCTACCTGTGTGATTAAGTTCTTCTATCTTGAGCTTCGATCAGATTAGGGTTAAGGTGAACTCATCAAATCCTAGTCTCTATCATATGATGTAATCATTCGATTCAAGTCCGATGTGAAAATCTAAATAGAAACTTCTTCTATTATTTCACTCTGCCATGGCCATGGACTTCTGAACTTGATTCTCATGATCATCATAGGGCTGCTCCTCTACCACCGAGGTAGATAGATTCCATCTTGATGCTATCCAGTTTCTATAATGAACATGCTATAGCCAACATACACCTCAGAATTTCGTATGACTAGGAGATCGAGTTATGGTGTAGTCAAACTATAACACCCTTAAGGTGAACTGCTGATGCATCTCAGATCAAAGAATCAGATACACCACTGTAGCATCGAGTTAGTCATTGACGAGAAGGTAGACTTTCTAATGACTACTCGAGGTGGTCATGCTCAGTATTCTCGTTCTTTAACGAGTACCTATACTCTCGCTCCGGTGTCTCCACACCGTAGACTCAAGACTCATCTACTAAAGAGAAGCGATTGTATACCAACCTTTCAGATCAATCACCATCCTCGTGATGATCCTATGGTCGGAAGCATTTTATGAGTTAATAATGATTATTCATGTCTTAAATTTTCAACTTTTGAAAATATGAATTATCATTACCATTAACTTAAAGGATGTATCACAGACACTAAATATACATATATGATAGAAAATAATTTATTTTATTTATTTTAGTCAAAATTATAGTTTTGCTTCTAGAAGTGTATTACAAGTGTCAGCTAATTCTGACTTCTAGGGCACATATATCTAACACCCAGGCCAGAACAACTGGGCCTGGTCCAACCATGAAAAAAGAGTTAGCCCAAAATTAAATCGCATGATTTTTAAAGTATGATTGAAAATTTAAAAAATGAAAATTGGACCATGTGAAACACACGTGCTGGAATTAGCATGGAAAGGGGGAAACAATAGAATAACTCCTTTGAAAGTTCTTCAGATTGAAAATCTAAATCCACTTGAAAAATCGAGTGCAAATCAAACTCAAAGTCCTCAATAGAGATCTATTTAAAAGCCTCCAATCTCTCCCCTCGATCCATACCGGATTTTTGGAAGTTTGTTGCCAATTCACCGAGTCCATGGCATCTGTTTTCCTCCTCTACAATGATCAATCATCACTAGAAAATCAAGGTAAAATCCAAAAATCCATTGAATGATCCTCTCTATCCCCTTACTTTGCTAATAGAACATGATTTCCAATCAGCAATCTCTGGAGTTTCTTGAATAAAACAATCTCTAATTTTTTTTCTTTTTTCTCAAATTTATTTTTATTTTTTTGTCATCGTCGTTCATCTCTGTCGGTCACTGAATCAGAGCATCTTGGTCATTGGCTTCCGACGATAGGTGCTACTAGCAAGAGATTCTCTGCTCGAAGAAAGAACATGGGATCAAAGGATCCCTGTTCTATTAAAAAAAGAGGAAGAATAGGAGGATGCGGGTCCTCTGTTCCATAGGAAAAAGAAATTTAAAACAAACATAGAGAAAGAGAAAAAGAGACAAAAAGAAAAAAAAATGAAAAGAAGAGAAAGTTTCTCTCTCTTCCATCTCTCTCCCTTCTCTCTTG
Source organism: Cocos nucifera (assembly GCA_006176705.1). Taxonomy (NCBI): domain Eukaryota; kingdom Viridiplantae; phylum Streptophyta; class Magnoliopsida; order Arecales; family Arecaceae; genus Cocos; species Cocos nucifera. Next base: position 220,063 of record QRFJ01000185.1, read on the forward strand.
CCTTATGTCTCTACTTTCCCTTTAGAAAGGTTTTACTTTGTCTCTCTAAAAAAGATTCACTTTCTCTCTCTATTTCTCCCTATTGATTTTCTCTCTCTAATTTTTTTTCCAAAATTATTCTCTTTTTATGGAGTTTTCTCTCTCTAAAATTAGTCCAATGAAGGACTTCTTTTTGATGATTTTGATCGAGCCTTGGGAAAGAATCTTGATCCACGGTCGCTAGGCACCATACTGACACCTACTTTGATCAAATCTAGAAACCATCAAAATCGATTATTTATTATTTTATTAAACTATCTATATACTAATTTAATCATGATTTGATTAAATCATCTTGATTAGATCGATCGGAATGGGGTCAGGTCGTGTCGCCAATCAATCATGTTTCATCCTGTTAATTTATCTCTCCTCTAATATTTTCTCTATATGATTTATGAATCCAGTGAACCTGATCTATTACTTTGAATTTGAGTTAATTTTAGTATGATATTTTGAATTGCTATGTCAGTCGGACAATATGTACATACCATCTGAGCCTTTGTTGAACATCACATAATCTGGTCCTTATTGATGTCTATCAAATCGTTATATTTTAAGCGATCTTGATTTATTTGATCATGACTGTCAATTGATGTATCGACCTTTATTTAGACTCTTGTCAGATACTACTGATATGATTAGCATTAACCTCTATTGAACCATGTATTTTCTATTCAAATCATGATATGATAAACTAGCCTGATTGGACTAACTAGGATGATTGATGCTATCGCTTTTGTCAGTCTTGTGAAGTTATCAAAATTTTGGATTTATATTGGTCTTGGCTAAAGATTGATAGAAGAATATATTTTGAATAATAGATTCTAAATGATCTCTTAGGATTGATTGAATCTATCTATTTAGTTTCTACAGAGGTAAGTAATGAATTATCTTTTTAAGATATTTTATTATTTATTTTGAAAGCAAATAAGTAGTCTTTGAAATTATGTATGATTTATGAACTATATTTAAAATGAAAAATAATCTCTAAAATATTATGGTTTATTTATTTATTATGAAATATGAAAGAAACTATGATATTTATATCATTTTACAAAAATATTTTGATATGTATCGGATTTGTACTCTCTGTCTAACTATATTTTGGATCCTATCAATGGAGATTGTGCATTGATTTTTGGACCCCTCAATGGGCTATATGTTGGTTTTTGAACCCTTCTAACTGAAGAAAAAAATTAAATTTTTCTATGTCAGGTTCGTTCAAATCTGATTGGATCAAGAGGCATATTTCAAAAATTTTCTCTTAGATTCAAATCAGATCTGACATTTTTTAGATCTGACTTTATAATCTGATAAATAAAAAAATTAAATTAAACTAAATTTAAATTAGTTTTATCTTAATATGGGTAATTGGATTATCCGTTGATGATCCTGTTGATTGCCTGAGGTTTTGGATCTAGCCATGCAAGCGCCTAACCTTTACTGGTATCCACTCAGACTGAATCTGAAGATTTTTTTCTTCTTTATCACATCTTCAAAAATCAGATCTGGATCTGATTTGGAGGATCTTCGAAATTTTTTTCGAAGATCTACTATCGTCTCTACAGCAGTGCTATCTTTTTTCTTTCTCATCAACCTTTTCTTGCTTGAATCGCACTAATCTGAAGCCCAACTTTTCTTGGGCATGGAGAGAAGAGAGAGGATTAGAAAGGTGGCATGGAGGAGGAAGAGGGGCAGCCTTGGGACATGGCTAGGAGAAAGTTCTATCAAAGTTGGGCGCAGACAGATCTTTATATAGATCCTGCTGCACCATGCAGTGCCACATCATCCCGACCAATCACGTTGCTTCATATAATTAGATCTAAATTTGATTGGTGGGATGACATCACCTGATTCAATCAGATGAGAAACTCACAGATTCATCCTTAGATGGCGCCTAAGACTGATCAAAGTTTATAGGTGAGGGTCACCTAGTTTGAATCCAAGAAGCAATCGGAGTCCCATCTGTATGAGACTCCAAGCATCCCTATCCATGGACGCACGCCATCCTAGGCATGTGTCCCTTTCTTTCCAAAATTTAGTAAGGGGATAAGCCCCTATCTGCTCTCAAATAAGTGCATGACACATGGGCAGATGTCCAAGGGTCAAAGGTCAACATTTGACCAAAATCAAAGGACAAGAATTATCAGATGATGAAAAATGGTAGATGTTGTCTTAAATTTATCTCATAAATTAAAATAATCCTTTTCTGACCTAGACAAGTTTCAGTCAGACCAGGTAAAGGTATATGAGTGAGCACAAACATATTTGGCTCAGTCGAGACAACTTCAAATGATAATAGAAGAAGAATGTTAGGCTCAATCGTGTGCTAGCATAATTTTCTTGAATTTAATTGAATCTAATTCAAATCAATTGAACTGGGTTAGTCCAATTGATGATATCTAGATCCAAATCCTTATTTATGTGATCCAATTAGATTCAGTTCTGTATGGTAATGGGATATATTATGATCCCTATCATTAACATCATCAAAACTCCTTTCGATGGATCAGAACTCTTCTGATTCAGACAACTAGAATGATCGATCATCTAAATCATTCTAATTGCTCCCAAAATCCATCAGTGACACCTAGCAATATATAGTGGCAATCCATCAAAATTGAAAATGAACCTCTCGGTGCAGCTACTTATGTGATTAAGTTCTTCTATCTTGAGCTCCGATCAGATTAGGGTTAAGATGAACTCGTCAAACCCTAATTTCTATCATATGATTTAATCATTTGATTCAAGTCCGATGTGAAAACCTTAATAAAAACTCTTTCTATTATTTTACTCTTTGCCATGGTCATGAGCTTATGAACTTGATTCTCATGATCATCATAGGACTGCTCATCATCCACCGAGGTAGATAGATTTCATCTTGGTGCAATCTAATTCCTACAATGAACATGCTATAGCCAACATACATCTCAAAATTTTGAATGGCTAGGAGATCGAGTCATGGTGTAGTCAAACTATAACATTCTCAAGGTGAACTACTGATGCACCTCAGGTCAAAGAACCAGATACACCACTGCAGCTTTGAGTCAATCATCAATGAGAAGGTAGACTTTCTTATGACTACTCGAGGTGAACACGCTCGGTGCCCTCGTTCTCTAACGAGTACGTGTACTCTCGCTTCAGTGTCTCTACACTGTAGACTCAAGACTCATCTATTATAAAAAAGCAATTGTACACTAACCTTCCGAATCAATCACCATCCTCATGATATCCTATAGTTAGGAGCATTTTATGAGTTAATAATGAAAATTCTTGTCTTAAATTTTCAACTCTTGAAAATAAGAATTATCATTACCATTAACTCAAGGGATGTATCACAGATACTAAATACACATATGTGATAAAAAATAATCCATTTTATTATTTATAATCAAAATTATAATTTTGCACTTAGAAGTGTATTACAAGTATCAGTCAATTCTGGCTTCTAGGGCATATATATCTAACACCAATGAGGGTTATATATTGGTTTTGGACCCTACCAAAAAGAGTTGTACATTGATTTTTGGATTCTACCAATGGAGATTATATGTTGACACTCTATTATGGATCCTGCCACAGGGATAAGTATCATCGTAGATAAGGCTGTTGAGTTATATGTGCTTTATTTCAGATCGGATATATGCTTATGTGTTTATATGAATGTTTAAAAGGATTTGAATTGCATTGAGTTAGTAAAAAATATGTTCTTATGTTTATTCATGGCATTATTTTAAATATCTTATCTTATAAATATATCTGAAATATCTAGCTAAGATATTCATTATTTACTGGATATTTGAGCTCATCATCTCTTCTTTCTTTTCAGATTCAGATACTTAATTGCGAATATGGATACTATTATAGGAGTGAGTTTAGAAGCAAGACTCGACAGTGACATTTAGATATAGACTTATTATTATGATTTATAAAATTATTATTCAAAACTTAATTGACATAAGATCTTTTGAATATTATTAAAATTTTATGAGAGATTAATATTGATTTTAGTTAGTTAAATTTTGGATTAAATTTATTATAAATTTTGCTATGATGCATTGATTCATTATTGGAATATCTTGCATATTTGTGAAAAGAGTTTTCATAAATATGCAGCGGTTACCATGACCCTCTTGAGTCACAAATCTCAGATCGAGGGCGTGACACTTTTGCTTTTAATATAATAAATATTTACTAATATCCTAAATTCATTTATTCTTTATTTTTGAAAAAAATATAATTTTTTGTTAATAGCATTCACTTTTAAAATTTTTGTATAATGTAATTTTTGAAAACTTATAAAAGCTTTTCTAATTTTCTAAAGATTTAGTTTCCTGGAATGCTATGTTTTGGTTTTAATATTCTAAAGGTTAAATAGTTTAAAAATTAACCTTTTATATATTATGTGTTGGGGATAAATTCCGCTTCCATCGAAGTCCAATCTGAAGCTTAGCCTAATACAGCTGGTAATCATGGAAGAGCTTCAATCGAAAATTCTCTCCCTAGCAGTCAGACTCATTCAGTGGTCGAACTATCCTAGCGGCCAAATCTAACTAAACTTTTCAGCGGTAGAACTTCTTCCGAACTCCTCCAGCAGTCAGACTTCTATGGGAGCTGAACTCCTTTCGGACTCCTCTAGCAATCGAGCTTTTATGGAAGCCGAACTCCTTCTGGATTCCTCCAGCAGTCAGGCTTCTACGGAAGCTGAACTTCTTCCGAATTTCTCTAGCAGTCAGGCTTCTATGAAAGTCAAACTTCTTTCGGACTCCTCCAGTAGCCAGGCTTCTACGGGAGCCGAACTCCTTTTGGATCCTCCAGTAGTCGAGCTTCTATGAAAGTCGAACTCCTTCCAGATTGTTTCTTCAAACGAATTCTTACGGACGATCCCACTACTGAATGATCACGAACATCATTCATTAGGATAATTATGATTAGCATTTATCAGGATAATCATGATTGTCATTTATTAAGATGGTGACGATGGTCATTTATCAAGACAGTTACAACAAGCTTCATTTATAAAAATAGATCCTCCAGATATATTTTTTTGAAGCTTTCTTCTTCTTTCCGAAATTCTGCCGAATTTCTCTCTGAGCACTTTATTTCTATTGGTCAGAAGAACTAACTTAACCATCGGAGGATCCTACCGAAGCTACCACCACTGACTCCGGATGGAACTTTATTTTGCAGGTCACCAACGGCGACCTCATCTTCCTCGACTTCAGTTCAATCTGACGTCAATCAAATTCTGCACCAACAGAATTGCTGCTAGAAAGAGGGCTCTCTATTCTTGAGGTCCCCTTGATCTTAAAGAAGTACTCAGCAGCGATCTAGAGTTCTTTCCAAAAAAAAATACCATCCAAGAAAGCTTCGACCTGGCGATCAATGGCCTTTGCAGCTAGATCTCATTCAGATACATCAGTTTCCACTCTGGCTCTAGTAACTCAAGCTCCACCTATAGCCATAGTGGATGCGGAGCAGTTCAACCTACTGGTCCAGCAGGTTCGCGGTCTCATGGAGGCGATACAGGCCATACATCGGCAGGCTTCGATGTTAATTCAACTGAAGCAGGCTCTTCCAGAGCTCCGTGATCCGGTTAAGGGATGGCCGATTTGGGCTAGCCAACCGGTAACCTCCAACAAGGGGAAACAGAGGATGGAGAGCCATTGCTCAGACTATGATTTAACCTCAGAGAAACCTTTGCTCCCATCTCATCAGAAAATTCTGAAGATCAATGATCGTAAAGATCTCTTGAATCAAAGGCTTCAAAAAATGAGCCAATGGATTGAAGAACTCCGCCACGTCGCCCCGGCTCCCCATGACGACATCTGCAACGATCCTCCTTTTTCTCTCCAAATTATGTAAAAATCTGTTCCGTCGAACTTCAAGCTTTCTCAACTTGAAAGCTACGATGGAACTTTTGATCCGATTGATCATCTGGAGGCCTTCCGGATCATGATGCTGCTTCATGGCGCATCAGACGCCATATTATATCGAGCTTTTCCATCTACCTTAAAGAAAGCAGCAAAAAATTGGTACTCGACATTGAAGCCAGGTACGATCTTCTCTTTTGACCAGAAAAGCCATCAGTTCGTAGCTCACTTCGTCAGCAGTCGACATCCACGTCGAGGTTCAAATTTTCTAATGAATGTCAAGCAGAAGGAGGAGAAATCTATCTGGACTTATGTCACCCAGTTTAATGCAGCGGCATTGAAGGTTCGAGACCTGGACCAGTCTGTTGCAATGGCCGCACTCAAAGACGGCCTTCAGAAGAATGATTTACTATTTTTTCTGGAGAAGAAGTACCCCAGGAACTTCGTCAATCTGCTAGCCCGAGCTGAGAGATATGCCCATGTGGAAGAAGCCTTCAAGTTGAAGGATGAAGAAACCATAGGAGAGTGACGGATGGACGAGTCTAATAGACCCACTGTCGATGGAGGGCTGAGTGAAGTTCGACCGTATTCACGAACACCCCTTGAGCACAAGTGAGCCCGAACTCCTTTCCGAGCTCATCATCGAGGAAGCCCTGACAAAAGGGCGCGAAGAAGTTCTCCCTCTGAAAGATTTCACAACTATGCCCCGCTTAATGCTCCTAAAACTCAAGTTCTGATGGAAATTAAGAGTCAGCTACCAAGACCAGCAGAATTACGGTCTCTTCCAAATAAGTGTGATCAAAGCAAACACTGCCTCTACCATCATGACCACGGTCATGATACTGAAGAATGCATTCAGCTCTAAGATAAAATTGAAAAGCTCATCAGGAGGGGTCGGTTGGATCAATTCCTCCGATGCCAGTCTGAAGTAGGAGAAGATCGGCCAAGGGCGTTGCCATAGCCAGAACCACCCATGATGGGGGAACAACAAAAAAGTCGGCCACCTCTCGGCATCATCAATGCTGCCTCTTGGGGGGCTCGATATCTCGATAAGCCATCATCTCTCAGCCTCAAAGCCAAAAGAAGCTTGCTCCAAATTGAGAAGGCCAGTATGAAATAGAAGAGGTCATCCGATCTGGAACTTATCGTCTGAAGAAACTCGAAGGAACAATGCTTCTACGACCCTAAAACATAAAGAATTCAGAAATGTGCTGCCAGTAATTTTTCTTTAATAAAATTCCTCCTTTTCAATATTATTATTTTTTGGTACAAAAGCTATGTGATGACAGAGAAGAAGCAATTAATAGTGGCTGTGTTAGAAATAGAAGGAGAACCTCATCCTAACATGAGCAGGTCGAAGACCTTCAACCTTGGCTAGAGATAAGATTTCTCTCGAGCATCCGAGACAACCTTGGCTAGAGATAAGATCTCTCTCGAGCATCCAAGTCAACCTCGGCTAGAGATAGAATCTCTCGAGCATCCGAGTCAACCTCGGCTAGAGATAGGATCTCTTTCGAGCATCGGAGTCAACCTCGGCTAGAAATAAGATCTCTCCTGAGCATCTAAGTCAATCTCGACTAGAGATAGGATCTCTTCCGAGCATCAGAGTCAATCTCGGCTACAGATAGGATCTCTCCCGACCGTCGGAGTTAACCTCGACTAGAGATAGGATCTCTCCCGAGCATCTGAGTCAACCTCAGCTAGAGATAAGATCTCTTCCGAGCTTCCATTTCAACGTAAACCTCGGTAGGAGATAAGATTTTTCCTGAGCTTTAACCTCAATGGGTGCAGAGGCCCTAACAATGGCCCTTATGTGCCCCCACAGCCTGTTAGGAACAGGATGTGAATCTCGTTCTAACGTGAGCAATGTTGAAGACCTCATTCATTTTAGATGAGATGGGAGGAGAGGCTCTGACAACGACCCTTATGTGCCCCCACAGTTCGTTAGGAACAGGAGGAGAACCTCATCCTAACATGAGCAAAGTCGAAGGCTTCATCCATTTTAGATGAGATGGGGGAGAGGCCCTAACAATGGCCTTACGCCCCCACAGTCCATTAGAAATAGGAGGATAACCTCATCCTAAAGTGAGCAAAGTCGAAGACTTCATCCATTTTAGACGAGATGGAGGGAGAGGCCCTAAACAATGGCCCTTACGTGCCCCCACAGTCCATTAGGAACAGGAGGAGAATCTCGTCCTAACATGAGCAAAGTCGAAGGCCTCGTTCATTTTAGACGAGATGGGGGAGAGGCCCTGACAATGGCTCTTATGTGCCCCCACAGCCCATTAGGAATAGGAGGAGAACCTCATCCTAACGTGAGCAAAGTCGAAGATCTCGTTCATTTTAGACGAGATGGAGGGAGACCCTGACAATGGCTCATGTTTTAGATGAGATGAGATGGGGAGAGAGGCCCTGATAATGACTCCTATGTGCCCCCACAGTCTATTAGAAATAGGAGGAGAACCTCATCCTAATGTGAGTAAAGTCGAAGGCCTCATTCATTTTATACGAGAAGGGAGGAGAGGCCCTGACAATGGCCCTTATGTGTCCCACAGTCCATTAGAAATAGGAGGAGAACTTCGTCCTAACGTGAGCAAAGTCGAAGATCTCGATCATTTTAGACGGAATGAGAGGAAAGGCCCTCGAAGACGATCCCATTGTGCTCGACAACAATAGGAGACAAGATCTCCCCCGAGCTTTCAACTTACAACTTCAACCTCAGCTGGAGACAAGATTTCTCCTAAGCTTCAACTATACCTTCAACCTCGACTGGAGATAAGGTGCAGAGCCTTGAAGAGGACTTCGACATTCATCCTTTTTATACTTCCTTCCTTCGAGTTTCGAACTCGAAAGTGGGGAGACTATTATTGGGGATAAATTCCGCTCCCATCAAAGTCCAGTTCTGAAGCTTAGCCTAATGCAGCTGGTAATCATACGGAAGAGCTTCAATCAAAAATTCTCTTCCCTAGCAGTCAGACTCATTCAGTGGCCGAACTCCCAGCGGCCAAATCCCAACTTCTCAACAGCCGAGCCCCAGCCAAACCTCTTCAGTCAGTTGAACTTCTTAGCGGTCGAGCCCTATTGAACCTCTCAGTCGGTCAAACTTCTCAGTCGACTTCTTTTGGACTCCAACAGCCCTTTTATGAAAGCCAAACTCCGGACTCCTCCAGCAGCCAGACTTCTACGGGAGCCGAACTCCTTCCGGATATCTCCAGCAATTGAGCTTCTATGAGAGTCAAACTTCTTCCGAACTCCTCCAGTAGCCGAGCTTCTATGGGAGCCGAACTTCTTTCGGACTCCTCCAGTAGCCGGGTTTCTACGGGAGCCGAACTCCTTTCGGACTGTTTCTTCAAACGGATTCTTACGGACGATCCCACTACTGAACGATCACGAACATCATTCATTAGGATAATTATGATTAGCATTTATCAGGACAATCACGATTGTCATTTATCAGGATGGTTACGACGGTCATTTATCAAGGCAGTTACAATAAGCTCCATCTATAAAAAAGATCCTCCAAATATATTTTTTCGAAGCTTTCTTCTCCTTCTCGAAACTCTACCGAACTCCTCTCTGAGCATTCTATTTCTATTGGCCAGAAGAACTAACTTGACCATCGGAGGATCCTATCGGAGTCACCACTACCGATTCCATATGGGACTTTATTTTGCAGGTCACCGACGGTGACCTCATCTTTCTCGACTCCAGTTTGATCCAACATCAACCAAATTCTACACCAACATTATATTTCAAGAACTTAATTTCTATGAAATAAATTCTGCAAAACTTATTTCCACCAAGATGAATGTGTTTTGAATTTCTACAATTAATTTTTTTGAAAATCATATTTCTAACTTTATATATTAGTTTTTAACCCAACCCAATATGATATATTATAAATTTATATTAAAATGAATTATATATGTATAATATATATAATTTATATTAAAAATATAAATTATTGCTGCCACCTCTCCAATACTGCACCCTTGGGTGAGCCAACATCTCTGCCCTCCACCTCGATGGAGTGCTCCTCCCGGCATCCTCTTCCTCCTCCATTGCCCCTCAACTTTTGCAGTGCCTCCTCCCTTTTGATAGGCAGAGGATCCAGCCTCATTCATCTGGATCGGGCCAAATTTGAATCAGTCAGATTTGTTCAAATTGGGCCAGACTCAAGCTTCAACATGCAGCCTTGAGGCTGCATGGTGCCAGGCCACGGCCTAGCATTTTTCATATCGATATTATATGTCAGCCCAGCCCAGCATATGCCGGTCCACGGGTTGCCTTAAATCCAACGGTGATCCGGGTCATTTGCAAGTCAAAGTTGCATTAAAATTTATTGCAACATGTCTAGCCGCAACCTAAAGACGAGGTTGACACATAGGTTTGATCCAATGAACTCAGTCTATTATATGCAGTGGATCTGCTAGGCTGCTCCAATTGACCTATTTCACCACATGCAATACGTTGCCTTATTGTAGACTAATGTGACCTGCTTTCGTATGGAGGTTACGGAAATTTATTATCATCACCAAATAGTTTTTCTCTTTCTCAATAGATTTTAAATATTTATATGCATACGTACATTTGGATATTATATGGATGCGTGGGTATTGTAATTTTTACTCGTCATATTCCAACCCATTCATATTTCTATTAAAAGAAAAAGTCTATACACAGAAACCAGATTACACGGCTTGGTTATTCGGACAAGCTGGGATGAGATGAGCGGAGACTTTTAGGGATGTGCAAATATTTTGATTAACTAAAAATTAAATTAAATTATTAATTAGTTTGGTATGTGATTCGATTTAAAAAAAAAAATGGTTTCGATTTAAAATTCAATCAAAACTTTTTAATCAATTCGATATTTGATATTTAATTTGATAATTTTAATTAACTAAAAAATTAAATTTTATTGGTAGATTATAAAGAGCTCAATATAATTTTATTTAATTAATTTTTTTAAAAATAATTTTTTTTGACTTAAATTTGGATAACAATATTAAGTCCAAGTGTCTAAATAATAAAATTATTAAATAACTTAATAAGTTAAAATCAAAACTAAAATTCTAGCACTAAAAAGTTCAAAATCAAATTACTAAATCGAAATTATTTTGATTTGATTTATTCGATTTTAGACTACTTCAATTCGATTTTTAGTTTTATAAAATGTAAATTCGAAAGTTTGATTTAATTCAATTTGAATCGAAAAGATTGAATACATGTCCATGCAACTTGATGAGAAATTGATAGACAAGAGAAGGAGCTTATGGAGTATCTTCCTAACAATAGATTGATTCTTAAAGTCAAACCAGTATCAGAATGAGTCTAATTCAGACTCGAACTGCATTAAAAAGGCTTGAGTTAACTCAAGCTCAAGGGCAACCATCTAAGGGTCCCTTGGACCTTGAATTTAGACGTGCATGTGCAATTCATCGTTTTAACACCATGGATACCTTGACATCTCGGAATTATTTTGGGATCTAATCATGAAACCAATCTTTGCTGGTTTGCATATGGTTAATGGTAGCTTCATAAATGAATTGGTTCGACTCAAGGTGGGTTAGACCTGATTGACCTAAATTGTGTTCTTATCCAAATAAAACAGGACTTTAAGGGTATTGAGTTAAATCAATAGACTCTAGGTTCAAATGTAAATCTTAGATATAATGCGGTAACGTTTAAGCGCTGGCAAAAAGTTAGTTTGAAGAAATACAAGGCTGTCAACTAGCACAATTGGGATAGTCTTGGTTACAAGGATTTGGGTTCCCACCCTCACCCTAACTTTGAATGGAATTTATCCCATCTTAATTCTCAAAAAATGATAACATAAAACAACACAACTATAACTAAATCCCTACCTAACCTAAATAAATTAATATGCGACATGAACATGTGCTAGGTTTGAAAATGTTGCCCTAACCTCCATAATTAATCCAAAATAGATGGTATAAAAGTCAATTAACATTTGAAAAATTTTCTGGACAACTTATACATAACCCTAGGTTCAATTGGTAAAATTACCAATCGGCATTTTGTTCCAGACATAGGTAAATTATGTATATACATCTAACAAAAGGAGTTAAAAACCAACCGAAAATAATTATAAGAGGTGGACTTTAAAGTTCTCTTAAAAGAAGAGGGCATCTACTCATCTTAACTCCAAAATCAACAATGAAGAATCCAAATCAAAAATCTATACGATTGATTATAATCTATGCCGTTAAAAATACTTTACGATAAAAAATTACATATTTTGATGCAGCATATAACACAAAAAAAGGATGGTATTTATCGCATTAGTATGCTAAAATGCACGATAAAGAATTCAAATTAAGAATACACCTTATTGGTCATGATCCTTACATGTTTAAACATATGGAGATCTAATGATCATAGCAAAATATGATTTATTATATATCATGTTAACCATTTATTTTTATGTCCACATGATATATAGATTAGAAACCACAATATATATATATATATATATATATCTTTGGTGGTATAATTTGATTTGGATGCTCCATTATTGACGTTAGAGTTGAAAAGAGTAAAACCTTCTAGCCTTGAGATGAGCAAAGTCCATCCTGATTATAAATAATAAATTATCACTAGAAGATATATCATCATATTTGCTTTCAATTTACTCTAAAATATAAAATACTTTGGTCATTTCTTATCTTTGTATTTCTTGTGTGTTTCTATCTCTATATTACTTACATATTTTTGGATAGATCATTAGTCTCCAACAAATTTAATTGGAGGTAGCTCAACTAGGAATCTAACAAAAACCTGCAATATATAGTTTGTGCATTCACTTAATAACAGAATATTCTATCTGCATCACTAGTATTCATGAGGTTGAGTCATATTCCTTAGCACAACTTTTGTTTCAATTCACATATGAGGTTTTGCTAGCACATGTTAAATAGGTTTTGCCCATAGTTTTGCGGTTAATATTTTCACAATTATTCTCATTTAATGTATGCTTGAATAAGAAAAGAAAAACCAGGTGAAAAAAAAAAAAATGTATTATTCACAATATTTGAACTTATCTTTCGCTACTTAGAAGAATATGCTTCAACAGAAACTCTTCAAATACTGAAGATTTCATGCCTTATAAAATTGATCTTTAAATAAGTCCATGGAATAGAAAAAGATAATTTAATATTAAATATTTGAGAGATACATCAATGAGTGGTGCTCAAAAAAAGTGCAGAGAGAAAGCAAAAGAATTCCTAATAGATCATCAAGCACAAAGAGATATTCTAGATTTTACTCTCTCCATCCATCCATCTATCTATCGTAAATTCGGTGGTTCAACACAAAGGTTGGATGGCCTGATGCAGTTGTTTGCTTGTTCTAAGGTCCTACACTAGGTATGGATAAGCTTCCATCTACCGGTGAGCTTTTGTCTAAACATTGTTCGATTGGAGATGGCAATGATGATTGATGGTGATTGAATGAAGGTGATGTGTCGTTTGAAAATTGCCGCACTCTCAAGGAAATACAAGTACGAAGAGTGAAAGAAAAAGGAATATAATTAGGCCGGTGGAGAGGTATAGGAAGGAAATGGCTAGGAAGACTTTGGAGATAGGTTATGTGGAAGGAGAACATTGGGAGGTGGAATTAAGTGCACAGCAAGTTTGGGCTTGAAGATGAGTGAGAGAAAAGCAAGTAAAAGTCGCCTCCATCTATGATGTCTAAAGGAGTGGCTCAGGTGGCAAACAGCCTGAACCTAGATGTTGACCGTTTTGCTATCATTTTAAATCAAACATCAAGTCATACAATTTCTCTCATTGTCTGTATGTGCCTCTTTATAGCTATGAATAAAATTGCTCCAGCTTGGTCCTTCCACATCAAGTAGTCCATGCTCAATATCATTGCAAAATTTTAGATAAAGTTCTACAGGATGAGCGGCCCATCATGAGAAAAGGAATTCTCATCTCACACATAGCAGAGCATATCTACTAAGAATTTTAGCTCCAAAAAGAAATATAGCTCTGTAATCATTCTTCTTAGCATTTTTCTTTTTGCTGTCTTTCTTTGGCTGGATATGGTTCTGGCTCTGCAATTTTAGCTTTTGCCCTTACAGAAAGGATTGCGGTTTCTGAAAAAGAAAGAGATCGTAATTCCACCTCTTTTTTTCTTCCTCAAAAACTATGCAGCACCCACCTTGCATCTGATTTCAAAAGATTCTTGACCCTCTGATTTTAATTGAGGCAGTTTTTTTTTTCTTTCGAATACATTAATCTACAGCTTATCCACAAGATCTTTAGAAGAGCATCTAGATTTTTGTTGGCTTTTATTCCAAACTTATCAGGTAGATCCTCATTATCATTGCATTTTGTGCCGTAGAGTTGGACATCATAATTATAGCTTTAACACCGTCTTTTGACCATTCATTGGCTGGTGACCATCAATGAAAGTATCCGAAGGGATTTGAAATTAGTGGATTGCTGGTATAACAACAATTGTAAATATTGACCAGCTTGCATGACTTTCTCACAGATAAGATGGAAGAGATAGGTGGTTGTGACACTGAAGAGTTGAAACTTAAGGACAAAATTTGTTCACGTTGGTCGTAGAATCAATCGTCCCAAAATATCATAGAGGATCGCTTGTCAGCAAATAAAACTCAAAGTAAATCTCCCTTAAATAATTTTTTTTTAAAAAAAAACATAGTAAATTTTTTTTTAAGGGGAAAAAAAAAAAAAACAGTAACTCAGATGTTTTTCTGAATTTGGGAGCTTCGTAACTCTGGCTCCTTTTCACAAAATTGACATCAGGTTCCTTAGCACATATACTAGATTCAGTTCAGATTACTAAAACATCAAGTGAAGAAAAATGATACCAGATCTGACATTGCTTTTCAATTTTAGGTTTAGTCTTCTATATGTGAGTTTGTTTCATTTAGGTTAGGTTAAATTCTTTCACCATACTGGGGGAAGTGCAGATTTGGGAACAGATGTTGTTTCATAAGCTGAAGATCTTAGGTTTGTCATAGCTTGCTTGGCTTATAAAACAATTAATCTAGCGTCTCTGAAATTTGAGACAAATTTTTCCGACATGCCAGTCCCTGAAATCTGACATATTACTAACCCATCATTAACAAGGTTCTATCCTAAGTGCAATTTCCTTGAGAGTTTACCAGCAACCCAGCTAGCACTTTCAAATTTGAGGCATTAATAAATCTTTCTTTTTTTTCCCAAGAGAGAACGGGTGGGAGACCCATCCACGCTACAATTACCTAGGACCGAATACTTGGGATGTATCTCACCTAGGACTCAAATCAGAAACTCTGGTTACCAAGCAGAGAAGCGTAACCATTGTTCCAATTGACAAATTTGGGTGTTAATAAACCACTTCTATGTCTTCAGTCAGAAAAAGAATAAACCACTTCTATGTTAAGTCTAATATATATCATAAAGACGATAGACTTCCACTAAAAATATTCTCTTTGTTTCCTTTCTCTACCGTGTAGTGCACCTCAGTGGTGTCGTCAATTAAATAAACACATTGACATGCACGCATCAAGTGATTTACATAAAAAGGTAAGACTGATAGTTCCTAATCCTGATTCCCCACAATCCTTTGGTCCCCCTGGCCAAAATCCAAAAAATGCTCATCTTTTGGATGAATTGCAATGGACGGGTCATTTTCATTTCTTTGGGCAGATGGATGCCCAAAGGTAAGCACCAAAAACATCTGCGGTAGTCCTCTTCCTCACGGTAGTGGAAGGAACCATTAAACATCCTAGAAACACAGAGCAAGGGAAACCAAAGGATGATGTAAATCAATACATCATCCTCATTTATATGATGTAAAGATCTTCAGTTTACCTATAAACTTTCAGTTTAATCTTGGCATTCAAATCAAAAGAAAGAATAGGGTTTTATGCAATCATTTAAGTCTATTATAATTTGTGGAATTCAAGACCAACCATTAGTATAAATCAACATATATCAGTAAACTGAACCGTTCAAAAATTATGGCTGGGTCCCTCGAGGCCTGTCAGAACTTGGAGAATCCATAATATTCAGATTAGTATTTTGATCTTCCGCTTTGTCGAATAGTAAGTTGAAAAGGTTTAAATCTAAGTCAAGAATGCAAAAGATTTTTAAGAGAGCCATCTATCCCTCTAAACTATTGACTGAAGATAAGTAGGAAGAGAGGAAAAATCACAAGGAGCCAAACTGTATCACGTGGGTTGTAGAATCTATGGCACATCATCAGGGATTTGGTGAATGCGATTAACATAAGTGGAGCCGGGTCCATTTAAGCTTGATGGACCACAGATGATAGAGGCAGCTGACCTGCCCACCAATCTGAGCAGAAGAACCAATGGCTTGCGGTCCAAAAGGTGCACTAATCTGATGATAGTGATGTCAATCAATGAACTGTTACTTTCTGTTGTGGACCATAACCTAACTTATGTAGACCATATGAATGGAAGAGTCATGGCTTGTTAAAATCTTCAAGCTGTGGCATGCCAAGGTCTCCATGACCAAATCATTAGTAGGGCCTAAGCAAATATCTGTTTGTACGGGACTACTGTAGAGAAATGATTTTAAGACTTTATGACCAGTGCATTTAATGTAGCAATGCAACAGTGATATATGAAGAAAAAGGTGAGAATGACTCAATTTCTACAGAAATTTTGTGTTTATATGACCGGACAATAACAGAACCAGATAAAATGGACTAAGAAACGTTCGGAGTTAAACTCTTCCACATATGACTTAAAATCCTACAATCAACAAATAAAAATTTTCAAGATCAAATTTCACCTCAGGATTTGAACACCTGCCCCGAAGCAAAGTGATCCAACAATGCACGTGTACTACTTATCCATATTGCTTGATAGAAGGAGAGGCCACCATGAAGTTATTGTTTGAGGCTTCCAAGTATCACCTACCATCAAAAACCCACTCGGACTCGCTCAAAATTACTGTTTGGCCTTGCTCCATGAACTCTAATTCAGGTAGATACATATAAATAATGACCTACTGATATAACATAACTTTGAGTTCGTTTTCTGCTTCCACTTCATCAAATCTGCTGGATTTCAACTGGAACAAAGAGATGCACCGAAATAATGATACGGTTGCTTATGATCTCATGCCGCAACTGCCATTCCACAGCCCAACAATGATGCAGAAGTGATAATGGAACCAAAAAATACTGGAGTTTTCTTCTTAGAATGGAGAATATGAACTCTCCGGGCGGATGTGAAAAACACCCAACAGACTCACCCTCACTGCATCAATTCAAATCCACTATTCAACCAAAAATAAGCTCCTTGGCTGATCCACAAATAAATGGCAAATATGTTCTTCCCCTCCACTCAATATGGAGAGGGTACTTCTATAAGATCTCCACAAAAGGTGGTGCATCATTCCTCGGCCCTGCTAGAGATCGATACATGTATAACTTCTCAACAGCCTCATGATCATCATCTTCATCTCTTTCCCTAATGACTTCTACCACCAAGTGAGGTAACCTTTGAGCCACCTCCATGCATCCCCTTACTGACAGCTTGCAAGAAGACATCCAGAGGAACCTCATGTTGTAATAATGGTGAAGCCCCGCAAGAAGAGCGGAATCCCCAAATGGGCTATCCCTGATCTCAAGCTTCTGCAATTTGGTGCACCCTTCCAAAACATACGTCAGCGCCAAGTCAGTGTTCCCAGCAAAAGCAACAGAAAGCGTCCTCACCAGCTTGCCATACTTCCCAATGTAAGCAAATGCCTTGTCAGTGAGCAACCCAGACACAGCAAGCCTCCTGAGCTTCTTGCAGTTCATTACTATAGCCCCAAAACCCTCATCCATGGGCTCTCCAGTAACGTGATCCGGGCGGCGCCGACCCATGATACAGAGGCGGAACACCACAAGGTCCTGGCAATTCTTGGACATGGTCACGACGGCCATGTTGGTCATCTGCTGGCAGAAATAAAGAATGGAACGGAGCTTCCGACAGCCTTCAGAGATTGCAATGAGGCCGACATCTGAGACAGACCCCTCAGAATCCTCCGTCGGATCCAAAGGAAATACCCTCAGCTCCCGGAGGTCCTTGCATGTTGCTGCCACTGCCTGAAGCCCTTCGTCTCGCACGGTATCAAGCACCTGAAGCACAACCCATAGAGACCAAAAATTCCATATGGAAATCCTAACACAAATCAATTTAGAACGATATAAGCTGGAAGTGATCAATACCCAGAAAATCTGAAGATTGTGGCAGTGGCGGATCACTGGGATGAGCTCCTCGGCGCTGACCTCCGCATAGCTGAAGTTGAGGGAGGTGAGGTTGGCGCAGACAGGGTGGATGGCCGGGAGGTACTGAGGCGCCACATCGCGAAAGCCTGAGAGGCAAACGAGCGACTTGGAGCCAGCAAAGGTAGACATCAGATCGACCACATTGTTCCCTCCTTGTGGGATTGCGGCGGCAGCCGATCCGAACGACCCGGTGCCGAGGTGAGTCAGCTGGGGCGCCCGTGCCATGAGGCGGTGGAGCTGATCCACGGAGACGTGATGGTTCACCCGCAGCCGCCGCAGGGCGGGCGAGCGGGTGACGAGCGCCTCCAAGGCCTCGAAATTGACCGCACTGCCAACACAATCAAACCCGAGCGACTCCAAGCAGGTGGTCGTTTCCGGAAACCTCGAAATCCAGTCCACCATCTCATCCTCATCATCCTCCAAATAGTCTTCTATCAGATCTAGCACTCGAAGATGCCTAAAAACAAACCCATCTATCAAGTACCCATCCCAAAACGAGAAACCCAAATCTAAATCTACAAAAGTTAGCATCTTTGTTGGCTTTCTAGTTGATGGTATTCAGTAATGGATAATTGGGAATACGGAGGAGATTGGAGAAAAGCTCCTACCTGCACTTCTCGGCGATGACGGCGAGGCCGGCGGTGCTGAAACCTTCGCAGCAAATAAGGGAGAGCTCCTTGAAATTAGGGAAGGAGTGAGCGAGGAGGGAGAGGTCGCCGTCGGTGAGGGACATCCTCTTGAGGCAGAGCTTCTCGAGCCAGGGGTAGGCTGCGGCCATGGCGGAGACCCAGGGGTGGAAGTGGGCGCCCCAGTTGATGGGGACCAGGCCGAAGTCCGCGAAGCGGGGCTTCCCCTTGAGGACCACCGCCCGGATGCGGCGGAAGCGCTCGGTAGCACGCCGGGGGGAGACGGCGTAGCAGTTGCCGATGAAGAGCTCGCGCCGGGTCTGGGCCTCGGCCCGGTACCAGGACCGGCACACCAGGGACGCGGCGTTCCGGTCCCGGCGCGAGCTCAGGAACTGGAGAACGTTCTCAAGAACGATCTCCAGTACCTGGTCGGAGAAGGGCGGTGGGGCGCCTCCACCGCCCCGGCTCTTGGCGGAGCCACCTCCTCCGTCCTCGTCCTCGGACATGTCGGACCGCTCCTCCCTCATCGGTGAGGAGAAGAGAGGATTTATGGGAGAAGGGGAAGAGAGAGAGTGGGATGGTAGTATTAATTAATTAGAATTTTTAAAAGGGGTACCGGAGAGGATCATGTGAAAACAAATTAATTAAATAATAGTGAGAGAAGGGGAAGGAGGGAGAAGTGGGGAGGGGTCATGGGCTCACATCAGGAAGGAGATGAGGGGGCTGGGGGGCTGAGCTGTATATTTATTTGGTCTCCACACTGTGCTCCACTGTCTAAGCTTTGGGATTCTCCATACCCCTAAATATTAAAAATTTGCCGTATATTTGAGTTTATCTCTCCGTCTTTTTCTTATTTTAACACATCTGCCTCCAACCATTCCTTGCTACCTGGTGTATGTAAAAGGAAAATGAAAAATAAAACTCAAAAAAAAAAAAAAATATGATAATGAAAATGATCAAAAAGTTTGGATGATTCTATCTCTTGCCTATTAAGCAAAAGAGGTGTTCGATTCTTAGTAATCAGATTTTATTTTTGAATCCAATTAATTCTTTTGTTCCATAGGCACAACTTATTTGATGATCGATTGGCTTTGAGTTTTATGAGCAATGGCATATTCATAAATTTAAATTTCAGAAGAGTGCATAAAAATAGTATAGAATATGGATTAAAACTAGAACTCATCATATCTGAGAATAGAAAATATTAATTTTAAAAGAATCTAACTTAAAATTTGTCTAAAACTTAATATAATTTAAGCTCAAAGCCCCGGCTCATGATTAGTCTTAGTTAGAACCACCAATCATTCTCAAAAAAAATTTAGAAATAAAAAAAAAAAAAAAGATGGTCGATTGGATGGGAGTTGAAGGACCATCAAGGTGTGCGGATAAGATAAAAGAAAGCTAAAAAAATGAAAAGAGTGTGGTAAGTGGATGAGAGTCGAAAGTCCATCAAGGTGCGGGTCTAAATATACCAACCTGTGCGGTGACCTGGGGAAAGGCGGTAGCAGAAAGATATTGGTTTTTTTTTTTTTAGTCACCTTGCCATGCTCTCAGACCAATCCACACATGACCAGGGTTCAGAAGTAGGAGGGTTCTTTAATTGGGGGGGGGGTGCATGGTGGAGGTAAGGCAATCTCTCTCTACGTGCTTGCTTTTGATTGCTGGAGTTTGGAGGATTGAATGTTGACCACGTGAGATGGGGTTGCGTTGCATGGCTCATAACTGCTGCAATTGGGGCATCAGGTTTAATGAACACATGGGTGATGGCTAATCATAGACCCTCTCTCCTGGCATGTGTGTATACGGGCAAAAAGGACAGGTATTATTATTATTTTTATAATAATATATGAGCAAGAATTTTTCATTCATTCGGATAGAATATCAAATTTGCAAAAAAAAAAAAAAAAAAATGGATACATTCGTTTTCAGATGATTTTTATTTCACTTTTAAATACAATAAAATATTTATTAGAGATTAAGAATTTAGGATAGGTTTTGATTTTTTTTTTCTTTTTTTTTTTTTATTAGATACATCAAATTTCAATCTTCATATGTGAACCACATGAGTAGGTGGGAATGTCACCATGTTCCCAATGAAGGTTTTTTTTGTCACTTCGATCTATAGCATGATTCCTGCCTAGAGATTAATTGAATCAAATTAGCTTAATACTGGATTTTTAAACTGGATAGCATGTGGTGGGATATATTAGATTTTCACTCTAGTCAACTTGGGTTGTATTAGGGATGTCGCCGGATGGACTCGATGAATTGTACTAGCGATATCAATGGAACAAATTCGGTGCGGTTAGTAAAAAAAATCAAAATCAAAACTAAAATCTAAATCTAAATCAAAACTAAATAATTTTTAAAATAAAAAATTATAATCATTATCAAAAAATCACAAAATTGAAGATTGTTTAACTTTTTTTTTAAAATTTTTTATATATTTTGACCGAAATAGCGGACTAGGATTATCTAATGGTTTACACTAAATACAAAGGAAATTAAAGAAATTAGATATTAGATATGTTTAGTTCCGAGTTAGATTTATCATCCGGTGTCGAGTTTAGTGTCTAGTTTGATTACGATTAAGAGAATCATCAAAGTGATAACTAAAATTAAAACTAAATGGCTTTTAGTTCTTAAACTCAACAATGAAATCATCACATTTAATTTTGATTAAAATCATTACATTTGATTTAGGAATAGATAAAATATTCGAGCATCCGTCTCCGTGAATATCCCTACAGCATTTTATCCCGGGTATAGAGTGATATTGATCAAGCCTTAAACTGATTGCTTGCATATGAAAAGTTTTGACCATGCCATTGATGATGCATGCAATCCCTCTCTCCATAAGTAGTCTAATTTTACATTGAGCATGCAAATATTGTTATTCCCGGAGTATAATCTCCACCTACCATGGCAATATAGATAGGAAATTATTATTGAAACGCAATCTTCTGGGTTAGTAGCCAACCCAATTGTTGGGTGCCTCGCAAGTCTTTGCTTAGATGGCTTGAGAAAATAATCTTTATTAATTAGTATAATAGAGATTAAATGTGAGTTGTAAGTCTCTGATATATTATTTAAAATGTAATAGATAATTAATATTGCTGAATGCATGTGATGCATGTGAGGGCCCAACATGGACAATTTGTCCACTTCTGTTTGTCACATTTCTTTTGTTCCTTTCATATATGAGGGGAAGGTCTAACCTAAGGTGATTGCATTCACTAAGGATAAAAATTTCAAAAAAAAAAAAAAAAAAACATGAATAAGTTGAACATCTAGTCATTTAGAAGTCAACTAAGAGTTTGCTTTATATAATAATATTGGAGATGTGACAGAACTATAAATTATGACATGGGTCCCAAAGGCATTAAGCACAGGGTTAGAATCTTAAAATTACGAGTGAGAATAGAGCGGAGGAAACAGGTTGAACAAGTAAATTTCCTTCATGCGGGCACAATAGCTGCTTCAAAAATTTTCACAGTTATATGCTATTTTCTTACTTTTAAAAGAACCTTTTATTTATAAAAAAAAGGGTTTTATTATTTTTCAAAGGAACCTATTGAAATTAGATTACCCAGGATCAAGTACCTGTGATGCACCACAGCACCTCCCCCAACAGGGAGTTCAATTTTTGAAAATAAAGATTTACTTTTTCTTTTCAAAGAAAATAAAGAGTTTTTTGTTCCTTTTAAATCATTGCAACAGAAATACTTTAATTCCAAATAAGCCAAGTGAGGAACTTGAACATATTGAAATTAGATTATCCAGGTTCAATTACCTGGATGCGCCACTTGGAGCTGGAACCTTCCCCAAGAGAGAGTTCACCTTATAAAAAATATTGAGTTGTTTGTCCCTTTTTTTTACCTTTCATTATCATTGCAGAGAAGTACTTAAATACCAAATAAGCCTTAATCAGCACCATAAGCCAAAAAATTTTAAGGATCCAATAAACTCTAAAAATATAAGCTTTTAAAAAAATTATAAAGATACCCCTTTAACTTTAAACATTTTTTAAAGATAATTTCTTAACTTCCAAAAATTTCAAACTGATCTTTCAAATTTTCAAACCATTTCAAAGTAATCCAGCTATTTGTTTCGATTTATAGAATAGTGCAATGTGACCATCATATAATAGCATAAAATTATATTATAACCAAAATTTCTTTATATTTATTGGATGAAGTCTTGGCATAGATGTCAAAGAATCCTTAATATATGACATATAGTTAAGAATCACTCATCACACACTCTCAAAGCATTTTAAATATTTTTTATCATCCACACGCACAAATCTCAAAACATGCTTAATTTATAGATCATTGTTAAGAATAACCCACCATATAAATCTTGAAGCACTCCAAATACTTTTATTCATCCACATGTATAAATTTCAAAATATCCTTAGTATATAATCCATAGTTAAGAATCACCCATGATGCAAATATCAAAGGACTTCAAACCCATTCATTCATATACTTGTAATAATCCTGAATCCTTAATATATGGATACAGTTAAGGATCATCTATTATGTACATTTCAGAACACTCCGAACCCTTGTGTTCATCCCCATCATGTAGATCTCAAAGTATTTCAAATCCTTTCAATCATTCATCTTAAAGCATCTTAGTATATAGCTCATTGTTAAACATTACCCATGATGATGCCGATCTCAAAGCATTTTAAATACATTCATTCATTTATTTACATAAATCTCGAAACAATCTTAGCATACGATTTCATAGTCAAGGATCATCCACAGTATGAATTTCAAAGTACTCCAACTCCATTTATTCATCTAATTGCATAGATCTTAAAACATTCTTAATATATAGTCCATAGTTAAAGTTTATCTCAAAGTACTCCGAATCTCTTTATTTATCTGTCAATATAGTTTTCAAAATATTATTAGTATATGATCCATATTTAAGGATCATCCATTACACTTATTTTAAAGTACCCCGCACTATTTCGTTCATCCGCACTTTGAAGAGAGGGAAGTTAAGTTGGTTACTTGAAATGATGCATGCTGATGTTATCCATTGGATGAGGAGTCGGAGGATCAATGTGAAACGATTTGGATACTCAAATGATTAGTCTGAAATTTTATAGAGTTTGGGAGGATATCTTTAGAAAACGTACAAAGCGGTGGTGGTGTCACTGTAATTTACTCTTTAGATTAGCTTCTAAAAACCACGGAACTCTAGTAGGTTAAAACATGGGAAAAGCATGATCAGACCATGAAATGGTTTCTGATTTGATGGCTCACTAAGAAAAGTTTTTATTTTTTATTTTTTATTTTTTATTTTTTTGAAGCTAGGACTACTGGACAAATAGCACTTCTGGTTCTCCGTACCTACCACCTTATCAAATAACTTATCTCCAAAATTTGGCGCTTGGCCTCAACAATTTAAGGGCTGCTTTAAAGTCCATTTATGCTTTCTTACATCATGATATATTATTCTTAGAGTTTCGGTTCGACGCACTACGACAAAGAAGATCTATGACAGCAGTCAAAACTGTAGCTAAATTTGTTTTAGAAAAAAATAATAGCAGGTAAAATCCGTTCTAGCAGCTAATATATTGTAACAACATGTGGCATCTCTAAATGACAGTGTTGAGCTATTTTATGGCTATGATTTATAATTCGTTGCGGCCATTATAACTAGCATTGTAGTTATATATAGAATTGTATAGTAAATAACAATTTTTCTTGCAATGGCCGAAAGCTAAAAATGCAAAATGAATATAATCAATCGATCCCCCAACCTTCCTCCTAAAAATAAAAAAAATGATGCAATCCAATGCTAACCGAAGTCATTTTAAAATATCGATCCATTTCATATATTGATATGATCTATGAAGCCAACTTAGACTAACACAACATGATTCCCCACCAATCGATTAAACTTTTGGTCTTCAAATTTTTAAAAAATAGTATGCTATTAGTAATAAATTATATTTGAATTATCATCAATTTGATTTGTTACTAATGACTCATATGTAGTTGCTAATTAATGTTATGCAATATGTTGTTTATACTATATTTGTTTCTTGTGTATGTATCCAAGACACAATTGATGGCTTAATCTACGCATGATGTTTTATATGTTTTATGCTTACTCTTAGATTTTCTTCACCCAATCTCAAATCCAAGAAATGGAAGTAATTGGCTTTTAGCTTCAAATTTTTTAACCCGTAACCAAGTATCGATCGGCTTTCTGCGGCTGGTCATGAACTTGCTGGACGGAGAAACCCACACAAGGAGGTGGTAGCAAAGGTACATATGGCCTACAACCGTGGCCCATCGTATCGGTGTAAATCCAGTAGCTCTACTTGAACTCAAGTCCAAAGGAACGTGATGACACAACCATGCTAGCTTCAAAGCCATCCCATCACATTCTTTTTGAGCTAAAATGCAAAACCATCGGACAATGGGAAATAGAGGTTCAAGCTTTGAATGATTCTAACATGGAATCATCACCTGGGGAGGGGCCCCGGCAACTCCCCTGGGCCTTTTATCTTTTGGTGGGAGGACAAACGTGAGGGAGGACCAATGCACGCCCACAGGATCTATGCTTTGATTGGATGGTGCTCACACCCATCATCAACCCAACCACCCAGAGAACAGTTGGTACTTTGTTTGTATGTATTGGTCTCTCTATCGGGTTCTTTATTCTGAGAAGAAGGTCCCCATTATCTTTGTTTGTACGTGTACAGACTCGAAGTAAGGGTGGTCATTTGCTTCACTCCATTAGATATTTAACTTGATGTTTTACTCGACCCACCGTAGATCTAGCATGGATATATGCAATGGTAAAATCTACCATGAACTTGATTCGGATAAATATATCTTTTCAGAAATCGCCTCTCCATGCTTTGCCTTGGTTACCATATTAGTGAGAAATATTGAAGATGTAAAAGATTACGTACTATGGTGCCAAGTTATTCATTTTTTTAGTTGATTGCTCTTTTTTTTTTATTTATTTATTTTAAATAATATTTATCTTTTTTAAAAAAAATATATTTTCTTATTATATTTCTATATCTCCGTATGGAGAGAGGTAAAATTATTTAGTTTAGTTGTCTTAGGACTCGTTTTTCTTGTTCTTTTCGGACTTAAAGAGTACTCATATATCCCGAGCTTTGTAAGAGACCGGGCCTATGAATACCCCTTCTTGTACGCATTTTGATGATTGAAAATTTAATAAAGCTTCTATTTTCTTTAGCAAACGTATGATGTTTCTACCTTGTGTCGTCCGTTTTGCACAACCCTATTGAATTCTAGAGAATGATAACATGACTACCTAGTGGCGTCCCTAGCCATAGAGTATCTGGAAGGCATTGGTGGTGGAGTCTTCAGCAACGATGGAGCACTCCTTGCAGCGAGGCTAAAACCTACTAGATATCTATTTTTTTCTGAATATTTATATCTTTGGCCTTTAGTTTTCAAATTGGTGATTGCTTTTAAATTTCTAAGTTTAGTTATATTTTTATTGCATGGCTGGCTTTAGTCTTCCGCTTACTAACTTCGAAGCTTATCATGTCCTTGGCAGGCATTAGTTTTTCCGTTATCAAGTAAGATCTTTCTTAGTTTTCTTCTTGCTAATAGTTTTTATTTGGAGACCCTACTTAATATGATGTAAGCATGATTAGTTAGGATTTGTATTTGCTTATATTTTTAAGGGCTAGTCTGCTCTGAATTCTCATTTGATAAGAAAATAAAAAAAATTAAAATTAGTTGTTTTACTTGCTTCCAAACTCCTAGTTGCTTTTGAATTCAAATTATTTCCGAAACTTCAAATTCCATTTTTAAATAAAATGTATGCTTCCGCTTGAGTGAGTCGAGCATCTCCCTGTCCAATCTATATTTTTGATGCCATTGGGTTTCTCCTGCAACTAGATTGGATCACGGGCCAGGCCTTGGGCCTAAACTTTATTTATTTTTAATCAGACTTCGAGTCGGATCTGTGGGGTCTACCTGCAACCAAGCATGCATTTGAAGCAATTGACAATAAGAAAACCACCATCTAAAGCATACTGATGCCATACTGCCCAATGTCAAAACCTAACTAATGGCGGCAAGGATTTCAAATCTATAGCAACATATACCTAATGCTCAGAGTTCTTCATTAATGCTCTTTTGATGCCACCAGCTCACCATTGAAACCTTTCGACATTCCCTATTCCATCATTGAAAGCTGGTAGCAGCCAGCAGGTCTTCCTTAGCCATCCCTAACATATGCATGCGCATCCAAAAGCTTAGCCTCAATAGTAAATCTCACCCAGAATGGATCCAGCAAGCAGCAATGCCAACACTAGAGTTGACAAGCTTGCGATCAAGTTAAAATCAAGGTCTTAGAAGCTTATGATAACCATAACAAACCATAACCCAGCAACATATACAACCAATTGTGCAACTTGTAGTAGCGGCAACTTGATGAAGATGAATACAATAGACAACACCGAAAAATTGTCTACCTGACCACCCAGGACCTTGCTTGGAAGATGGACCCATCAACTTTCTAGGATTGGCTTGTGTCCATTGAAGATTTTTTTTTTTTGACAACATCTCTCTGACTAAAAACAAGCACAATTTGTAAAGGCAGAGCTTGAAGGCCCAGCTTGCATATGGTGGTCGACAATTGAAGATATTCATACTCTTTTTAGAGAGACCAATTGCAATATGGATGAGATGAGGGTGAAATTGGAGGAGTGCTACATACCTTCATGTCACACATGAAGTCTCTACGCTCGGATACTTGGGCTTAAAAAAATCAACCAAATTCGTTCAGGAGCATTGGGAAGAATTCGATGAGCGCACACTTCCAGTTCATCTTAGAGAAACATTGAATCAGCTGGTCTGGTGATTCTACAACCTTAATTCCGAAATCGAAGACCAAATGATTGGTAGCCCAAATAGAACACTGGATGATTTCCGAACTAAACTCTCTTGGTCCACCACAAGTGCCTTGTGTCCTTCGGATCGAACATTGGGCAGGAAGACGAGGTGTATGATGTCATCCCCACGAAGGTTTGCCATTTTCTTCTCAGGCGAACAAGATATCATGCACATATCACAACCAAGACAACACCTCTACCTTCACTCTGAATAGAAAATGGATTATGATCATGCCTAGGCCTGATGCAGAGTTGAAGTTATTATAAAGCCTGCCAATTGAAGATAGCTCAAATGATAAAATCACGAAGAAAATTAGCGAGCTAGAATCTCCAATAGAGATCGCTCAAGTAGCTCGACCATTAAAAGTCATTGACAAGGAATCTTCTATTAGATGCAAGAGTGATGACTCGATCATGGAGGCACCATTGAAGGACCTCTCAAAGCCAAAGATGGATGTTGAACCCCAAATTCTCTTTGAGGAGGGGAATAAGATGTTGATCTCGGGAGCTCTTTTACCAAGTTTACTGCACCACAAGGAAAGCCCTAGCATGTACGAAGAACCACCATGATGAGAAGAAGAGGGGCTTGTTATGCACATTGGCTTGCCAATATGCCAACTGGAATCATAAAGGTTGTGGGACGATTCTTGAAGTCATTCCAAGACCAAATTGCTTGCAACAAGATACCAAGCACTTAGACACGGAGGATGCCAAGACTGCGAAGGTGCTACCTGACGTTGTAATACAAGTTGAAGACTTGATTAACCGTGGAAGCATGGTGAAGCTACTCAAGGAAGAAGAAAAGTTCACCCTCAACTCAACTTGCTCGAGAGAATTATATTACAAATCATTTAGAACCAATGAGGTTTCCATTCATCGAGAGCTGAATTCTCCAAGCATAGGGAGCTCATGCACACTGAAAATATTTAATCCTATAGTTGTTCGACCCTAGACTCCCTTACAACAAATTCTATAATTGGAGGCCTTAAAAGAGCGTGAAAAACTGTTGAGATTTTCTCTCCACAAATCCCCTAATCCAGAGATCG
Organism: Cocos nucifera; assembly: GCA_006176705.1. Classification (NCBI taxonomy): domain Eukaryota; kingdom Viridiplantae; phylum Streptophyta; class Magnoliopsida; order Arecales; family Arecaceae; genus Cocos; species Cocos nucifera. The sequence continues at coordinate 248,846 of QRFJ01000185.1, forward strand.
TATAGTTGTGATATATTTTAGCTTTCTGATTGGAGACTAAAATATATATATATTTTTTAATTTTGAGCTAATTAGTCTCGTAATTTCTAGCTCCATTATACTCTTTATATTGATTGTACGGACCAAAAAAAAAAGGTGTGAGTGATAAAAAAAATAATTTCTTCTCATTTTTCAAGTTGGTATCAATGCCAACCTCTTTAAATCTTGAAAATTTTTTGAAAAAATGAGTAAAGAAATTATTGAATCATCTGGAGCAAAATCGATTCTTGTTGTTATTCATTCTGAAGGTATTTTTAATACAGGAATCATTCTTACGGAATCAAATTATGATGTTTGGTTGCAGCTGATGGAGATGCAAATTGTCGAAATGGAGAAACTCTCCTATATTTGTGGTACGATGAAGCAACCTGTAGAATCAAAAGATGTATATGAAAAGTGGTATGCCAAAATCAAAAAGTGAATAGGTGGCTACTGATGTCCATGTTGGAGAAGCATGGGATTTTCATGCATGATTTTCAAATTTTTTTTAAAAAATAACGCAGCATAAGACTTTAGATTAAACTTTTTAATTTAAACATGCATTAGATTTAATCTATAAAACTTTTTACCAGAACCTAAGATATGATATCATACATATAAAATTTGAAAATAGAAAACATATGAGATCAAATCTCATACCTGAGTAGTTTCTTGTAGATTTTATTCGTTGCTTCAGCCGCACACACGAATTGCCTCTAAGGGTATCCATGCAAAGCTCGATCGACCAGCTCCCAGAGTGCTAACTTCTTATGAAGACTTTCTTAATGACTGAACAAGAAAGAAGGAGAAGAGAATTTGAAACAAGAGAATAGTCTTTTCTTATTTCTCTAATAAAACTCTAGTCTCTCACCCAATAGAGGAATAATTTCCTCTAGAGATCACACACCAAAGAACCCCATCCCTATAGCTCACGCCCAAAGAAATCTCCTAGATTTCTCATGCCTCAAAAGCTCTCTAAAAGTTCATTGCTCTATCTCACAAAGGGCTAAATATGTAGAGTGCTGAAACTTAGAGTTGGAGATTGGAACGAAGTCCAATTCAAAATTTTTTTGAACTAAGACATCTCCAAAACCTAACCCTATCAAGAGAGTGGGCGGCAAGGGGCTTGGCATCCTGATCTCACATGCACAAACTCTTTGTGCATGGAGAATAAGGAGAGGCAGCTTAGGGCATGGCATAAGGGAGATGCAGTCCAACTTTTAGACTGTTGCTTCTCATCAAATCTGGTTCTTAATCAAATTCTATTTGATCAAATTCAAACATAAGTTGACCTAATTTAATTAGGCTCTTAATCTCTTAAATCAAGAATTAATTAAGTTTAAGATCTGATCAAATCATAATCTCATCTTTCTTAGCTATTAGATCATCCAAGGTCGGACCTAATTGAATCCAATTCGATTAGTCTTGATCTAATCCTCATAACTCAATCAAATTGAGTTAATTAATAATTTAATTATTAATTAATTTTTTTAATTAATTATATTAGATTAATCATCAATCATATTAATAATTGAATCCTTCAATGATTTATAATAATTAATCAACCATCAAATCAGATCGAAACTTCTATATGTATGATCCCATAAGTTTGAACACTAAATCGGTAGCATAGGAATAAGCTTTCTGTACCAATCGAAGTGACTATCTAGCCAGGATACTCGACAATCGGATAAAGTTGAATATAATGAAGCAACATTCACAACCTACTGAAACATGGTTACCGTATAATTCATCTTCTTGATCAATAATGCTTAAAAAAATATCAGAGTTAACTGTCAACTCTTGATCAGTAATCCTTATAGTATTTCAACCTACTCAATCTCATAATTCTCATAAGGACTATTCTGGCCAAGGTTTTGCTAAATTAAAATATATTGAGATATTCTCTCTAGTGTTACTTGGAGTGATCAATTTTCATTTCGACTCATGTACTGACTTAACCAGTATTTAACTATACCTAAAAATCTTTCATCACTGAATTAAAAATTCAGATAGTCCGGTACTAAAATACAATGAGTTGCTTGCAAGTCATCATGATGATCTCATATTAATGGAACATTTATATCCATATTCTCTTAGATAACACTCTCACCAGCAGAGTACTCCAGAATGGTCATGTTTAGTGCAGATCATATCCTACCAGTATGCTATATTAGTGTTAATACACTTTTTAATTAAGAGAACAACCAACTCATATAGTATACAATGATCTATACTCAATATAATTATTGTCTTTATTAATAATGTATCATTAGATCTCAAACAAGTTTAAGAATCATATGATAAATTAATCCTTTTTTATCGCTTTAGATGTAGTTCAAAGAATTTTCATTATAACAATGGAGTTTGAATAGAAAAATATACAACTTATGATGAAATTGTTAGATGTATGCCCTAGAAGCCAGATTGACCGACATATGTAATACTTTCTATGGACATAATTTATAAATTTTAACTTATAAATAAAATATAAATTATTTTTTCAATCACATATGTTAATGGTGTCCGTGATTCATTCATTGAGTTAATAGGTATGATAACATATATTCTCAAGAGTTGAGAATTTGAGATATGTGTTATCATAATTAACTGATAAACTGCTTCTGATTATAGAATCATTACGAGAATGATGATCAATTTAGAAGATTAATGTATAATTGCTTTTTTATAATAGATGAGTCTTGAATCTATGGTGTGGAGACACCAGAGTGAAAGTACAAGTGCTTGCTAAGAATAAGGATACTGAAGGTGACCAACTTTGAGTAGTTATAAAGAAGTCTACCTTCTCATCAATAACTTGCTCATTGCTGCAGTAGTGTGACTGATTCTCTCACCTGTGGTGCATCGATAGTTCACCTTGAGGGTGTTATAGTTTGACTACACTATAACTATTGGAAATATGTTCTAAAGTCAATCGTTAGCTTATTGACGGTTGGACTATATATTTATAATTGTATATGAATTATAAATTAATAAAAATTATTTTGATACTTTTTATCATAAATTTTATTATCTTCTAATGAACTACTGTGTTGTGATGAAGTTCTTAGGACTATCTAGATTCGACAAAGAAGGATTTATCATTTAGTTCTTAAATTATTCACGATAAAAAAATACGTTGTTACTTAGGATGATAATATTTATCGAGTATAGATTATTGTGTACCATATAGATTGATTGTCCTCGTAACCAAGAAGTATTGAGACACTGGTATGGCATGCAAGTGAGATGTATGGATATATCTGCACTGAACGTGACCAACTCTAGAGCTTTTCTTCTATCAAGATTAGCTCCAATGAAATATGGGTATAAGCATCCCTCTAATCTGAGATCATCATGATAATTTTTAAGCAACTCATTGTGCTTTAGTGTTGGACTATCTGAATTTTTAATTCAGTGATGAAAGATTTTTAGGCGCAGTCAAGTACTTGAGGAGTCGGTGCATTATCAAGATGGGATTGACCACTCCTTATTTCAGGAGTTGTGTTCAATTATGTTTCAATTTAGCAAAGCTTTGGTCAGGATAGTCTTAGTGAGGAGTCACGGGATTAATTGCTTTGAGACATGATATGGATGTATTTACTAGGACTAATAGTCTAACCCTGAGTCATCTATTACACAGAGATCACAGGGATGAATTATATGGTAACCATATTTCACAGGTTCATCAATATTATGTTATGACAAATTTGATCTATCTGGATGTTGGATATCATTGCTAGATGGTCACATCAATTGGTACAAAAAATCAGTTTCTGTACTATTGACTTAGGATCCAAACCTATGGGATCACACATAATAGGAGTTACTACCTGATCTGATGGTTGATCTAGGTCTTGAAGGACTAGGACTCTGAGTCTCACTCATCTGAAACTCTCTAATCAAGAGTTTCACTGGTCTAAAACTCTATGATCATGATTACCATTTATTTGAAACACTGGGTTCAAGAGTTCCACTGGATTGGAACTCTTTGAGAGTTTCATAGTGATGGGACTCTATTGCCCAGACTTCCATCCGATTAAAATTTTATGTTTATTGAAGGATTAATTAGTAATTTAATTATTGATTAGCTTAATTTGATTGAGCGATGAGGATTTGATCAAGTTTAATCGAATTGGTTTCGATTGGATTTGACCCGATTAGGTCATGAGTTGACCTAATTGCTATAGGCAATTTGATCCTAATTTGATCGGGGGCTGGATCAAATTAATTTTTAATTTAATTAAGAATTAAATAGGTAAAGTTAAGCCTAATTTGATTGAATTTAATCTAGTCTAGTTGGTTTTGAATTAATTTAGTTTGGTTGAAACCAACTTGGACTAATTTAAACCTCCCCATGCGCCACCTCATGTTTGACTTTTCTACTTGCCCATGCCCACCTTTGTTTTTTTATGTAAGTTTCTCTCATGAAGAGAAGAAATTTGCGCCCTCCTTTCTTTTTCTATTTGATCTGGTCAAGTGTTGGACTAGTTCAAACTTTTTTTGAATTTTGAATTCAAAGAGGTTGGTTTGGTTGAAACCTTCCTCTCCCTCTTATCTTTATCTCCATGCCCTTCTTTTTTTTTGGTCGTCAATTTTTTCTAAAAAATAGGCATGCATGCAGAAGGAAAGTCCTTTTGTGTGTGAAATAAGTGGTATGGGTGTTGGAATTGGATAGGCTTGCATTTGAATTCAAATACTAGAAGTTGGTTGAAACTAGTTCAACCAATCTTAACCTATCCACTCCATATGGTATTTTTATTTATTTTTCATGCAATAAATTATGAAAAATTTTGTATGTGAAGATAGAGGAGTTACCATTTTATGGTAAAAATTTAAAAATGATTGGGCATTGGTTTTGGGCAAAAAAAATCTTGGAGTGAAGGTGAGCAGGGTCCTACAATACTTTATTTTTCCTTCATGTCTATATTCTCTTCTGATTTTTATCTCTAAGGACATTCAATTTTTATATATAATTTAAATAAAATTTATAGATTTAAAAGTTATCTTTCCATAAAAACTTATTTCATAGAAAAACTCCACATAGAGAGGGCGTGAGAGGGTTTTAAGTGCATCAGGATTTTTGGGTCGAGTGAAACCCAAGATTTGGGTAGAGAGATCGAGTGCTGTGAGAATCGGATCGCCACCAAACTTTGTACATCATCTCATCATCCTCCAAAGAATAAGTTCTAATTTTTTAAAGCATCCAAAAAATTAGAAAGTCGATGATCAATAATATCGATCATGATCAACCATCGAAGGCCCCATCGAGGAGCTAGCACTTCAATGGGGCTGATCGAGACTAGGAGCTCCATGTAGACCAACTGTAGAGATCGAACATATGTGCAGCTATGGTGCAACACTAGATCATTATTCGATAGATTTAGATTGTGGTGAACAGCTATCTGTGAAAAGGTATTATATTCTAAACACATAGATGTAGTAAATAGTTTATTGTATAGTTTTATTTTTAGATCTATATGAATGCATGCATATTATATTTAAATTCTTAGTATAGGATTTAATATTCTAATATGATCAGTAGGTAATTAATTAGATTAATTACTTCTTCTGCTGCATCTTTACTATTTTTAAATTTTTTTTTGAAAGTAGCACTACAAACCCTGCACTACATCCTTCAAATGGTATCAGAGCAAGATTTGCTAAACATGATATACTTGTATGTTTAGATTGATAATTTAGATTTGATCTAAATATTAATCTAATAATTTGATTAATTAGATCTAAAAATTAAAATCAAGATTGCACGGACTGAAGATTATCCTATTGTAGGGTTTATCTCCTATAGTGAAAAGATTATCCTGGTACGTTGCTGATCTAAATCATTAATTATAAAATCTTAGATCTGATCTAATATTTTTATGATCTGATTAAATTAGGTTTTAATCTAATTTTTTTATTATGAATGCATATTTAGATAGGATCTAAAGTTTAATTCATGATTTAGTATTATGTAGTATACATAGTTTCATATTAAATCCTACAACTAGCATTATTTATGAAATTGAGCCGATTCAATTTTAAAGTGAGTTGACTCAATTAGTGAACAATGCTAAGTTATAAAGAACCTTTCAAAATTTTGAAAAACTATTTTTAAAATATCGAACCCTAACCCTCAGCCCATAAACTTAATTAAAATTAAGTAAAATAAATTAGGGTCTAGAATTATGAATTAAAGATCCTAAGTCATCAATCATAAAATGTAGGTTATTGGGTTAGTTGAATTAGGTCCATTAATTGAGTTAGACCTAAGGTTAGTTAAAGAATGGATTAATTTAGAGTAATTGATCAAATTTAATTAAATGTTAATTTAGATTAGGTCAAGGACTCTATAGAATCAATTACAATAATTATAGTTGGTCAAGTTCATGCCTTTAACGAGAACCAAATGGACTTGATTCGTGGCTACGTGGTCGAATCTGTAATTATTAGGTTGATCAAATTAAAACTAATTAATCGGATGGTATCTAAGATAAGTCTGATAGTTTGACCAGTGGTTTTTAATTGGGAGCTACTCGCATTGATTCGATCTTTGATGAGTTAATGGCATATCCCTTCCACTGATCTCACTTATCTGGCCATCCTGGTGAATTAGATTTTGATTAGATCACTTGATGATTTAGACTCACCCATGTCAATTAGGTAAATTAGTCTGATTGATTTAGGTGCTCCTAATACCAGCTTAGATTAAATCTTTTTTTAATCTGACTTTGTGAAGTCAGTGGAAGGATCAAAATTAGCTCGCTAAATTTTTTTCTCTTCTTAAAATATATTAATTAAATTTTCTAAAATTATTAGATCCTTAAAAATAAAATAGTTATATAGATAACTAAATCATTACCTCCCATTAAGTTGAGTGATAATGGGTTCACTAGTGTAATGATCATTGGAGGCCCAAAGGCCTAGTGATTATTGACTAATAAAATTATCATTCATCAAATGATAATTTGGTTAACTCTTTCTGATGGTGGTTAGGTTGGCCGACCAAAGTTGGGCTTGATCATTTATTGGTTAGATAAAATCAAATATGATCATGTTAATGGTTGGACCTAATCGGACTTTTTCGGTGGAGGCCAAAGTCTACTGATTAGATCTTTCGATAAAATCAATATTACTAGAAGTTGTTTAGAGAAATAATTGATTTTGAATCTATCCATAGATGCACATGGGTTGACCAACTAAAGTTGGGCTTGTGTGTAGTCTATGTGGATTCTAGTATCCACTAAGGAATTAAAGTAATTTTTTGAATTAGAGGTAGAGGGTATCAATTCATATAAAATAGTGGAAAAACCTTTAGACTAAAGTCCAAGTCTTTTGGATAATTGATTTATATACTAATTAGGTTTGGTTTTTCTTTTTTTGCAGAAATGGCCACTAACCTGTCGCTCCAGTCATTGTTAGATAATGATAAATTAGCGGAATCCAACTTCGATAGCTAGTATCATAAGTTGAAAATCATCCTAGAGCATGAGCGAATCCTTTATATAGTAACAGATCCAGTACCTAAGGAGCCAGCTCCAGAAGCAGTACGAGATACTTATCAAAAGTGGCTCAACGACCGCACCATCATTCGGTGCATAATGCTGGCGGTAATGAACGACGAGTTCAGCCATAGGTTCGAAAATGCTTAGCCATAGAAGATGCTTCAAATATTGAACGACTCCTTTGGTATGTCTCATGATGTTGAAAGACACAAAATAAGTTGTGCCATTTTCAACGCTCGGATGAGGGATGGGGTCTCAATCATCGATCATGTATTGCACATGATCGAGATGATTGAGCGCCTTAGCAAGCTGGGTTTTCTCCTAAACGAGCAGCTCGGTAAGGATGCGATCCTTAATTCTTATCCAAGTCCTTCCTTCCTTTTCTGACTCATTTTAAAATGACAAAATCTACAGTCAACTACCATGGCTTGTTAGGGTTGCTTCAAAACTTTGAGAAGGATCATCAACTCTACAAGAAAATGGTGAATGTAGTGAGAGGGTCTTCTTCTGATCATCGACCTTTTAAGAAAGGAAAGAAAAATAAGAAGAAAAAGAATAAGAAGGTGCAGCCAAATACTGGGATGACTGCATAAGGTCGGACCAAGAAGCACAAGTCCAACCAGAGCCAGGCGGAGTGCTTCTTCTATAAGAAACAAAGGCATTGAAAGAGAAACTGTCCTTGTACATTGCCTCCCTAGACCCGAACAGGCCAAGAAAGAAGCAAGTGGTTGCTAGGCAAGGTAATTATATGATAACACCTTGTAATTTTTTCTTATTTGATTCTACTGCCTGGATATTAGATACTGGAAGCCCTTATCATATTTATAATTCTATGCAAGGCTTGTAGTCAGTAGGAGATTTAATCAAGATGAGAGGTTCCTGAATATTGGAGATGGAAGATAAGTTTCAATTCTAGCTTTAGGAATCATGAACTTTGTAATCAATTCAAATAAAATTATTCTTAATGAATATCATTTTTATCCAACTTTCTTATTGAATGTCATTTTTGTAGGCCTTTTGGCCATAAATGGTTTTAAAATATCAATAAAATTTTTTTTTGTAATATCATTTTAAATGATGTTATAATTTTTATTGGATAATTGAATAACGGTATTTATTTATTAACTATTCCTGTTAACGTGGTTCAATCCTTCAGTAAATATCTTAAAATTAGTGATGTATTCGAAGTCAACCTTTGGCACTTTAGGCTGGATAATATTAACAAAAATAGAATAAACATGTTAGCTTAAGAAGGAATTCTTGAGATTAATGATTGTGAATCACTTCCGACCTGTGAGTTTTGTCTTCTTGGTAAGATGACCAAGTCACCTTTTACTGAAAAAGGTGAGTGAGCCACTAAACTCCCGAGTCTAGTACATTCAGATGTATGTGGATCCATGAACTCAAGTACCAAAGATGAATATTTCTACTTCATAACCTTCACAGACGACCTATCGAGGTATGGGTATGTCTATTTAATGAAGCATAAATCGGAGTCGTTTGAAATATTCAAACTATTTCGAAATAAGATAGAGAAGCAAACTGGAAAAGGTATTAAAACTCTTTGATCTGACCGAGGGGGTGAGTATCCTTTCAATAAGTTTTTGATATATCTAGGAGAGAATGAAATTTTCTTTCAATGGATCTCTCCTAGAACACCACAACATAATGGTGTGTCTAAAAGCAGAAATTGAATTCTGTTGGACATGGTTCGATCCATGATGGAATTTACTGGTTTGCCGATCTTCCTATGGGGATATATGCTTGAGTTAGCTTGTTATATTTTAAATAGAATTTTGAGTAAATCTATTAATAAAACACCATATGAGATATGGATAGGGCGTAAGTCAGTGCTCTCACATCTTAGGGTTTGGGGGTGTCCGATTTATGTCAAATATTTAATGATAGATAAGCTTAGATCTAGGTCTGATAAGTATAATTTTATAGGTTATCCAAAAGAAATGAAAGGATATTACTTCTACTTTACTGATGAGCAAAAAGTATTTGTCTGTCTTAAGGTAATCTTTTTAGAAAAGAAGTTCCTTAGTGAAGAAACTAATGCCTCTAAGATCGAACTTGATGAAGTTCGATAGGTGAAAGAACAGACATAAGTTATTGAACATGAGCTGGATCTGATTAGATCAGAACTAGAATCCATTATAGATGCACCTTTAAGGCGATTTAGTAGAGTACCACGTCAACCGAATAGATACTACGATTTCTTGGTCCGAAATAGGGATCCTATCGAACTCGATGAGAATGATGAGGATCCGATCACCTATATGGATGCAATGCAGAGATTTGACTCTAAAAATGGCTTGAGGCCATGAAATTTGAAATGGAGTCCATGAAAGTCAATGATGTATCGACATTAGTTGACCCACCTGAAGGGATAAAATCTATAGGATGTAAGTGGGTCTTCAAAAGAAAAAGGAGTGTAGACGAAAGGTGGAGATCTATAAAGTCCATCTGATTGTCAAGGAGTATCGTCAATGTTATGATATTGACTATGATGAGACGTTCTCTCCTATGGCAATGCTTAAATCCATTCGGATTATGCTTGCCATCACTGCCCATTTGGACTATGAAACCTGGCAGATGGATGTAAAAATGACTTTTCTAAATGGAGAGCTAGATGAAGAGGTATATATGATACAGCCTGAAGGATTCACATCTGTAGATGATTCTAAGGTGTGTAGGCTTTAGAGGTCCATTTATGGACTGAAGCAGATATCTTGGAGCTAGAACATATGATTTGATAGAACAATCAAAATATATGGCTTTGTTAAGAATGAAGAGGAGCCCTGCATATACAAGTGGGCTAATGATCCAGCAATTGTATTCCTAGTATTGTATATGGATGACATTCTTTTAATCGAAAATGATGTTTCTACATTATAAGGAATAAAGATCTGGGTGTCATCATAATTTTTCATGACAGATCTGGGAGAAGCTTCCTACATTCTAGGGATGAAGATCTATAGAGATAGATCTAAAAGGTTGCTTGAATTGTCCCAATCTACATACATTGATACTATGTTGAAATGGTTCAGCATGGAGAATTCCAAGAAAGGCTATCTACCGATAGGCCATGGAATTTTTTTTTCAAAGAGGGATTATCCAACAACACCTCTAGAAAGAGAGCGTATGAGTAGAATACCATATGCTTCGATAGTGGATTCTATAATATACGCTATGACACGTATGCGACTAGATGTGGCATACTCATTAGGGATAGTGAGTAGATACCAATCTGATCCAAGGGAGAACCACTGGAAGGTTGTTAAAGTCATATTGAAGTATTTAAGAAATACTAAAGACCAGTGGCTTATATATGGTGAATCGGACTTAAAACTTATGAGATTTACAGACTCCAATTTTTAGTCTGATCATGATAATAGCAAGAGTGTGTCGGGATATATATTCATTCTTAATGGTAGGGCTGTCTACTGAAAGAGTTTTAAGCAGCATACTGTGGTTGAATCAGTTTATGAGGTGGAGCATGTCGCTGCATCAGATGCTACTAAAGAAATGATGTAGCTAAGAAAATTTATTACCGAGCTTGGAGTAGCATCCTTGCTTAATGGTCTAGTTCTGCTCTATTGCGACAGCTTTGGAGCCATTACTCAAGTGAAGGAACCAAAGGCACACCAGCGGATAAAACATATTCTGCGCTACTACCATCTTATCCAAAAAATTATGGATCGAGATGACATCGACCTTTAAAAGATCGACGAAAAGAAGAATCTGACCTACCCATTCACCAAAGCTATTATGGTGAAGGAGTTCAAAAACTTCAAGTCAAAGATAAGTATTAGATACTGCACCGATTGATTTTAGTTCAAGTGAAAGATTATTGAAAATATGTTCGAAAGCCAATCATCAGCCTGTTGATGGTTGGGCTATACATTTATAATTATATATAAATTATAAATTAATAAAAGTTATTTTGGTATTTTTTTCATCATAAATTTTATTATCTTCTAATGAACTCCTATATTGTAATGAAGTCCTTAGGACTATCTAGATTCGACAAAGAAGAATTTATCATTTAATTTTTAAATTATTCATGATCAAAAGATACATTGTTACTTAGGACGATAATGTTTATCGAGTATAGATCGTTGTGTGCCATATAGGTTGGTTGTTCTCATAACCAAAGAGTATTGAGATACTGGTATGGCATGCAAGTGAGATGTATGGGTACATCTATACTGAACATGACTAACTCAGGAGCTTTTCTCCTGTCAAGATTAGCTCTGATGGAATATGGATATAAGTGTCCCTCTAACTTGAGATCACCATGATGACTTTCAAGCAACTCACTATGCTTTAGTGTCGGACTACTTGAATTTTTAATTTAGTGATGGAAGGTTTTCAGGCATAGTCAAGTACTTGAGAAGTCGGTGCGTGTATCAAGATGGAATTGACCACTCTTAATTTTAAGAACTATATTCAATTATATTTTAATTTAGCAAAGTCTTGACTAGGATAGTCTTAGTGAGGAGTCACGGGACTAATTGCTTTGAGACATGACATGGATGTATTTACTAGGGCTGACAGTCTAACCCTAAGTCATCTATTACACAAAGATCATAGGGATGAATTATATGGTAACCATATTCCATAGGTTCATTAATATTGTGTTGCAATAAATTCGACCTATCTGGACGTTGGGTATCATTGCTAGATGGTCACATCAATTGATATAAAAAATCAGTTTTTGTGCTACCGGCTTAGGATTCGAATCTATGGGATCACACATTATAGGAGTTATTACCTGATCTGATGGCTGACCTAGAGTCCTGATGGACTAAGACTCTGAGTTTCACTCATCTAGAACTCTCTGATCAAGAGTTCCACTGGTCTATGACTCTATGATCACGAGTACCATTTGTTTGGAATACTAGATTCAAGAGTTCCACTAGATTAAGACTCTTCGAGAGTTTCATAGTGATGGGACTTTGTTGCCCAGACTCCCATCCGATTGAAACTTTATGTTTATTAGAGAATTAACTAGCAATTTGATTATTAATTAGCTTAATTTGATTGAGCGATGAGGATTTGATCAAATTTGATCGAATTGGATTCGATTGGATTTGACTCGATTAGGTCATGAGTTGACCTAATCGCTGTAGGAGATTTGATACTAGTTTGATTAGGGACTGGACCAAATTAATTTTTAATTTAATTAAAAATTAAATAAATTGAGTTAAGCCTAATTTGATTGAATTTAATCTAGTCTGGTTGGTTTTGAATTAATTTAGTTTGGTTGAAACCAACTTAGACTAATTCAAATTCTGTTTGAATTCAAACCTCCCCATGCGCCATCTCATGTTTGACTTTTCTACCTTGCCCACACCCACCTTTATTTTTTTACATAAGTTTCTCTCATGAAGAGAAAAAAATTTGCGCTCCTCTTTCTTTCTCTCTTTGACCTAGTTAAGTGTTGGACTAGTTCAAACTTTTTTTGAATTTTTAATTTAAAGAGGTTGGTTTGGTTAAAACCTCCATCTCCCTCTTATCTTTATCTCCACGCCCTTATCTTTTTTTGGTTTGTATTTTTTTTGAAAAATGGGCATGCATACAAAAGGAAAGTCCTTCTATGTGTGAAATAAGTGGTATGGGCATTGGAATTGGATAGGCTTGCATTTGAATTCAAATACTATAAGTTGGTTGAAACTAGTTCAACCAATCTTAATCTATCCACTCCACATAGAATTTCTACTTATTTTTTAAGCAATAAATTATGAGAATTTTTTTGCATAAAGCCAGAGGGGATACTATTCTATGGTAAAAATTTGAAAGTGATTGGGCATTGGTTTTGGATAAAAAAAAATCTTGGAGTAAAGGTGAGCAGGATCCTATAGCACTTTATTTTTTTTTCATGCCTCTATTCTCTTTTGATTTTTGTCTTTAAGGACACCCAATTTTTAGATATAATCTAAATAGGGTTTATAGATTTGAAAGTCATCTTTTCATGAAAACTTGTTTCATGAGAAAGCTCTACATAGAGAGGGCGTGAGAGGGTTTTCAGTGCGTTAGGATTTTTAGGCCGAGTGAAACCCACGATTTGGGAATTTGGGTTTGGATGGAGATATCGAGTGCTATGAGCATCGGATCACCACCAAACTTTGTATATCATCTCATCATCCTCCAAAGAATGAGTTTTAATTTTTTGAAGCATCCAAAAAATTAGAAAATTGATGATCGATCGGATTGATCGTGATCAGCCATCGAAGGCTCCATCGAGGAGCTAGCACTCTAGTGGGGCTGATCGAGATCAGAAGCTTCGATGGATCAACCGTAGAGGTCGAACATGTGTGCGGCTATGGTGTGATACCAGAGCATTATCTGATGGATTCAGATTGCGGTGATCAGCTATTCGTAAAAAGATATTATGTTCTAAACATATAGATGTAGTAAATAATTTACTACATAGTTTTATTTTCAGATCTATATGAATGCATGCATATTATGTTTAGATCCTTAGTGTAGAATTTAATATTCTAATATGATCAATAGAAAATTAATTAGATTTATTATTTTTTTTGCTGCATCTTTGCTATTTTTGAATTTTTTTTTGAAAGTAGCACTCTAAATCCTACACTGCATCCTTCAATAACTAGGTCTCCTAGTCATATAGAACTCTAAGATGTATGTTAGCTATAGCATGTTCATTATAGAAATTGGATCGCACCAAGATAGGATCTATCAACCTCGATAGAGGAGTAATCTTATGGTGATCATGAGATTGAGTTCTAAAGCCCATAGCCATGACAATGTAAAATAATAGAAAGAAGTTTCTATCAGAATTTCATATTGAACTTGAATCGATTGATTCTATCACATGATAGGTATAAGATTTGATAGTCAACTTTAACCTCAGTCCTATCGAAACTCATGATAGAAGAATCGAATCACATAATAACTATATCAAAAGATTTTTATTCAGTTCTGATGGATTGTCCCACATACTGCTAGGTGTCACTAGTGGATTGTGGGATCAATTAAAATTATCTTAATGATTGATAATTTTAATTAGCTGAATAAAAAAGAGTTCTAATCCATCAAAAGAAATTTTGATGATGTCAATGATGGAGATCATGGCATATCTCATTATCATATAGAATTGAACCTATGAGATTATACAAATAAGATTTAGTTCTAGATATTTTCAATTGAAGTCATATAGTTTGATTGATTTGGATTAGATTCAATTAGATTTAAGAAAATCATGCTAGCACATGATTGAACCTAATTTTCTCCTACATTGAATTTTTCAATGGTTTGGACAAAGTCAAATTGGATTTGGCTCAACTGATTAATTTTAATTGCCCTTGTCCTAATCTCCTTAAGAGGATAAGGATGAGGAGGCGCCAACCATGTTTGACTTTTCTTTGTGCAAGGGAGAGGGGCGCATGCCCCTTAGAATTTTTTTAGGGGCATGCTCTCCTCTCAGAGAGAGAATCTTAGAGGGTGCATGCCCTCTTGCTTCCTTCTGGTGTGTGCCTATAGTGGACAGGGATGAGGAGTTTAAATTTTAACAAAGATTATTGGATTTAAACTTGGTTTTGAACGAGTCAAAGATTAGTTTGATTCAAACATTTATACTTGGGAGGAGATTAAATGGAGGTGCCAACCATCTTATCTGATAAGGTGGCATACGCATGGAAGCCACTTTTGTATGACAAAAATAATGGAAAAAGAGAAGGGGCACTAGATCTCATGAAAAGAGTTCTTCTGCTTTAAGTTTTTGATCTGATCCAACAACTTAAAACCTTAGGACTCTAGGTTTCCTATTTCTATAAACAGAAGACCATGCTAAAGGGTTTGGCATTGCATTCTAAGACTGCAAAGCCCTGCCTCTCTACCTCCACACCCTCCTCTCCAGTTCCTTTCTTTCTCCCTCTCTTTCCCATGCCTTAGGGTTGGGCCGATCCAAGTACTCGAAGGTCAAAGTGCTGCCCACACAAGAAGAAGAAGAAGATCCGATCATGTATCGATCGAAGTACTACCGACGATTCGATCGAAGGCAGATCTAAGAGATCTAGATCTAACTTGTCGAAGTCAGATCAAGCCAGAGAAGACATTTAGATTTAAACTTGAGTAGATGCTGACAGAGATCGGGTGCGTGCGTGGTTTGAAGGCAAACCTTGATCAGATTTAGATCATCAAATCATGGAGATTGTCTACTCGTGCAAGGTGATATGATCACCAAACCTTTGTGTGCATATTTAGTTATAGAATATATAATTAGATCTATGAATCCTAGGCTAGATTGGATCTAAAAAATTTTAAATTTCGTGCATCTGATCTGATCTGATTTGATCCGACCAGCATAAAAGTTTCTTCAATTGGTATTAGAGCTAGGTTGTTGGTTCATAGATCTAGATTGCATAGATCTAGATTATGATTTTTTGATAAAATTAAAATAGTATGAGTTTAAAAATTCATGAGATGTATTTTTAATTGATATATAAGATGTATGTGTACAAAGCATGATTAGATCTATTTACATATATATGATATATGCATGTTATAGATCTAGATCTAAATCCTAGTAGCAAAGTGCTCCAATTGAGATAGTTGCCATGGCCATCCAATCATAAGAGTAAGAAGGACTTTAAAGACCCTCACTTTTCATTTGATGGGGTACTCTTATGGCATGTAGGGGTGCCGCTATGGTGGTTCTCATCAAGAAGAACAACAAAAGGATAAAACTTACTTTCTGCTAGACTCTAGATCCAAAAATCCTAGGATCTACTTTTTATATTTTATTTTTATGAATCCTATTATACTTAATTAAGAATTAATTTATGAAAATACCTAGATCTAAAAATTGAGAATTAAAAGATCTAAGATATTTTCATAATACATGGGCTTAGGATGTGGGTAGCTTGATTAGGTCTAGCATGAGTAGTTGATCAAATCAAATCAAGTATTGGTTAGGATGGGATCAAGAGTGCTCTATGACTAGCCTAAGTAGTTGTAAGTTTGGTTAAGATCGATTAACAGCCATATATTATCAAACACTTCAAGATTTAATCTGGCTTCACGATTCGAGCTTGGATTACAGATGAATTCGATCAGTTCTGAATTGACAAATTGGTATCTAAGATAAGTTCAACAGATACGAGCGGTGGTCATTAATTGGAAGCTACTCATCTAGATGAGTCTATGGTGAGTTAATGGCATATCCCTCCCATTGATCTCACTTATCTGGCTAATTAGATCGATAACAATTATTGGATTATCAATAATTTAAGCTAGCCCATGCTATTAGGTTAGTCATAATAGTTATGACCAATTAAGGATGAGACTTAAATTAAATCTTTTTATAAAATATTAAATTATGCGGTATTCCATTGTTGTAGTTATGCGGGTCCTTCTAGAAGTTGATTGTTCTTAGCTGGATATAGTGGTTTAGTTACATCGAAAAGATGCAACCATACTATTAGGCATAAGATGCTATGGGATGGATGGATTGGGCTCCATATTCCTGACACGGTGAGGGTTCCAATCACAAATCCTTTTTGTGCAAATGGTGGATCTGACTTAACTAAGGAGTGAAGCAATATTTCAAGCATGGTGAGCTTCATAAATTAGAGACCGGAGTTGGCTATAATATATTTAGAGAAATATTGGACAAAAGTTGTCCACTCATCGGCTGACTCATCATCAATAACTGTCAGGTGAGATGGTGAGCCAATCGATGGGATCGTAGCACCCACCAAAAATCTTTAATCATGAAGATTTTTGTATCTTTTCCATGGGAGTGCAGAAATCCAAAAAAATAGTGAAAGCCTAAATTTATTTTAAAAATAAATTTTTTAAAATAAATTAGTTAAGTCAAATACAAAGTTTAACTAGAAACTTTGACTTTCTATAGAAATTATGTCTACTTCCAACCTCCTAGCTAGAATCTTGGAGACCAAAAGGTTGACTGGACCTAATCATGGAGAAGTTGATCTATATCCTTGATCAGGATCTTCCCCCTCTACCAGCCTGTTTGACCACTGATCAGAGAGCGTCTCATGATAAGTGGCTGGATGATGATAACAAGATTAGGTGCTACATGTTGGCATCGATATCAAATGAGTTACAGTGCTAACAAGAGGATATGAGGACACCAAAGTTAAATTCCTAGAAGCATGGATCTTATGTGAAGACTTGGCTTTCAGTTTAAGTCAATTATAGGTCATGCAAAATTAGACAACGCAGAAAGCAACCTAAGAAATGTGATTCAATTAAAAGGGTGATCTTTTACCTGACTTAATGTAAAATTTAGTTGATTTTGACATAGACCTGCCAACTAGTTGATCAAATTTCAATTTAGATTTTAGACCTAAAGTTAATTCAGGTATATATATCAAGTCGATCTTGAATCCAATGGGACTCACATATAATCCTACACACGCAAGCAATTATCCAACCTAATTTAGATTTGAAGCAAAACTTACATAAACAATTTGAAATCACAAATTTTTATATTAAATTGTATTAATATCAGCTAGGAAAGACTTAGAGTGGTAGTTTATAGAATTAATTTTAGTTTATAATAGAAAATACATTACAAGTGGAGTGACCAAGTTTGCACACTTTAAAATTTGTTGAATTATGAGGATAAGAAAAAAGCTAATTGGATGGGATGGGTGCAGGGCAAATAATATCTTATAGATAAGCAATAAGCTCATACAATTCATGGTATATATATATAAGATTAAAATAATGATTTTTCATATGATACCTAGTAAAACATGGTAAGGTTCAATTTGATAGAATAAAATGATGAATAAAGATAACTGACCACACCAAAAAGATGTGATGATCAAACGAGAGTTGTAAACAATGATTTCAATGAAAGATTCAACCATTCAATAATAGCATATCTCGTAATATAACATTGTTTTGGATTAGTAATAGATAGTAAATAATTTTTAAATTATTCTGAGGATCAACTTTGTAAACCTTTAATGGCATCCTGATTTAGGGCTAAAATATTTTTTCCTAATTTTGAGCTAATTAGTTTCTTAATTTCTAGCTCCATTGTACTCTTTATATTGATTGCACAAACTAAAAAAAAAAATATGAGTAATAAAAAAATAATTTTTTATCATTTTTCAAGTTGGTATTAGAGCCAACCTCTTTGAATCTTGAAACTTTTTTTGATAAAATGAGTGAAGAAATTATTGAATCATTTGGAGAGAAATTGATTCATGTTGTTATTCAATCTGAATGTTTTTTTAATGCAGGAATTATTCTTACTGAATCAAATTATGATGTTTGGTCGCAACTGATGGAGATGCATATTGCCGAAAGGGAGAAACTCTCCTATATTCATGGTAAGATGAAGCAACCTACAGAATCAGAAGATGGATATGAAAAGTGGTTTATCGAAAATCAAAAAATAAAAAAATAATTATTGATGTCCATGACACCAAAAATTATGAAGCGGTACTTTCGCTTACCTACCACCTATGAAATTTAGAGTGCTCTGTCAAAAGCCTTCTATGATGGAAGCGATGAGTTGCAAGTTTTTGCTTTGAACCAAAAGGCTTAACCATCAAACAAAGTGGAAAGTCTCTCTCTAAATACTATGAAGAGTTAATTGAGGTTTTCTAAGAATTGGACCATTGAGATAAAGTGGTCATGAAAGATCCTGATGATATAATAATATACTAAAAGTCCATTGAATGACTAAGAGTACATATATTTCTTGCTGGATTAGATGATGATTTTGAGCAAGTCTGTGGAGAGATTCCATGCAAGAAACTAGATTCAGATTTGGAAGAATGTTATGTTAGATATATGTGCCCTAGAAGCCAAAATTAGCTGACACTTGTAATACACTTCTAGAGGTAAAATTATAATTTTGACTATAATCAATAAAATGGATTATTTTCTATCACATATGTGTATTTAGTGTCTGTGATACATTCTTTGAGTTAATGATAATGATAATTTATATTTTCAAGAGTTGAAAATTTAAGACATGAATAATCATTATTAACTCATAAAATGCTCGACCATAGGATCATCACGAGGATGGTGATTGATCCGGAAGGTTGATGTACAATCGCTTCTCTTTAGTAGATGAGTCTTGAGTCTACGGTGTGGAGACACCGAAGCGAGAGTATAGATACTCGTTAGAGAATGAGGGCACTGAGCGTGACCACCTCGAGTAGTCATTAGGAAGTCTATCTTCTCGTCGATGACTGATTCGATGCTGTAGTGGTGTGTCTGGTTCTTTGATCTGAGGTGCATCGATAGTTCACCTTAAGGGTGTTATAGTTTGACTATACCATTACTCGGTCTCCTAGCCATTTGGAATCCGGAGGTGTATGTTGGCTGTAACATATTCATTGTAGGAACTGGATAGCATCAAGATGGAATCTATCTACCTCGGTGGTAGAGGAGCAGCCCTATGATAATCATAAAAATCAAGTCCAAAAGTCCATGGCCATGGCAGAGTGAAATAATAGAAAGAGTTTCTATTTAGGTTTTCACATCGAACTTAAATCGAATGATTACATCATATGACAGAGACTAGGGTTTGACGAGTTTACCTTAACCCTAATATGATCGGGGCTCAAGATAGAAGAACTTAATCACACAAGTAGCTGCATCAAGAGGTTCGCATTTAGCTCTAATGGGTTGCCACCATATACTGCTAGGTGTCACTGGTGGATTTTGAGAGTAATTAGAATGATTTAGATGATCGATCATTCTAGCTGTTTGAATCAGAAGAGTTCTGATCCATCGAAAGGAGTTTCAATGATATCGATGATAGAGATCATGACATATCCCATTACTATACAAACCTGAACCTAACTGGGTCATACAAATAAGGGTTTGAATCTGATGATCATCAATTGAACTGATCTAGTTTAATTGATCTGAATGAGATTCAATTAGGTTCAAGAAAATCGTGCTAGCACTCGATTGAACCTAACGTTCTTCTTTTGCTATCACAAATAAGTTGTCCTGATTGAGCCAAAGAAGTTTGTGCTCAATTAGAGGCCTTCATATGGTCTGACTGGAGGTTGTCCAAGTCAAAAAAGGTTGTCTTATTTTGTAAGACATTATCTGCCATTGTGGTCACCTGTCATTTCTCGTTCTTTGACTTTGGTCAAAAGTCTACCTTTGACTGGTCAAATATTGACCATTGATACTTTGACTTCTGTCCATGTGTCATGCACCTATTGGAGAGCTGGTGGAGGCCTGTCTCCCTACCAAAATCTAGCAAGAAAGAGGGTGCACGCCATGGCGTGCGCCCATACTGGAGGCGCCCAAGAGTCCCTGTTGGACAGGGACTCCATCTCCTTTTTGGATTCCAATTAGAGTTCTCCTAAGAACCAACTTTGACTAGTCTTAGGCACCCTCTAAGAAGGAATCCAGGGGACTCTATTTCCATCAATCAGATTTAGATCTAATTTCACAAAAAGTTATGATTGATTGGGAAAAAGAGAAGTTGGATCACAGACAATCTATAAATAAGACCCTGTGCCCAACTCAGATTGAATGATTATATGATTGGAGAATTGAAATTCCACGCCCCAGGGCTGCCTCTCCTCTCTTCCTCCATGCCAAATGCACCTTCTCCCTCTCCTCTCCATGCCCAAAGTGTTTGGATTCTTGGTTGGTGCGATCCAGATCAAAGAAAGGCGACTGGAAGCTAGAAGGCTGCACTGCTGTATAGGACAACTGCTGATCTTCAAAAAGAGTTTTGAAGATCCTTCAGATCAGATCCAAATTTAATTTTTGAAGACATGATAGAGAAGAAGAGGATCTCTAGATCCAGCCTGAGTGGATATCGATAGAGGCCAGGCACTTGCGTGGCTTGATCCAGAACCTTCCGCTGCTTATAGGATCATCAATGGGTAATAGAATTATCCACTTCAAGGTAAATTAAATTTAATTTAATTTATCTAATTTTATTTTAATTTTTAAAATAATAATAATCAGATCTGAAACACATTAGATTTGATCTGGATCTAAGAAAATTTTTTTTGAAATATATCTCTTGATCTGATCAGATCTGAACGAACCTGATCCGAAAAATCAGGATTTTCCTTCATGTTATGCATTAATTCGACCACAAGCAGTACGTCATGCAACAATGAAAGGAGAGTCTGAAAATTCTAAAGCTGCTGCAATGGTGACTCGAAACTGACCAAAGATAACCAAGGGTGCCAAAAAATCTACCTATAAATGTATCCATTATTATCAGCCTGGACATACCAAAGATCATTGCTATGAACTTATAGGATATCCAAAATGGTGGGACCATAGTCGAGCACCTCGAAAAAAGAATTTCAAGATGACCCCTACTACTGTTGTTGTTGAAACAAATATAGATGATGATGTTGCTGAAAAAGGCTCAGCATTGGTAGTAGCTATAAATAATTATGGTAAGGTTTTTAATGTTTCCATACCTATTTCTAATAATGCATGGATAATTGATTTTAGTGCTACAAATCATATGACATTTGATTTTAGATAGGTCATCCATCTTAAACCATCCTCACAAAAATTCATTTCTACTGCCAATGGTAATGAGGCCTCAATTATTGGAGAAGGATCTTTAACTCTCATCAATACTCTAAATTGGATTCTATTTTGGTTGCCCCATTCTTAGATTATAATATTTTATCTATTTTCCAAATAATCATAACCTTATCTTGTGTTGTAATTTTTTGACCTGATTTTTGTGTTTTCAAGGACATCCAAACAAAGCAGACGATTGGTTGTGGTAGTAGGTGAGGAAAATTGTATTACTTGGACTTGATATCAAGAAGTTCTGACAAATTACATCAAGTTTTGATAGTGGATAGCTTTAAGGCAGAGAAGAATAAATTTGAAATCTAGCTATGGCATCAACGTTTGGGGAATGCATCCTTTCTTTATCTTAAAAAATTATTCCCTAATTTATTTGAAAGGTTTGATTTTTCTAGTTTCCGCTGTGATATTTGTAAACTTGCAAAAAGTCACCGAACTTCATTTTCATTGATTTTAAATAAAAGTCCTCTTCCTTTTATGGTTATCCATTTTGATGTATGGGGTCCATCCAAAATTTCAACTCTGGGTGGATCACGTTGGTTCGTTACTTTTATTGATGATTGTATCAAGATGACTTGGTCGAGGTTAATGAAGTCCAAAAGTAAAGTAAACTTATTATTTTAGAAGTTTCATAAAATGATTAAAACTCAGTATAATACATCGATTTAGGTTCTTCACGGTGATAATGGAGGAGAATATCAAAACTCTGAACTTCGGCAGTATTTTGAAGTAGAAAGAATTATTAATCAAACAACTTATTCTAATATACCCTAACAAAATGAGGTGGCAAAGCTAAAAAATTGACATTTGCTGGACGTTGTTCGTGCTTCATTAATTGAGGCCCATATGCCATTGTCCTATTGGAGGGAAGCACTTGCTTATGTAGCTTATTCGATTAATCAGATCTCCTCATGCTCCATTGACTTTCAAACACCATTTCAAGCTCTTACTGATGCTGTGGTTGCCCCAACTATCCTAAATTTACTTCCTCATGTTTTTGAATGTGCAGTATTTGTACATGTTCATAAGCATCAACACAATAAGTTAGCCCCATGAGCTCTGCGATATGTTTTTCTTGGATATGCTATGCATCAAAAGGGTTACAGGTGTTATCGTCCTCCAACTCAATGTATGTTTATAACAATTGATGTGGTTTTTCATGAAGACTCAATGTATTTTTCCTTTGAGTCTGCACTATAGGGGGAGTACCAAAAGGGAATCCAGACTCTAGATTATGATCTTATAGAGTGTGATTATCAGATGTATAAGAAAAGTGATGCCGAGAAAGGTGATGTCAGTGGTATAATTTTGGATCGTGATGCCAAGAAAGATCATGTTAATGGTATTACTTTGAATCCTGATGTTAATGAACACTTGAAAGCTAAAGAAATGATTGAACCAGAGGATGCAAGTCCACCAATCAAAGAGTCCCTCACTAATATACCACACCAAGTACTTATTGAGGATATTCTTGATCTAGAACATGAGCTACTGAAAAAATAGCTATCAGAGCATCTCACCAAAGGTATTCCTAAACCTACATATGAACTTGAACTTTCTAGTAAAGTTAGATATCCCATGAGTCATTATATGTCTAACCACAATTTATCAGAATCAAATCAATCATTTATAAATCAATTATCTACTATAGCTATTCCTAACAATGTGCAGGAAGCCTTAGCTGACCCAAGGTAAAAAGCTGCTATGAATAAGAAAATGAACTCCTTGTAAAAGAATGAAACTTGGGACCTGATTAATTGCCCAGCAAGACAGAAGCCAGTGGGATGTCAATGGATTTACACTATAAAGTATAAAGCAAATGGTATAGGGTATACCCAAACCTATGAAATTGATTACATAGAGAAATTTGCACCTGTAGCTAAAATCAATATTGTTCGAGTATTGTTGTCTTTAGCTATAAACTTAGATTAACCATTACAATAATTTGATGTAAAAAATGCCTTTCTATATGGAGAATTATCTGAAGAAGTTTATATGGAGCTTCCACCTAGGTGTATGGTACCAGAAAGGCAAGTCAAAATGTGTGCAGATTGAAGAAGTAATTGTATGGGTTGAAACAATTTCTAAGAGCATGGTTTGGAAAATTCACAAAGTCCATGATAGCATTTGGATACTATCAAAGCAATTCAAATCACACTTTATTTCTAAAGAAAGAGCAAGGTAAGATTACTACTCTCATTGTATATGTAGATGATATGGTGGTTACAGGAAATGATATAGAAGAATGGAAGGCACTACAGGAGTACTTGTCTAAAGAATTTGAAATGAAAGATCTTGGTTTCTTGAAATATTTTCTTAGGATCGAAGTGTCTAGATCCAAGAAAGAATTTTTTTTGTCCTAAAGAAAGATGCATTAGACTTATTACAAGAGGTCGATATATCTGCATGCACTACTACAATAAGGGGCTACAACAGTATTTACTATGGTAGTGGTATAAAAATAGTTATATATAATTACTATCATAGGTTATGTATAGTAGTGGTTACGATTAACTACTGTCATAGGTTTAACCTATGACAATGGTTACTGATAACCACTGCAATAGGATGGACATATGGTAGCGGTTACTTAACCGCTTCCATAGTCTCAATCTATGGCAGTGGTTATGAGTGACCGCTGTCATTGATTTGACCTACAATAGTAGTTATGTATAATCGCTGTCATTAGTTTGACCTACAACAGTGGTTTACCTAACCACTATGATATATCAAACCTCTAGCAGCGATTATTTATAACAGCTGCCATAGATCTAGACTATTATGATGGTTATCAGTAATCACTGCCATAAGTAGACCTATGATGGTGGTTATCAGTAACCGCAGCCATAGGTGGACCTATGGTAGTAGTTATTCATAACTACTGCTATTTATTTTTTTTATTTTTTTTAAATATAATATAATTATAAAATTTAATTTTCATCTTCACTATTCATTATTTAAATAATTATCATTAAAGTGTCTTCACAAAAGACTTTGCTGATCTGATCATCCTAGCTATGTCGATAAATAAAATTTGATTTCGTTGGTCATGAATGATCGCATGTTGATTTGATAAATAAAGATCATTGATGGATCCAAAAACTTGCAACGATGATTTTGGTGATGTTCATAGTATACTATCAAAGTTTCACTACAATCAAATATCGTTATCATAATCAATTTAGTACGAAATGATTTTGGCTGTTAAATGAAAAATGAGTGATTAAATGACCAAACAACATCAATTATAACATGATTTTTTAGATAAATAATCTTTGCTACAACTTTAATCATTTTGTATGGTGATGATCATAAAATTCAAACCACTTTTGTATGAATCGTTCATGTTAAGTAGATCTTGCAAAAGCATAAGCATAATTACTTAAGGAGTTTAAGAATGAATATCAAGCAACACATAATTTTGGATTGTTCTTAGACATGTGGTTTGAGTTTTATGATCATCACCATAAAAATGATTAAAATAGTAGTCAAGATTCTTTATCTAAAAAATCATCTCATAATCAAATGTCATTTGGTCTTTTGATCACTTATTTTTTATTTAACGATCGAAATTATCCCGTACTAAATTGATCATGATAATGATATTCGATTGAAGTAAAACTTTAATAGTGTGCTATAAACATCATCAAAATTATTGTTGTAGATTTTTGAATCCATCAGTGGTCTCCATCTATCAAATCATCATGCCATCATTCGTGGTCGTCAAAATTAAATTTTACTGATCGATGAAGCTAGGGCTATCGGATCGAGACGATCTTTTGTGATAACATTCTAATGATAATTATTTAGATAATGAATAATGAAGATGAATTTTAAATTTTAAAATTATATCATATTTAAAAAAAATTTAAAAAAATATATTAAACTATGGTAGCGATTTTTGAACCGCTACCATAGACCTATGGCAGCGGTTTGAAAATCACTGCAATAGGTTAGGTCATTTTCACACCCCACATGCTCGGCCCATCTCATTTTGGTTTCTCTCTCCCAGCTCTCTCTCTCTCTCCCCTTCCTCTCTACCACCAGTAAGCTCCTCCTCCCCCATTAACTTGTATAAGAATGAATTCAGATCGAGTTGCTTTCAATTAAAAATCAGTCGGTCGTATGTGCCAAACTTACCTTAGACACCAAATGTTGATCAGAACCAATTGGGTTAAGCCTGCAATCCAGACTCTAACCTCTGAGCTTAATTAGGTCTTGCTTGATCATGACTCGATCTTGACCCAGATTAATCTATTTAGGCTTGCGTCAATTTAAGCATTATTAATCCCATCTAACCAAATCTTGATTCGGTTTGATCAACCGCTTAGACCTAATTGAGCTACCCAAGTCCGAACCCAGTATTATGAATATGTCTTAGATCTGAAATTCTCAATTTTAGATCTAATTAATATTTTATAATCTTAATTTTTAATTAAGTAGGGTTCATAAACAAAATATGCATAATAAATCTTAGGATTTTAGGATCTAGGGTTTTGCGGACAGTAAGTTTTGAATTTCTGATTAAGGACGAACACGTAGCACCCCTACACGTCATAAGAACGCCCCATCGGATGGGAGGAGAGGGTCTTTAAACCCTTCTTCATTCTTATGATCGGACGGCCAAGAGGAATGCCTTAATCAGGAACATGCAATACTACAAAACAGTTTTAGATCTATATCATATATCTCATATACAAATTAGATCTAATCATGGCATATTTTGCATACATCTCATGTATTGAATTATGCATATTTTCAGATCTAAATTATCTTATAATGATCTAAAAAATTAGATTTAAATTGATCTAATCAAAATAAATTCTAATCTAGATAATTATGTAGAACTATTTCTACAACTAGTCTAGACATGCATCAATCTATCTCATATGATGTTTAAAATTAAATAATTTTTATTTATTATTTTTTAGATATTATTATAACCATTATAATATCAAAAAATAATAAGTAAATAGATCTAAAATATAATTAAATTAAATTAAATTAAAAATATACAAGACTGTTCAATAGAACTATTCTATTTTAGAACTAGTCATGCATATTTTCTAATCTTAGATCCAAATCATTTAATTTTAATTTTTTCTGATTTTAGATCTTTGATACCATCTTATGTGACATCTAAAATTACTTATTTTTTAATTAAAATAAATTTAAAAATAGATCTAAACACTTTTAGAATCTTGGCTCTGATACCAGTTGAAGGAAAATCCTGATTTTTCGAATCAGGTTCGTTCAGATCTGATCAGATCAAGAGATATATTTCAAATTTTTTCTCTTTAATCTAGACTAAATCTAGGATGTTTTAGATCTAATTCTTATTATTTTAATAATTAAAATAAAATTAGATAAATTAAATCAAATTTAATTTATCTTGAAGTGGGTAATCCTATTACCTGATGATGATCCTGTGAGCAGCGGAAGGTTCTGGATCTAGCCACGCAAGTGCCTGACCTCTACCGGTATCCACTTGAGTTAGATCTAGAGATCCTCTTCTTCTCTATCACATCTCCAAAAATTAGATCTGGATCTGATATGAAGAATCTTCAAAACTCCTTTTGAAGATGAGCAGTTGTCCTTTGCAGCAGCACAGTCTTCTAGCTTTCAGTCGTCTTTCTCTCATCTAGATTGCACTAACCAAGGTCCAAAATAATTTTGGACATGGAGAGGAGAGGGAGAAGGTGGGTTTGGCCATGAGAAAGAGAAGAGAGTAGCCTTTGGGGC
>QRFJ01000185.1:276697-494197 GCA_006176705.1 Cocos nucifera
TTTTAAATGCTCCTAAATTCCTCCTCTCCGGTCTCGTGTTATGAGCCTCCACCCAATAATAATAATATATAAGAATAAGCCCGCTTCGAGTGGGGCGCATTGGCATCCCACTTTCCTCCCTTGCCTCCTTCTTTCTTTCCTAACCGATCCACCTCTCTCTTCCACCAGCGCCCTGCCTCTCTCTCTGCTCTCTTTCTCTCCTCTCTTTGCTCGGCCCGAATTGCCACCATTGCCCCTCCCTCTTGCACCACCGTCGCCCCTCGACCTCCCTTCTCTATCTCTCTCTTCTCTTTTTCTGCTCTATCTATTACTCTCTTTCCTCCTTTCTCTTCTCTCTTTCTCCTCTTTCTCTCTATCTCTCTTCTCTCTCTTCTCTCTCTTCTCTCTCTATCTCTCTCTATATCTTACTGTCTCTATCATCTCTCTCCCAAGCTACCTCTAGTGCCGCCTCCTCCCTCTAGCATCGCCGCCATCAACGATCCTCAGAGTTCTGTGTGACCCCCTCCCCATAACCACGATTATGATTTATTTTATTTTATTTATTTATTATTATTTATAATATTTATAGTAATTTTATAATAATATTTAAAGAAAACCCCTATCGGTAGGTTCTAGGCCGTGCTAGCGGCCGTGGACAGTGCCGATGGATAAGAGAACTCCTATTAGTTGGTTTTGGGCCATGCCAGTAGGTTCTAAGATAATAAATAACTTTCTAGCTTATGCTCTAATATTGATTTAGAGCATGAAAGCTGAACTAGCACTGTCCAATTTATAAAAAAAAATTATACTGTCTTAAAAAGCTGACACATCGGGGAGGCCTTTAGCTTTATAGAGCTTATCGACCATTTCTTTATTGAAATCATCCATATAGAAGGGCATGCACGCTCCTTTGATGCATTATTGAAGAAGATAGGTGTCTCTAAACCGGATTGTCTGGGAGTGAGGTATATTGACAGAGTTGGATGGTCTCAAGTGTTGAATATTAAAAAGATGATCCAATATTGGTAATGAAACACAAGAAAGCTTTTCGATCACAAGGTAATGTATACATAATACTTTATTAGAGAAAAAAAAAAAAACTTTTTTGACTTGTCCATTTGTGAGACGAAAACTTATTGTGCCACTGCTTACGATGTAACTGTGTGCATATTGAAACAAATATATGTCGTGAGTCCTATTTGGCATAACAATAATTAAACATTCCAAGGATCAAGACCAATGATGACTTGAATTTTGATTTTTATGTGAAAGACTGAGGTATATGTATGATCACCTCTACCCAAAGCTAGTACAAGAATAGTGGAGGCTCCCTCAGATGCTATGCTATTTTTAAGAAATGCCTAACGAAACGATCCATATTCTTTGCTGTGTTGGAAACATAAAGATCCCCAGATGGCATACTCAAGCCAATATATCAAAGCATCGGATGAATCAGTAAAGGAATGTCAAACTTCGGAAGAAAATTAAAGACTCCAAATGATTATCATGTATTGATGCAGAATTAATTGCCCATATAGCTATTTACAGCATGTTTTGCCAAAAAAATATCATAATCGGCATATTTATCATTCTTACAACTTTCTATAGAGATATTTATCCGAAGAGGTTGCTTAAGAAAGAAATGAAAGACAATGAAGGCAAGGATAGGTACTATATTATATGATCTGCGAGAAGATATTTTTATCATTCATACATTTTTGTATAGGTTCGATGATTAGTAATCTCATCTATGTACCTTCATGAAAAATAAGTTGTTACTTGGAGGTCCTCACAGCATGTGCTTGGGGCATGAAGATCTCAATTCTCCAATCTTAATTTGAGTTGGGCACAGGGTCTTATTTATAGACTGTCTGTGATCCAACTCCTCTTTTTCCCAACCAATCATAACTCTTTATGAAATCAGATCTAAATCTGATTGGTGGGAATACAGTTCCCTGAATTTCTCCTTAGAGGATGCCTAAGACTAGTCAAAGTTGGTTCTTAGGAGAACTCTAATCGGAATCCAAAAGAAAGATGGAGTTCCTATCCAATAGGGACTCCTTAGCACCTCCAACTTGGGCACATGCCAAGGGTGGCGTGCGCCCTCCTCCTGCTAGATTCTGGTAGGGGGATAGGCCCCCACCAGCTCTCCAATAGGTGCATGACATATGGATAGAAGTCAAAGTGTCAATGGTCAACGTTTGATCAGTCAAAGGTCAACTTTTGACCAAAGTCAAAGGACGAGAAATGGCAGGTGACCAAAAATGGTAGGTAATGTCTTATAAAATAAGACAAACTTTTGACTTGGACAAGCTCCAGTCAGACAAAGTGAAGGCCTCTAATCGAGTACAAACTTCTTTGGCTCAGTCAGGACAACTATTTATGATAGTAAAAGAAGAACGTTAGGTTCAATCAAGTGCTAGCACGATTTTCTTGAATCTAATTGAATCTTATTCAAATCAATTGAACTGGATTAGTTCAATTGATGATCACCAGATTCAAACCCTTGTTTATATGACCCAGTTAGGTTCAGTTCTGTATGGTAATGGGATATGTCATGATCTCTATCATCGACATCATCGAAAATCCTTTCGATGGATCAAAACTCTTCTGATTCAAAAAGCTAGAATGATCGATCATCTAAATCATTCTAATTGCTCCCAAAATCTACCAGTGATACCTAGCAGTATATGGTGGCAACCCATCAGAGCTGAATGTGAACATTTTGGTGCAGCTACCTATGTGATTAAGTTCTTCTATCTTGAGCCCTGATCAGATTAGGGTTAAGGTGAACTCGTCAAACCCTAGTCTCTGTCATATGATGTAATCATTCGATTCAAGTCCAATATGAAAATCTAAATAGAAACTCTTTCTATTATTTCACTCTGCCATGGCCATGGACTTTTGGACTTGATTCTCATGATCATCATAGGCTGCTCCTCTACTACCGAGGTAGATAGATTCCATCTTGATGCTATCCAGTTTCTACAATGAACATGCTATAGCCAACATACACCTCAGGATTTCGAATGGCTAGGAGATCCGAGTAATGGTGTAGTCAAACTATAACACCCTCAAGGTGAACTATCGATGCATCCTCAGATCAAAGAACCAGACACACTACTGCAGCATCGAGTCAGTCATTGATGAGAAGGTAGACTTCCCTAATGACTACTCGAGGTGGTCACGCTCAGTGCCCTCATTCTCTAATAAGTACCTATACTCTCGCTCCGGTGTCTCCACACCGTAGACTCAAGAATCATCTACTAAAGAGAAGCAATTATACACCAACCTTTTGGATCAATCACCATCCTCGTGATGATCCTATGGTCGGAAGCATTTTATGAGTTCATAATGATTATTCATGTCTTAAATTTTCAACTCTTGAAAATATGAATTATCATTACCATTAACTCAAAGGATGTATCACAGACACTAAATACACATATGTAATAAAAAATAATTCATTTTATTGATATTAGTCAAAATTATAATTTTGTCCCTAGAAGTGTATTACAAGTGTCAGTCAATTCTGGCTTCTAGGGCACATATATCTAACACTATTGGCATCGATGTTGCACGATCCCATGGCCAGTGAGAGTAGGTTTTTATTGTATTAATTAATTATTTATTTTTTTATATAGTTATTGTACATTCTTATATATTTATCTAATGCATTTTCATTACAGGTGCATCATCTAGTAGGATATTTTGCGCTCCCACATACATACCATATGTATGGAACTACCAGCATTAGATCATGGTGGAGTACGATCAAAAAGAAAGGCTAGTCGGGCGATCGTATGGAAGATGAATTCTTTTTTCAAAGTGCTTATGAGGTGCTCCGACATTATTCTGGTTGTTCTCGTAGACTAACAAGTGATGGATGCTGGCATCAAGGAGCAGGTATGGGAGAAGATTTGGATAAGTATATCTTAATTATATATGCATGTGATACATCTATACTATGCTTGATTAGAATAATTTTATAACTGACTTCTCATAACTTTTTGTAGAAGAGGTACGACTTTCCAAATCATAAGCAGACTCGAGATGCCCATCTATAGAAGATTGGAGAGTTGCACTAGAACTACAAGATCAAGCTTAACAGAGGATGGCTCGAACACCGACGGGACACTCCGAAAGAGCTTGTTCTTTGGATTCAGGACTATCCCCGGAGTCAGTGGAAGAGGATGATTAGGCATTGGAGGAGCCAGGAGTTTTAGTTTTAATTTTTGACTTTTAAATTTTTAATATACTAATTATTATATTTGAATATTTTTTAAATACTTATTATTTAAATATTTTTTAAGCTGCCTCCTATCAGAATCGGGCAGCTCAGGAGTACATACACACTCTTAGCTGTGAGTTTATGGCCAGTTGTATGCATAGAGAGATAATAAATTTTGAATCTTAATTTATAAATTAAATTAATATTTTTTTATATATTTTTAATAAGCTGATCGATTATTTTAGCTGATGAGAGAGGAGGTGATGCCCACCCATAGTGCCATCTTTTGATCAAGCTATACGGATAAGAAGGATAGGTCGATGAACACCATGATCAAAAAAATTTTTGTAAGTAATAAATAGATTAGTACGATTAGTATTATAATATTTTTTTATGATATTTTATTTAAATTTATAATTACAGGAGCAGTTAGATGTGCTCGCAAGTGAAGGCCCGAATACCTCTAGCCCTCATGACCATCTATCTTAGGTCTTGGGGTCTGAGCAGTCTAGAATGATCCGATGCAGGCCTGGATATAAGTTGATAAGCTATTGGTCTGAGACGAGCATCTCTTCACATGCTTCTAGGATCGTCAGTCAGGAGCAACTTGAGGAGGCATTGGCACAGGTAGCTCAGGCTATGGAGTGGGCTGCTCAGGCTGAGGAGCGCACACCTCAACTATAAAGCATTATGACCGCTATGGTGACGATGCTCTTCATGCATTTTGGAGCTGACTTCATGAGCATTCAGGACATGTTTGCTAGCATTTCAACTCCAGCCCCAGCTCCTCCAGCTCGTGCTCCATCTCTTTTCGATGACGATGACTTAGATTTTGATTTAGTAGATTTTTAATTTTTTAAAAAAGATATTATAATAAATTTTATTTAGTAATAAAATTTAAGTTTTTCAGATATATTCTTACATTATTCTTGCATTATTTTAGATATATTCTTGTATTATATATTAAACTATATTTATCAAGTAAAAAAATTAAAAATTAAAAAAATTATATTTTTTGTTATTCAAAATCTACTATAGTGGTTGACAATCGCTGCTGTAGGCGTGCCAACCGCTATCATAAACTATGACGGCAGTTATAAAACCATTGCATTAGATCTATGATAGCGGTTGTATAACCGCTGCCATAGATGATTTACAGCAATAGTTACACAATCGCTGCCATAGAACCTATAGCAGCGGTTTAACAACTACTACCATAATTGATAAAGCAGTGGTTAATGAACCACTACTATTGATCGTATAGTAGTGATTGATTAACCACTGCTATATATTGCTGCAATAGTTTCATCTATAGCATCAGTTAGTAAATTACTGACCTACTATAGTGGTTGCGATAACTGTTGCAACAAGCATTGCTATAGACCTACAGTGATGGTTTCAGTAGCAGTGGTTGAATAACCATTGCGGTAGCCTATGGCAATAGTTTTTTAATCTATGATAGCGATTGTAAACTGCTGTCGTAGTCTTTCTCTATAGTAGTGATGCTAATCAGCTAATACCCCAGTGGAGGAAGGCTTGAAGTTATGTGTTGAATCAGACCAAGTACCAGTTGAAAAAAAAAAAAATGTCAAAGACTTGTAGGGAGGCTGATGTACTTAGCATACACAAGACTAGATCTTGCTTATGCATTTAGTGTTGTTAGTCAATTTATAGATAAGCCCGAAGAACAATATATGAATGATGTTATACACATTTTGAGGTATTTGAAGTCTGCTCCTGGAAAAAGAATACTGTTCACTAAAAATATAGACTATCAAGGCATAGATGTGTATACAAATGTTCATTGGGTTGGAGCAATAGATGATAGGTGATCACCTTTTCGTACTTCACATTTATGGATGGTAACCTTGTTATATGGAGAAGTTAAAAATAAAATATTGTTACTCGCTCAAGTGTAGAAGCTGAATTCAAAGGTATGGCACTTGGACTTTGCAAAGCCTTATGGCTAAGACTTCTTTTGCAAGATTTGGATTGCCCACTTAGGCAACCAATTTGACTATATTGTGACAATAAAGTTGCATGTGGTATTGCCCATAATCCAGTTTAACGAACAAAACATGTAGAGGTAGACAAATTTTTTATTAAAGAGAAGTTAGATGAAAAAATTATAGAGTTACGTAAGATTCGATCTGAGGATTAATTGGCTGATATCCTTACTAAAGTAGTCTCAAATCAAGTATACCTCAAAATATTTTGGCAAGTTGGGCATGTATGATATCTATACACCTATTTGAGGGGGAGTATTGAGATTTTCTCTCCATAAATCTCCTAATTTAGAGATTGTATAATTGTGATATATTTTAGTTTCCAGATTTAGGGTTAAAATATTTTTTTCTAATTTTGAATTAATTAGTCTTCTAATTTCTAGCTACTCTATATATTGATTGTATACACTAAAAAAAGGGTGTGAGTAATAAAAAAATAATTTTTTCTCATTTTTTAATTAAAACATGGTGCCAAAATAGAATATAGATCCATGGATGTATAGAAAAATGTATTGAAGCAAGAAAAATAAGACCCCTACTAAGATAAATAATGTACTATTAGAATCCAGTTGTGATACACTAATTACCGTTGAAAGGCATCTGGAGTTAACCTCTTTCTGTCCAAAGGCTCCAGCCCCTACTTTGAGATGGACTCAGAATCCGGGACAACTAATGGTAGATCTAGTCATAGTTAATCTAATGATACTTTAATTAGCATTAGACTCATCACTAGAATAGAAATTTTTCTAGAAGGCAAAGAATAATGAAATTATTTGGTTGTCTTCAAAACTTGTTTTTCTTATTCTTTTTGGACTCTAAGGTATTTAAACTACAAGAATTTTTTTGTTGCACCAAAAAAAAAAAAAAAAAATCATTGGTAAAAAGTAAATGCCATAGCTTAAAGTGTTTATTGATAAAAAAAAATTGTTGTCAGGTTCGTTGCCAATGCTCCCATTGCTGAAAGTCATAAGTGATGAAAATAGTAATTTCTCCCAAAATGTTCAACCTTTTGTGATGAAATTAATATTGTTGCTAAAACATGGATAATTTATGATAAAATATTTTATCACTAAAATTGATTAAACAATATTACCTAATTATCTATTTTGTCACAAAATAATTAGCTCTAATGATGAGGTGACCCATTTATTGTAACAAAAATAATTTTTTCCACCGTCAAAGAACTTTCACCGTTAATTATTATAGCAATGGAACCAATGCCCCATTACTAAAAGTTGTGGATGATGAATTTGTCACAACATATTCAACATTTTGCAATGAAATGGATGTTATTGCTAAAATATCTATAATTCATGACAAAATATTTTATTACTAAAACAAGAAAAAAAGGGTTACCTGAACACCTATTTTGTTGCAAAAAATCTACTCTAAGGGTCATGTTATTTTATGCTAGGAAAATATTTTTTTCCATCATGAAAGCATTTTTGTTGTAAATTGTTTAAGGAAGAAAAATCTTTTCATCACAAAAAAAATGGCCATTGATGATGACACTATTTTGTTATTTAAAATGTGTCAAAAATAAAATATTTTTATTACAAATTGCAAAATATTAGCAAGAAATATATATTCATTGCTTATAGATTACTCTTCATGGTAATATTTTTTATAGAAAATTAAAAAATTGGCAACGAAAACTATTTGTTAGTACTATATATCTATTATTAATAAAATATTTTTGTTGCTTATTTTTTCCTTGGAGCAACAAAATATATTTTGTTGATAAACAATTGATCTTTTTGCTATGATATTAACATCGGACGCCATATATTGAATCACTTTTATAGGCAAAATTTATTTAGTTGATAAAATTAATTTATTTATAGAAAATAATTTTCTTTTCTTTCAATTGCTCTTGTAAAGTATGATGGCTAAGTATATCAATCTATTTTACATATATCAAATACCGATAACACATTTAAATGCAAAATTGTAGAATCTATTAAATAGCAAATCAATTCTAAAACAATTCAAAAATAACAATCATCCATACATTTTACCAGTGTTCACTAACATTATATTCTCAAAATAAAACTAAAATCTACAAAACAAAAGCATCCTAATAATAACCATTCCATAATCCAACAAAATATTCTGTACCCTCTCAGCATAAGAATCAGCAATCCATATTAATCTGTACAAAAATAAAGATTAGGTTTAATTAGTTAGCAGTATATAAGTTATATAATAAATATTTTTTCTAAATAAACAAGTAGCTGAAAAATATAAAATATTTTAAAAATATATCTTATAATGAACTTCAAATACGTGAAAGGTAGATCTCTTAAAGAATAAATAAATGGACCAAAAAAATTACTAGAGATCTGTATGCTTTTATTCTATATCATGGTCAGAAATTTAAAACCATCATGTAGTTGGGGAATGAAATGAATGAAAAAGCACAATAAAAAATTCTATAATGTTAATCTGCAATGACACCAATATATTAATCTTAATTTAGCCACGTAGTACACAGGAGAACCTATATTGTGAACAAGAGTATATATGGATACATGTATGAATAAGCATGGCACACAAACAAGCACAAGCATATAAACAAAAATGCATGTATACAAAGAGTTGTAGAAGTAATCTAGGAGATGAGATTACTCAGTTGCCAATAACTTGAGGAGATGCATCAATAAAATATGAAGCTCTTGATAAACCAACCTAAATTTTCACCCTATTAAGTTCTAGTTTAGTCAAATTTAAAATCTACAGAACTCTCCTGATTAGAATGGAGTGACTGATCTAAACAAATTAGTAAAGTTGAAATAAAAATCATCTTATAATTTTACACCATTAAATACCAAGACATGAAATGATCTATGATGAGAAGAAACCTTGTGTGAGAACCAGCCCTTTTGAACCAACGTAAAGATAGACTAGGCTTGGTCCATTAACCAGCTTGGCTTGAGATGGCCGTTTGGGCTAATCACGAGCATGCTTGGCACATGATCGTGGAGAGGCAGGCTGCGGTTAGAAGTCTTCTCTCTTGACTTCGATGGACTCCAAGAGTTCTAAGGCTAGTAGAATTCAAATCAAACCCTTAAATATAAACAATAAAAGGTAGATCTCTTCCTCCCTTGGACTCCACCACCAAAATCTTAAGTAATCGTAGCTAGTTCTAAGATTTTGCCAATTTTTCTTTAGTTTTTCAACTAGGAAAGGATCGCCGAATTATCTCCTTAGCCTTGTCGGACTTTGATAAGGAACCTAAGGCATCTTCTCCTCTCTTTTCTTGGTTTTATGGTGGTTGTTCTATCTCGTTTGAGGCAGGCAAGTGGCCAAAATCCCATTTGAATTAAGAGTGCCCTGTTTTAACCTCCCTTTTTTTGTTTATTGCCACCGATCACCACCGGCCATGGCCATTGTCAGGGTCACTACACTACCAAGAGCTGCTATAGTTGCACAACCCTGAGCCTTCCATTGCCATGGTTGGGAGAGAAGAGGGAAAGGAATGATGCTCCCTATTTTCAAGAAGAAGAGAGAAAGAGAGAGTTCTTCTTTCTCTCTCTTCCCTGATTTATATTTTTTATTTAATTTATTTTCTCTTAGATGAATCAGAGGATCCATGGGAAAAAGGGTCCAAGGGACTTGTCTGTGGACCCTAGTGAATCTTGATTGAGCATTTTAGACAAATAATCTCTACACTATGGATTTTATTTTTGAATTTGTAAGAAAATAATTCTTATAAGAAGATATTGAGCTGGGTTCTTGACACCTATATCATAAACCTAGAGAGTTTAATTTGGCCTCAATAGAGGTAAGAATCCCTAGACATTGAGTATGCATTTATATATTAAAAAAAAAAATTATGCATCAACAATTTTGATCTATATGTTTTTGATAATAACATACTATATAATTAATTATTAAGTATATATTTATGACTTATTTGATATTATGTATGATATATCATTAATCCTGACTTGTATGGATTTTGATAATTATGTGCATCGAGTTTTAGAGTGTGATCTTGAATTACAATACTTAACAAGCATGTAATTAAGTCATGTGGTTGAATATGAGATTGTGGTTTTTTAGGCTAGCTATTTTGTTGGTGCCCTACTGCAAGCTTAAAACATGACCGTAGTAGTTTAAAGTCAAGTACTTGTGGTCCTTTAAACTAGCCACTTTATTAGTGTCCCGTCACGAGCTTAAAATGTGGTTGTGATAGTTCAGAGTGGAGCACTTGTAGTTCTTTAGACTAGTTACTTCCTTGGTGCCTTGCTATAAGCTTGAAACATGATTGTCATAGTCCATAGGACTAGCCACTTTGTTATCCTATAATAGATAATGGGGACAGTCCATTGGATTGGCTACTTTTATTATCCAACCATGGGCTAGAAATGTAGTCATAGTAGTTTAGAGCCGAACACCCAAATATTATCAGATCTAATATACCATAATTTGAGATAAGTATTTGATATAATCTATTATGTAAAAAGATATATTTGTTATGCATGTGTTATGATCAAGGTATCTTGTTGCATAGGATCTATATGAGTAATAACCTTGGTTAATTTCTCATTTATACTTATTATTATATTAGTGTTGGTGTATAAAAATTCTTACTGAGCTATAAAACTCACAACCCTCTTCTTATCTTTTATTTTTCAGAGTTACAGGATACACATATTTAGCTATGGTTGGGATTATATGGTTGAAAAGATTGATTGGATAGAGCATCATCAATACTAGTCGGATGACCAAATTTGGTAAACTATAAAAGATTTGGTATTTGTTAATATGGAATATTTGTTATGAATTTAGATCAATAGTGTTCATAGGATTTTGAGATTATAATGGATTTTAAAGCCTTGCATATTTTCTAAGGCCTTGTGCTAGAAAGTGTATGGCCATGTCACATGGCTGATGTAGGTGTTGGGTTCAGGACGTGATAAAATAGTATCATAGCTTAGATTATGATCACTAGGGATATGATAGTAGTAGAAAAAATGGATTCAAGTTTGGATTTCAAGTCACTAGGTATTTTGATACAATTTATGCCTAAGTTTAACATATAATGGGCATAAAAGAGCTGCATGATTTTTATCTCTGATCTCAATGGTGAGGTTGACCTAAGATGATCAGTACAAAATGGCCGAATGATTTATATTTCCTGATCGTGATAAGTGGGGGTTTGACCTAAGTGGGAGAGGTGTAGACCTTTGAATATGGGATGTCATATTGATAAGTCTTGATATGTTGTGTGCACTTGTTCAGTTATGGTTTAGATGACTTTGGAATCCTAAACTTGATATGGATATGCAAATCACTATAGCCCTCTAGTTTTGTTGTTGATTAATTATTTGATTTCAAGTTTTGGGTTTATTAGCAAGTTGCTTAGAGTATGACTTTAGAAAGAATTTCATGGTATTAGAATGGAATATCCATTGAGGGTTGAACCTATATGTAGATCATGAGTGAAATTGACATAGAAAGGATAATATATTTGGGATATTGCAAATACATGATTAATGGTTAGATTTTATTATGAGGACATCGGACCTGCATTGATAAGTGATATAAATATACTAATAAAAATATTAAATTATAAAATAAATTATTTTATTTTTAAAAATTTGATGCTTTTATTGATTTTATGTAGGAAAGAAGGTCACCAATGTGATGAGTTTAATTTTCTGGTTCAAACAAAGTAAATTTGAAGCAAAACGGACTTCAAATGAGTCCGATATCAATTTTCAAAAAAAAATAAAAAAAAAAAAATAATAGTCGGTCGGTCCAGACCAAATCGGTTCAGAAAATTGGCTCAGCTGGCCCAGCCTGACCACATGCAAAATTGCTCGTCTGAACCACTAGCCCACTGACATCACGGTGACATCAGAATCATCGTGGCGTATGGTGAGCCGCTACAATAACACGGCTAGGGGCAAAATGGGGATTTCATGCGGCAGCGCATGATGGCATTGGCAAAGAAATTGGTGGTCTATGAAAGACCCAATTCGCATGCGGTCTACACAAGCCGAAGGCATGATTGAATGGTCAAGGGTGTTGCAATTTTGATCCAGCGGCTGGGGTTTTGGCATTAATGGACGGCGGATGCGGCTCCCGATCAGGATCCAATGGCAGCGACGATTCTCTATTTTATTTAAACATCTGAGGCCTCTCAGATGCTAATCGGATGGCTCAGATTTGCTTTTAGAAATTGATCTGATGGCTGTTATCAAATCTGACCGAGTCTGGGAGATTTTGAAGGGTTTTTACATGGTTTTTCACCGGTTTGATGCCTATCCGATAGCCAAACATGATCTAGACTGCTATTTGAGTTGATTTAGGAGTTTTAAACCTAGTTTCCAATAGGATTTCGATCAAAACTCACCCACTAGGCTATTTAAAGCCTACTATCGAGAGAAACAAGAACCTGGGAGATATAGGGAGACAGAGAACAAAGAGGGAGGAACAGAGGAAAAAATAGAGAGAAAATAGAGGGTTTTTTTAGAGAAGTCTGGGAATAAAGGAGAGGCTTGTGATTAAAGAGAGAGAAAGCCCTTTTCTTTTTCTCTCTTCTTCCTTTCTTCTTATGACAACTAGCACATCTACCAGCAGTTTTTTCTTCATCGAATTCTCCACGCTAAGAGCAACGAACGGCAAAATTCAGCAACAAGCAAATTTTTGTTTGGATTTCTTCATGCTTTTTATTTTAATTACTATTTTTATTTCTTTTACTATGAACTAATTTTTTTTTTTAAGGCTAAGGTATAGTCACTCTTTTAATGCAATATTCAGTATAATTAAATTTTAGTATTATTTTGTTCATAAGAAGTATATAAATCTATGCTTAATACTTTTAGATTACTGATCATCTTTTAATTAATTTGATGAATATAGATGATATGGACCAAGTATCTTATATTTTGAATCAAATTAAGATTCATATGTATGAGAAAATTTTAGTGCACTTTGGATACAGCGTATTTTAATTAGAGGGTTTCATAGAGATTACTGCATCGATATTTATTTAAATTACATCTGAACCAAAGGATAGCTAATAAATATTGGTAGTTTTACTATGCCTGAACCAAAGGATAGTAAATATCCTAGGAGACTCCACCATCACATGAAACTAACATAATTTACATGATTACTTAAACATTATATTGATTGAGTTGGTGAACTGATTGTCTTAGTATCCTATTGCTTTTGAATTCAACCCTAATAATTATATCCTCTTTATCTTTTTACAATTTATTAATTATTTTTTATTTATTCTTATTTTCTTTTCTTCTTATAAATAGATGCTCTAAATAAAGTCTAGGAAAGAATTTTTTTAGTATTTATTTTTCAATCCTCTAGAAATGATACTCTACTCACATACTTTATTACTTGATCGACTGGTGCACTTGCCATAGTGATAGATTAGCACGCATCAAGTTTTTTGCATCATTATCGAGAATTATATCTAAAATAATATTAAAATTTCGATCCTTGCTTTACTTTAAAATTTTATTTTTAATTTTTATTTTTATTTTATTTTTAGATTTGTGTTCAGTGCATGACATGCACCATACATAGTGACCTACTATCTTTTGATCTAGAAATAGAGAGGACAATCAGAAGACTAAATAAAGAAAGAAACATGACAGCCGAAGACCCTAACGACATCAATCTGGGATTAGATATGGTGGCATAGGGATGATAAGAAGCTATTCGAGCGACACATCATCCATTAAATAATTACATCACACCATCCATAGCCGATACAGCTTCGAGCATTAGGAGATCGTCTGTGCAAGCAAATAATTTTGAAAGAAAATCAACTATGATCTGGATGATTCAATCGACTGTCTAATTTAGTGGACATGTGCAAGATGATCCGAATGCCTATATTTCTAATTTTTTTAAACTTTATGATATTTTCAAAATTAATAGGATGATGGATGATGTTATTAGATTAAGTCTATTTTTTTTCTTTATGGGATAAAGCTAAAAATTGGCTTCATTTTCTTTCTATAGGTTCTATCACTACTTGGGATATCCTAGTCTAAAAATTCTTGGCCAAATACTTTCTACCTTCCAAGATTGCAAAGATACGTAATGATATTACTTCTTTTGTATAGATGAAGATGGAGACACTATATGAGGCCTGGGAGCATTTCAAGGAATTATTGAGGAGATGTCCCCACCATCAATTATCTGTATTGCTTCAGGTATAAATTTTTTATAATAATTTATCTTCTACTAATCATTCTATGATTGATACAGCAGCAGCAGGAGGTACCATTAATTGAAAAATAAAGAAGAAATCCTTTAATCTGATTGATGAGATGTTATCAAATAGCTACCAATGACAAATAGATCACATGATGCCGAGAAGACCAGCAGCTGTGTAGGAAGTAGATTACATTCCAATCTTATTAACTGAGATTACAGTCCTTAGAGCTGAAGTCAATAATATAAAAGGATCAGCTATGCAGATATAGAGCAGCATGTGTGAGCTGTGTGGAGGAGGACATGATACAAGCAACTGCTAGACAGATAATTTCTTTGCTAAAGCTCCTGATATAGCTAACTATCTTGGTAATTTTTTCAAGCCATAGTAAAATAATTTCTACTCCAATACATACAACCAAGGGTGGAGGCAGCATCCAAACTTTTTATGGAGTAATAAAAATACAGCACAACAACCACCCCTGGGATTCCAAGCATATGAAAAGAAGCCTGATATGGAGGAGCTAATGGCCAAATTCATGCAAAATCAAGAAGCAGCCATTCGAAACTTAGAAACCAAGCTCAGGCAAGACCATGCAGCAACTATTCAAAACTTGGAGATTTATGTAGGTCAATTGGTCAAGATAATCTCTGAGACACCATAGGGATCCTTGTCTAGCAATACGGAGACCAATCCAAGGGAGCAAATAAATGCCATCACACTAAGAAATGGTAAAGAGTTGGAGGAGTTGCATTAGGATAAAAAGACTCAAGAGAAAACTATAAAATAGCCAACCAAAATTCATCAATCATCAAAACAACCAGCAAATGGATGGTCCCCTGGTATAAAATTTGTTGATCCAAAC
Source organism: Cocos nucifera (assembly GCA_006176705.1). Taxonomy (NCBI): domain Eukaryota; kingdom Viridiplantae; phylum Streptophyta; class Magnoliopsida; order Arecales; family Arecaceae; genus Cocos; species Cocos nucifera. The sequence continues at coordinate 291,973 of QRFJ01000185.1, forward strand.
ATGAAGCCCTATGAGCCACCACTACCATTTCTAGAGAGATAAATACAGCATCCAAATAAAAAATTCTCAAACTTTTTCAAAATTTTAAAAAAATTATATATTAATATTTTTTTTGTAGATGCTATCACTCAGATGCCCAGGTATGCTAAGTTTCTTAAAAAAATTCTAACCAATAAGAAGGAGCTGAAGGAGCATGAGACAGTCAACTTAAATGAAGAATGCTCAGCAATACTTCAAAATAAATTACCACAGAAGCTAAAAGATCCAAGGAGTTTTACTATTCCTTGTATTATGAGTTATTATAGTTTTGATAAAGTTTTATATGATTTAGGAGCAAGTATTATCTCATGCCTTTCTCCATTTTTAGGAAGTTAGGTCTTGGAGAACTGAAACCTACCACTATCACTCTTTAGTTAGCAGACAAATCCATTAAATATCCAAAAGGTATAGTAGAGGATGTCTTGGTACAGATAAATAAATTTATTTTTTCTATTGATTTTATTATTCCAGATATGAAAGAAGATTATGATGTACCTCTTATCTTAGGAAGATCCTTTTTAGCTACTGGAGGAGCTTTAATAGATGTTCAACAAGAAAAATTAATTCTTAGAGTCCAAGATGAACAAGTTACTTTTAATGTCTTTAAATCTATTAAATATTTCAATGATAATCAAACTTATTTTCAAAATGATGATATTGATAAATTAGTGCATGAGTATTTTCTAGAAAATAGGTTTGAGGATCCTATTGAAGCTTGTATTGTCCAATCAAAAGAGGATTCGATTGAAAATGAAAAGCAAATAGAGTGCATAAGATTGTTGGAGGCCAGGCCATACATTCCACATACATACAGACCACGGTTTGAAGAATTAGAAAGATCATTTATCCCTCTTCCAAAGCCATCAATTGAAGAGCCACCTACTCTTGAACTCAAACCTCTTCCTTCTCATTTAAAATATATTTTCTTAGAAGGTTCCTCACTTTTATCTATTATTATTTCTTCTTTTTTGATAGGATTAATGGAAGAGAAGTTGATGAGAGTACTAAAGAAATATAAGAAGGCATTTGGATGGACCATAGTAGACATCAAAGAAATTAGTCCCTTAATTTGTATGCACAAAATTCTCATAGAGGACAACTATGAGCCTACAATCCAACCCCAAAGAAGACAAACCAAAGATGCAAGAAGTGGTTAAAAAGGAGGTAATCAAGCTACTTGATGTATGTATTATTTATCCTATCTCTGATAGTTCATGGGTGAGTCTTGTTCAAGTAGTTTCTAAGAAAGATGAGATTATTATAATTTAAAATGATAATAATAAATTAATTCCCACTATAATGGTTACGGGATGGAGAGTATGCATGGATTATAAAAAAATAAATGATGCAACTAGAAAAGATCATTATTCTCTTTCATTCATAGATTAGATGTTAGAAAGATTAGCTGGGCATGATTTTTATTATTTTCTAGATGGTTATTTTGATTATAATCAAATTGCTATAGCACCTCAGGATTAAGAGAAAACTACGTTTATATGTCTCTATGGTACATTTGCTTTTAGGAGAATGCCATTTAGTTTGTATAATGCACCAGCTACTTTTCAACAATGCATGATGGCTATTTTTTATAACATGATTGAGGATTTTCTTAAAATTTTTATGGATGATTTTTCTATCTTTGGATCTACATTTGATAAGTGTTTGCATAACTTATCTCTTGTTTTATAAAGATGTGAGGATACTAATCTTGTCTCTTATTTTATAAAGATGTGAGGATACTAATCTTGTCTTAAATTAGGAGAAGTATCATCTGATGGTGCAAGAAGGCATAGTCCTAGGCCATAAGATCTTATATAAGAAAATTGAAGTAAATAGAGCTAAGATTGAGGTAATCAAAAAATTGCCTTTATCGACCTCAGTAAAGGCTATTAGAAGCTTTTTAGGGTATGCTGGATTTTATCATCGATTTATCAAGGATTTCTCCCTAATTTCTAGACCTCGATCTAATCTATTGTGTAAAGATGTCTCTTTTTATTTTATTGATAAGTGTTTGCAGGCATATAACACCCTCAAGAAGAAGTTGGTCATAGCACCTATTGTAGTAGCATTGGATTGGTCCTTACATTTTGAGCTAATGTGTGATGCTAGTGATACAGCCATAAGAGCAGTACTTGGTCAAAGAAAGGATAAGATTTTTTGGACTATTTATTATGCCAACCGCATCTTGACAGAGGCCCAACAAAAATATGCAACTATAGAAAAAAAGCTTCTAGCAGTAGTATTTATATTAGATAAATTTCATTCATATCTTATTTTATCCAAAGTTATTGTATATATTGATCATGCAGCTCTAAAATATCTTCTTGTCAAGAAAGATGCAAAACTCAGATTGATTAGGTAGATTTTTCTGCTACAAGAGTATGATTTGGAGATTAAAGACAAGAAAGGCATAGAGAATTTAGTTGTTGATCACCTTTCAAGATTGGAAAACATCATGAAAAAGAAATTAGATACTTACCCTATTAAGGAGGAATTTTTAGATGAATGCCTTTATGCTATATTAGGTAGAATATTTTCATGGTATGCTGATATTATTAACTACCTAGTTGATAAGATTTTTCCACTTGATCTTTCTTTTCAACAAAAGAAGAAGTTCTTATCTATTGTTAAATATTATTTTTGGGATGAACCCTTCTTATATAAGTGTTGTACAGACCAGATCATTAAAAGATGCATCTCGAAGGAAGAAATGGAGAAAATTTTGCATCATTGTCATGATCGGGAGGTAGGAGGACATTTTGGCCCAACTAGGATAGCTTATAAGATTCTTCAATCAAGTTTTTATTGATCCTCTCTATTTGAAGATGCTAATTCTTATATCTCTTCATGTGACCGCTGTCAAAGAACTGAAAATATTTCTAGGAGATATGAAATATCTTTAAACAATATTCTTGTATGTGAAATTTTTGATGTTTGGAGGATTGATTTTATGGGATCTTTTTTTAATTCTTTTTCAAATCAATATATTCTTGTGGCTGTAGATTATATTTCAAAATGGATAGAATTAGCAGTTTTTTCAACTAATGATGCTAAGGTAGTTGTTAAATTTTTTGAAAAAGTATATTTTTACATGTTTTGGCACTCCTAGAGTAATCATTAGTGATTGAGGTACACACTTTTATAATAAATAATTTAAAATTTATTAAGAAAATAGGGTATCACTCATAAAATAGCTATCCCATATCATTCACAAACTAGTGGTCAAGTAGAGGTGTCTTAAAAAGAATTTTAGAAAAGACTGTAAATGCATCTAAAAAAGATTGGTCATTAAAATTAGATGATGCATTATGGGCATATAAGACTGCATATAAAACACCCATTGGTATGTCCCCATATAGGCTACTCTTTGGTAATGCATGTCATCTTCCTATTGAGCTAGAACATAAAGCATATTAGGCTATGAAAATTCTTAACTTTGATATACAAGATACAGGAGAGAACCGGTTGATGTAGTTGAATGAGATGGACAAATTTCACCATGATGCCTATGAGAATACTAGGATCTACAAAGAACGTACTAAGAAATGGTATGATAATCATATTGTAAAAAAAAATTCATGAGGGGCAACAAGTTCTCTTGTATAGTTTATAGCTACATTTGTTTCTAGGAAAGCTAAAATCAAGATGGACAGGTCCCTATACAATTACTAAAGTTTTTCCAAATGGAGCAGTGGAGGTCTCTGACAAATTAAAAGATACTTTCAAGATAAATGATCATAGGCTGAAGCATTACATTGGTGGAAGTTTTAAGAAGGAGAAGGAAGCCCTCAAATTGCAAGACCCAGCTTAGAGCTCCAAGAAAATCAAGCTGAAGACTATAAATAAAACTACTAGGTAGGTTGTTTCTTTTTCTTTTAGTTTTGATCCTTTTCTTTTATATTCCATAGTTTCTTGTTACCCTTTTATAGTTTTGGTGTGTGTTTTCAATTTTGCAGAGAAAATGAAAGGAGAGCTCAAGCTAGTTTGCAAAATTTCAAAGTACCAGTCTGGACTGAATCAGGTGTATTCTTTTCTATCCCTTATTGCATCCTTTACTTTTTTTTTCTCTGGTGATATGATGTTGATTAAGTTGGGGGGTTATATATATATATATATATATATATATATATATATATATATATATCAAGAAAGAAAATCTTGAGTAAGATAGATAAGAGGAGTAATAAAGTTAGAAAGTATTTGCTAATAAATGTAGCAAGTTAAAAAGTAGATTAGTTGGTCGGACTTTTAGTGACCTACTTAGGTCATTTAAAGATTATTAGCACTTCTAATTGCACATACACACTAACAAGGCAAAGTAGGTATTGATTATAAGATCAATTAAGGATTCAATTATAACTGAAAATTGGTGATTAATATACATTCCAATCAAAAAAATTTGAATTTAAGAAAGAGCTACCTGCCTATAAAATAAAAGTACAAAATATAGAGTATATGTGGATTGCCCGAAGCTTAGTAACTGAGTCTCTACACCTAAGTCAAGTGTGGAGGTTCACGTCAAATGGTAGAGGAAAGGCCAGAATGCTTGGCACAAAAAAAAAAGAGAGAAAGTGTGAAAGCTACCTTAATTCTTGAGCTTAACTTGAGAATGTATAGAAAATTAACCAAAATAGATGTAAAGAGAAAATACTTTTATTCTTTAAATTAACATCCAAATGCTAAGTTAGTTTTTACAAACATAAGTGTTGTAGATCTTTAAATGTACTCTAAGAAAGTTTTTGATTATATTGACAGAAAAATTTGCTTCTGAAATTTAATACTTAGTTGGTGATACTTCCTAAACTTTTTAATCTTTAATTCTAGCTTTATTTTTTTATGATGGAGGATCTTATTGAAACATGATGATGAATTAATATTAAATAAAGCATTGTTAAGGAACTAGCAATGACTAAGTTGGGGAGTATGATAAGTGATATAAATACACTAATCAAAGTATTAACTTATAAAATAAATTATTTTATTTTTAAAAAATTGATTCTTTTATTGATCTTATGTAGGAAAGAAGGTCAATAATGTGAAGAGCTTAATTTTCTAATTCAAACAAAATAAATTTGAAGCAAAATAGACTTCAAATCAGCCCGATATCAATTTTCAAAGAAAAAATAATAATAATAATAATAGCCGACTGGTCCAAACCAAATTGGCTCAAAAAATTGGCTTAGTCGGCTCGGCCCGACCGCATGCAAAACCACCAGCTTGAACCACCGGCTCGCTGACATCAGAATCATCGTGGCGTATGGTGAGCCGCTATAGTAACATGGCTAAGGGCAGAATGGGGATTTCATGCAATAGCGCGTGATGGGATTGGTAGAGAAATCGGTGGTCTACGGAAGACCCGGTTCACGTGCAGTCTACACAAGCCGAAGGCATGATCTGATGATCAAGGGCGCTACGGTTTTGATCCAGTGGTAGGGATTTTGGCACTGATGGACGACAAATGTGGCTCCTGATCAGGATCCAATGGCAGCAGCGATTCTCTATTTTATTTAAATATCTGAGGCCTCTTAGATGCTAATCGAACTGCGTAGATTTGCTTTTAGAAGCTGATCTGATGGTTGTTATCAAATCCGACCAAATCTGAGAGATTTTGAAGGATTTTTACATGGTTTTTCACTTATTTGATGCCTATCCGATGGCTAGACACAATCCAGACTACTATTTGAGTTGATTAAGGAGTTTTAAACCTAGTTTCCAATAGGATTTCGATCGAAACTCACCTTTTAGGCTATTTAAAGTCTGCTGTCGAGAGAAACAAGAACCTAGAAGATATAAAGAGATAGAGAATATAGAGGGAGGAATAGAGGAAAAAATAGAGAGAAAATAGAGAATTTTTGAGAGAAGTCTAGGAATAAAGAAGAGGCTTGTGATCAAAGAAAGAGAAAGTCCTTTTCTTTTTCTCTCTTCTTCCTTTCTTCTTCTAACAACCAGCACATCTATCAGCAATTTTTCTTCATTGAATTCTCCACGCCAAGAGCAATGGATGGCAAATTTCAGCAACAAGCAAATTTTTGTTTGGATTTCTTTATGCCTTTTATTTTAATTATTATTTTTGTTTCTTTTATCATGAACTAAACTTTTTTTACGAAGGCTATGGTGTAGCAACATTTTTGATGCAATATTCAGTATAATTGAATTTTAGTATTATTTTATTCATGAATAGTATATAAATATGTGCTTAATGCTTTTAGATTATTGACCATCTTCTAATTGATTTAATAAACATAGATGATATGGACCAAGTACGTCTATATTATAGCTTCTTGATTTATATACCTTATATTTTGAATCAAATTAAGATTCATACGCATGCAAAAATTTTAGTGCACTTTGGACATAACGTATTTTAATTAGAGGATTTCATAGAGATTAATGCATCAGTATTTATTTAAATTATGCCTGGATCAAAGAATAGTTAATAAATATTGATTATTTTGCTATGCCTGGACCAAAGGGTAGTAAATATCCTAGGAGACTCCACCATCATATGAAACAAAATTAACATAATTTGCGTGATTACTTGAATATTATATTGATTAAGTTGGTGAACCGATTGCCTTAGTATTCTATTACTCTTGAATTCAATCCTAATAATTATACCCTCTTTATCTTCTTGTAGTTTATTAATTATTTTTTTATTGTTCTTATTTTCTTTTCTTCTTATAAATCGATGCTCTATATAAAGTCTCGAAAATAGTTTTTTCAATACTTGTTTTCCAATCCTCTAGGGACGATACTCTACTCATACACTTTATTACTTGATTGACTGGTGCACTTTCCATAACGATAGATTAACACGCATCATGCATCTTGATAGAATCTTTGATAATCATCATCTTTAGATTGGATTAATTTTCATCCTTATATTGGAGATAGTTGGATGTATTAAATTTTAAATCAAAGTTTGGGTTTGATCTGATCTAGGATATCTTACTACTATTGTTGTATTGAGTGGAGAAATTGGTTTGGGGAAATAAGCGAATTAATTATACTGAATAAGCAAATTAATTATACTGGATCATAATGAAGGAAGCTCTATGAGAAATAAGCGAATTAATTATATTCATAGAGATGTTGACTTAGGGTCTTCTAATTTATTGGGGTTTAGAGTTAATCCTTTTACAAAGAAAGATTGATTTTGAATTGTCTTATTGATTATCCAGTAAATCTATGGTTAACTCACTTTAAATTAGTTCTAGATTGATTGGTTCTAGATGAATGGTGGAGGCTTATGCAATGGCTTCAAACATAGAAAGTGGATCAAAATCTAATCTTGATGTAGTATTCTTGAGCCATAGCAAGGACAAAGCAACCTTAAAATTTTGCTCCAGCTTTATCTAAAAATTTGAATAGTTGGACCTTTCTTAGATTTTAATGTAAAGTGGTATTCTTGTCGGAATTCATTTAATAAACCTATAAAATTTATAAATTTAGATTAGAGTGTATAGCAAAAGTATGATGATTTGAACTGGCTAGAAACATAAATTCTTTGATTCAAAAGGTGTTATGATGGAAGACTCAAGTTGGTTTTCTAGTAAAGGATTTTACTAATGAAGGAAGTTAAGAGATCAAAGTAGGTTGTAGACCATGAAGAGCATCCGATGCTCAAGACATCCTCTATTTTTGTAAGAGTAGATTAAGCTGATTTGATTTCTATACAAAATTGATCAAGAATAATTAATTTCATGGGCAAAGGATTATGTATTATAATTCAAGTCCAAACGTTAGCGTTCTTTTGAAAGAGATAGAGAGAATTCGATATATAATGGATGGAAAGAAAGTTTAGGGATGTCACATAATTCCATATGTCAAAATATTGTGAAGCAAGCACATTGAGAGAGATTTTATGGGAGCTCTAGGATGATATGAAGGTCGAGTATTGTCAAAGTTTAAGCATCAAGCAAGTTAATTTCTTGGAAAAAATTATTTTAAGGAAGAGAAAATATGAGAACCAGCCTTTTTAGACCAACTCAAAGCCTGACCAAGCCTAGTCCATTGACCAGCTAGGCTTGAGACGGTCATTTGGGCTGATCATGAGTGTGCTTGGCATGTGCTCATAGAGAAGGTAGACTTCAGTTAGGAGTCCTCTCCCGACTCCGATGGATTCCAAGAGTCCTAGGGTGAGTAGAATCCCAATCAAACCATTAAATCTCAACTATAAAGGATAGATCTCTTCTTTTCTTGGACTCCATCACCGAAATCTTAAGTAATCATAGCCAGTTCCAAGATTTTTGCCAATTTTTCTTCGATTTTTCGATTGGGAAAGGTTGCCGAATCATTTCCTTGGGCTCGCCGCACTTCAATAAGGAACCTAAGGCATCTTCTTCTCTCTTTTTTCGATTTTATGGCAGTTGTTCTACCTTATTTAGGATCAACGAGTTGCTAGAATACCATTTAAATCGAGGGTGTCCTACTTCAACCCCCCTTTTCTTGTTTATTGCTGCCAACCACCATTGGCCATGGCCATTATCATGGTCACTACTTCACCATCGAGAGTTGCTATAGCTGGCTAGCCCCGATCCCATTGCAATGGTTAGGAGAGAAGACGGAAGGAGAGGATTCTCCCTGTTTTCAAGAAGAAGAGAGGAAGAGAGAGTTCTTCCTTCTCTTTCTTCCTTTCTTTCTTTTTCTTTCCTAGTTTATTTTTTTTAATTTTTTTTATTTTCTCTTAGATGGATCAAGGGATCCATGAGAAAAAGGGTCCAGGAGACTTGTTAGTGGACTTTAGTGAATCCCGATAGAGGGTTCTAGATAGATAATCCCAATACTATGGATTTTATTTTTAATATAAATTTTGGATTTGTAGGAGAATAATTTTTTGGATAAGAGGATATTGAGCAGGGGTCTTGACATCAAGATCATAAACCTAAAGAGTTTAGTTTTATCTCAATAGAGGTAAGTATTTCTAGATATTGAATACCTATTTATATTTAAAAAATTATTTTTGTGCATCAATGATTTCGACCTATATGTTTTGGATAGTGACATGTTATATACTTAATTGTTAAGTATATATTTATAATCTATTTGATGTTATCTATGATATATCATTGAGCTTGACTTGGATGGATTTTGGTAATCATATGTATTAGGTTTTAAAGTATGATCTTGAATTATAATACTTAACAAGCATGTAACTAAATTATGCGGTTGAACATAAGGTTATGATGCTTTAGGCTAGTAACTTTGTTGGTACCCTACCACAAGCTTGAAATGTAGTTGTAGTATTTCAAGGTTGAGCACTTATGATACTTTAAACTAGTTACTTTATTAGTGCCCCGCCATAAGCTTGAAATATGATTGTGGTAATTCAAAGTTGAGCACTTGTTGTCCTTTGGACTAGCTACTTTCTTGGTACCTTTCTATGAACTTAAAACATGGTTATGGTAGTCCATAGAAATATCTACTTTGTTACCCTATCATGGGTGGTGGTGGTAGTCCATAGGACTAGCCACTTTTATTATCCTACCATGGGTTGGAAACATAGTTGTGGTAGTTCAGAGCTGAGCACCTAAATACTATCGGATCTAATATACTATAATTTGAGATAAGTGTTTGATGTAATCTATTACATAAAAAAATATATTTGTTATGCATGTATTATGATCAAGATATCTTGTTGCATGGGATCTATATGCATAACAATCTTGGTTAATTTCATTTATATTTATTATTATATTAGTATTGATGTACATGAATTCTTATTGGGTTATAAAACTTACAATCTTAATTTTTCTAACTTTTTTTTTCAAAGTTATAAGATACATACATTTGGCTATATTTGGAATCATGGTTAAAAGGATTGATTAGATAGAGCATCATCAATACCAGTAGGATGATCAAATTTGGTAAATTATAAAAGATTTGGTATTTATTAATGTGGAATATTTATTATGAATTGAGATCAATAGTATTCACAAGATTATGGGATTATAATATATTTTAAGGTCTAGCATATTCTATATAGCCTTGCCCCAAGGAGTGTATGGCTGTGTCGCGTGGCTGACCTAGATGTTAGGTTCAGGGCATGACATCTTGACAACAACATAAAGGTCAAATGAGTTTCAAAAGGATAGTAGTTATTACATAATGGGAATGCATATCTAATTTATATTAATGGAATCATTAGTGATGAAACTAGTTCATCATAAAAATTATACAATAATGTATACGAAAAAAATTTTATTTATTATTAAATAATTTATATTCTATGATAAAATATATTTATTGCTAAGAAATATATAATTAAAGATGAAAATAACATTGACCCTAATCATAATATTAATAATTAGCAACCAAATCTATTTTCATCATAAATTTATGCAACCAAAATATGTTACAAAAAATTATTTCATTACCAAATAGCTTGTATTGTGCGACAAAAATATAAATTTCATCAATAAATAAAAATTTAGTGACAAAATATTATCCTTGCAGAAAAAATAAAATTTATTAATGATAAAATATAATTTCATCACTAAATATGAAATCATTATGATAAAATTAATTCATCATAAAAGTTATACAATGATGCATACGTGACAAAATTTTTTTCATCATTAAATAATTAGTACTTTATAATAAAATTATATATGTTTGTAATAAACATATGGATAAATTATAGGAACATACCTTTAACTTTAGCTTAATTTCATTTATATCTATTCTATTTTAAAAAATATAAAACTAGTCCTTCAAATTTTTGAGATATTCTAAAGTGGCATTACTATTTATCTCCATTAATGGAATGATATCACATGACCATCATATGATATCACCCACTTTTTCTTCTCGTCCTCCTCCTCCAAGCCTGCCCACGAACCCCCTCGTCCACCTCTGTCTATTCCCTGCCGATGATCCATCCTTTTCCCTCCCTTTTCTTCTCATCCATTTCTCCTCCTCCTCCAAGCTCGCCCATGAGCCCTCCCATGATGGCTCTCTCCATCTTCATCTCTTTCTTGTCGACAACCCCCATCCCTTCTCCCCTTCCTCCTCACGCTCATCCTTCTTATTGTCGTCGTCCTCCTCCAAGTCCGCCCATGAGCCTTTCCCCTCCATCTCCACCTCTTACTCACTAGTGACCCTTCCTTCTCCTCCTATCTCACTCATGAGACCTGTTGGAGGAAAAATGATCTCCACGGACGTCTTTATGAACTAGTTATCACCCATCTTAGGAAGGCATCATCTAGCTATTGATGCCATCCAGCCTAAGATACAACCAAGCCAATCCCCGAGCTCTGATTAATACCGAAAGGCTCTTCTCCAAGTTTGACGAGTTCCAATATTTAGTCTAAGCCTAGTGATAGTTTATCCTAAAAATGATAGTGATCTCTTACTAATGTCCAGAGCTCCTTGACTCTCAAGCTTGATGATAATAACTCTATAGTAGTTTCTATCAGAATCCAATCTAGAATGTAGCTGAACCTCCAGCTAACCTTTCTTAAATCAGTTTAAGCAATCCTGATGTAGTCTCGGCTAGGAAGTTTGGTGCTCATCCAACTCTTAAGTTCGTTCGATGTTAAAATCCAAAGCACAAGTCCAGCTCAGGTAACTGACCTTCAAACTTAGTTTGTCTGATCTCAGATTCCATAGAACAAATATAATCCACAAAGCCGATTGTCAAGCTCGATGGTTTTCAACCTTCAAATATCAGTGATAAGAAAAGATATTTTTCATCTGCACCACCACTAGATTATTGTTGGCCAATATCAGGCAGTTATAATCGTCCACTTATCCACCATAACAGAATTAAAATTGTCTGAATAGCCCACTAACAATCGATTATAGCAGTCACTATCAATCTGTTACAGCTTTATCTATAAATAGGATCCTCTAGATATATCTTCTTCTATAATCGATCTAACTCCTGAGTACTCTATTCTTATTAACAGATTTCTGACTTGATCGTCGAAAGGTCCATGCCAAGGCCACCCAACTCTGATCAAGATTTTATTTTGTAGGTCTCACCGATGAAATCTCAAGCATCCACTCTAGCAATTCCTACGATGATCTGATTTCTTCACCAATAAGATTGGCATTAGAGGAAGGGCTTCTGAACCTTTCTTCTTTAAAGATTACCTAATCGAGTAATGATGCCGCCTAAGAGAGCATCATCCTGATGAACTATCGCCACTACCTCTCGACTAGATCCAGCACCAACCAATCATCCTCTTCCAGCATAGATGCCTGCACCTCCACCTCCCTAGCTGGCAGTGATGGTGGATGCTAATCAATTTAATCTACTGGTATAGCAGATAAAAAGCCTCACGAAAGTCATGTAGGCAACACAGCAAATTTTGGCACCGCACCCCTGTGAAGCCATCGTCAGAGAGTTGAAATCTAGATCTGAGAAGACCCACCAGAGGAAGCCATCTTGAAGTCCTCATGGAGGGGAAAAAGATATCAGTGAGTTCCTACTCTAGGCATGATTCAACTTCGAAGAAATCTTTACCTTTTGTGAAGCCTCCATGGTTTGAGATCTATAATCAAGATGATGATCTCGATAAAAAATTATAAGAAATGATAGACGGATCAAAAAACTCCATAATTCAGCCCCAGCTCGGAGGGATGATTTCTGCACTAACCCTCCATTCACTGCTCGAATTATATAGGAGCCTATTTCGTCAAACTTCAAGCTTCTTCAGTTTGAGAATTATGATGGGACCTTAGACCTGCTCGATCATCTGGACTCTTTTTGGATGATGATGCTCCTCCATGGAGCAACGGATGCTATTTTGAGCTGAGCTTTTCTATCAACTTTAAAAAGCATAGCATGATACTGGTACTCGAACCTATAATCGGGTTCCATTCACTTTTTTGACCAATTGAGCTGGAAGTTTGTGGCTCACTTCATTTACAGCTGGCATCAGTAGTGAGGGTCAAATTTTCTCATTAATATTAAGCAACATGATAAAGAATCAATCCAAGCTTATGTCAGTCATTTTAATGCTGCTACCTTAGAGATCCAAAATTTGGATCAGTCTATTGTAATGGCCACTCTGAAGGACGATCTTCAGAAGAATGATCTTCTCTTCTCGCTAGAGAAGAAGTACCCTCAGAACTTCATTGACATGTTAGCTTGAACCGAGAGGTACGCCCAAGCTGAAGAGGCATTCAAGTTGTAGGATGCTGATGCTGATGCTGCAAAGGAACACCTAGCAAGAGAATCTAGCAAGTTCTCCCCCCTCCTAAAAGATCGAGAGAAGGTCGTCAGTGCTCTAGGATGCCACCTAGATGCAGGCAAACTCGAACTCCACCTTAGGTTTGTTGGCCAAGAAGCCCTGATAAGAGAATGTGGCAAAGCCCTCCTCTAAGTATTGGGATATCAGCTACTTTGATACCACTTGTTAAGGATCTAGTACTGACAAATTACGATAGAAAGAAAGAAGAAAATAAAAATAAGAAAATAACTAATTACATGGATCAGCCCAAGGGCTCGCCTTCATGGGGCATGCAAAGCTTCACTATGAGAGAGAAAATCAAACAATACAAGAAAAACTTATCACTCAACTCTTATACAAGAGTCTTTCAATAAGAAATCCCAAAACTCTCATAAAAGCTTTCTAAAATTTCTCAAGAAGCCTTTTAGTACCTTTGGAATATCACCAGCTTTCCAACACAATAAATGGTTCATCAATCGAAGTTATATAGACTCTAGAAATTCAAAAACAGTATTCCAATATGAAATCCAAACTTAATCACACTTGAGATCAATCTGGATCGTTCGATCATGACCGACTCCCTCCTGAGCCATCGGATCATGCACAATAGTCATGATTAGGCTCAGATCGAATCCCAGCCATTCGATCATGACTAGCTAGAACTGAGCCATCGGATCATGATCGGTCAATAAAATAGTGCCGTGGATCATGCGAAATGAAAAGAAAAATGATCTGGGGTTCCATGCAGGTGCCCGTGAGTCGATGATCCATGGTAGACCATGCTCCACCACATGGGCTAGGCGCCCATGCTACCCTCTCTCGCATGGCCCACATGCACCCCCTGCATGCGCTCGCACACCCGGTCGGCCTAGCACGTGGCTGGCCCAGCTTCGTCGCTCATGGCTGGTGTGGGTTGTGCCACCATCATTCGGTGCCGTCGATGGGTCCCTTCGACAAGCCCAAAGGCCGACTATCCTGCTCTGATCTTCTTTCGTATGTATCTTCTTCGTTTGGATTGTTCTTGGGCTCATTGGACTCCATTTATCATCTTGGACCTCGTTGTAGGCTTATTGTAGATCAAATCTCGAGATATTTTTTTTAACAATCTTCATCTCGACTCGATATTCGGCCACCATCTATCTTTGAGAGCCTATGATTTGTCTCGCCCCATGTCCTGGGGCACACCTGTTGTCTCATGGATGGACAAATGTGAGAGTCAAGCTAGACCACTCGATCCCACCTCCATCATAGACTGTGTCCACTCTGACCCAAGACTTTCTCAGAAAAGTCTCCTATGGCAATAGAAACTGCACTCTGCGACGTCGCCTCTTGTCCTCCCGAGTCTTCCATCTCGTGTCCGATCCATCTCTACCTAGAGCTCCACCTCGCACTGGGCTCCCTTTGACTCCTAAAGCTCCACCTCACACTAAACATCCTGCTAGATAGTAATATCCTCTCATCTTCTTCTTTTCCACTAGAATAATCCTATCGTCATGCATGACCTTTAAGATTCCATCACCAACTACCCACCTATAGCCATTTGAATTCAGTCTGCTTAGTGAGATAAGATTTCATTTGAAATCGGATATGTATCGGACCTCCTCCAATCTTCTCACTGCACCATCATGTGTCCTTCAGTAGATCATTTCGATACCTCTGATCGTACAGTTCAATCCATACGATATATAAATAGTGCCCTCACTGCTCTCTAGAGAGTCAAATAGCTCCTTTCTGCAACAAATATAATATGTGCATGCAGAATCTAAAATTCACTATTGGAAAGAAGTAGATATCTTGTCAGATATCTCCAGGACATCATTCTCTAACTCGTTACTGGCTGTTGCTATAGTAGCCCTCATCTGATCCCTAAGCAACGGGCAATCTCTAACATGATGCCCCAACTCGTCACACCTGTAGTATCTTATCTTGCTTTGGTCCCTCATCTTGGACCTAGATCGTCAACCTTACGATCCTCTGCCACTCCGTCTACTGTCTCCTGCTCCTCCAAAAATTATCAAAGCTAAGCTGCCACCATTTGAGCTCGAAGCTGAGTTCTTTCTTTTGAGAACCTTATTCTGGAGTATCGCTGTAGTGACTTCGTCCATCTTGATGGTGCTCTTTTTTATTAGAAGAGTAGTCACCAAGGACTCATACGAAGGAGGGAGTAATGCTAGCAAGACCAACATCCTAATCTTCTTCTCAACTTTTTTGCCAACGCTGAGGAGGTCAGTGAGGATCTTCTGAAAGTTGGATAGATGCTCTTGCATGCTCTGGCTTTCGTCCATCCATAACTGGTAGAACTGCCTCCAAAGGAATAGAATGTTGGTAAGCGACTTCGTCATATACAATTTCTCAAGCTTCGACCACAACATCATCGAAAAAGTCTTGCCAAGCATATGGATCACCACATCATTCGCTAGGTATAAGTGGATTGTACTCACCACCTGCATCTGGATCCGCTTCCAATTCTTCATCACTATGGTAGCTAGCTGTGAGGATTTATGGTACTCCTGATGCGTGCTAATTTATAGCTATGGCAAGTGCACCAGTCGATCAAGTAATAAAGTGAATGAGTAGAGTATCGTCCCTAGAGGATTGGAAAATAAGTACTGAAAAGCTCTTTCCTATGCTTTATTTAGAAGATCGATTTATGAGAATAAGAAATTAAAAAAAATAAAAAAAATAATTAAAAGTTTTTAATTAAATAGAGAGAGTATAAATTATTAGGATTTTAAATTCAAGAGCAATGGATTACTAAGGCAATCGGTTCACCAACTCAGTCAATACAATATTCAGGTTTTTAAATTAATTTTATTTCATGTGACGGTGGAGTCTCCTAATTTATTCACTATCTTTTAGTCTAGGCATAGCAAATATATTAATATTTATTAATTATCCTTTGGTCCAGGTGTAATTTAAATAAATATTAATGCATTAGGTTTTGTGAAACCCTCTAATTAAAATACGCTGCGTCCAAAGCACACTAAAATTCCTGCATGCATATGAATTCTTATTTGATTCATAATACAAGGTATATAATCAAGAAGCATTAACATAGATGTACTTGGTCCGTAACATCTATGTTCATCAAATCAATTAGAAGATGGCCAGTAATCTAAAAGCATTAAGATCAGATTTATATACTCCTCATGAATAAAATTTAAAAATAAGTCATACTGAATATTGCATCAAAAGAGTGGCTACACCTTAGCCTTAGTAAAATAAAATTTAGTTCATGATAACAAATTCAAAAATAGCAAATAAAATAAAAAGCATGAAGAAATTAGATTGTTTGATTGCTGAAATTGATTGTCTGCTGCTCTTGATGTGGAGAACTTGGCGAAGAAGAAAAGGCTCCTTGATGTCTTGATCGTTGAAGAAAAATAAAAAAAACCTTTTTTTTATTTTCTCATAAATCACTTTTTTTATCTCTCTCCTCTCTCTTTCTCTCTCTCTTTCTCCCTCTCTCTCTTTCTCCCCGTCTCTCTCTTTGTCTCTCTCTCTTTTTTTTTTTTTTTTTTTTGAAATTCAATTATGGGCTCATTTGAAGTCCGTTTTGCCTGAAATTTTTTTCATCTGAACCAAAAAAATGAGATCTTCACATTGGTGGCCTTCTTTCCTGCATAAGATTAATAAAAATATTAATTTCTAATAAAATAGATTAATTTATTTTATAATTTAATACTTTTATTAGTATATTTTTACCACTTATCACACCCCCCAACTTAGTCATTGCTAGTCCCTTAGCAATATTTTATTTAATACCATATTTCAATAAGATTATCCATCACAGAGATAAAATATAGGATTAAAGGTCAAAAAGTTTAGAAAATACTGCTAACTAAGCATTGAGCTTCAGAAGCAAATTTTTCAGTCAATACAATTAAAAACTTTCTTAGAGTACATCAAAGATCTATAGCACTTGTGTTCGTGATGACTAACTTTAGCATTTCAGTATTAAATTAAAAGAATAAAAGTATCCTCTCTTATCACCTATTTTGGTCAATTTTCTATACATTCTCAATTTTATACTCATGAATTAAGGTAGCTTTCACACTGCCTTTTCTTTTCTTTTCTTTTCTTTTTTTTTTTTTTGTGCTGAGCATCCTGGCCTTTCCTTCACTGTTTTACGTGAATTTCCACACTTGACCTAGGTGCAAAGATCCAGTTACTAGGCTTTGGGCAATCCACATATACTCTGTCTTTTGTACTTTATTTATAGGCAGGTAGCTCTTTCCTTAAATTCAAGTTTCTTTGATTAGAATGTATATTAATTACCAATTTTCAGTGATAATTAAATTCTCAGTTGACCTTATAATCAATACCTACTTTGCCTTGTTAGTGTGCATGTGCAATAAAAAGTGCTAATAATCTTTTAATGACCTAAGTAGGCTGCTAAAAGTTGACCAACTAATCTACTTCTTTAACTCATTACATTCATTAGCAAATAATTCTATCTTTTATCACTTATCCAGTTTATCTTGCTCAAGATTTTCTTCTTGACACATGATTTTTTTTTTTATTAATTATTGTTCTACATTGTCTTAAAGGAGAGAAAAATAAAGGATGTAATAAAGGATAGGAAGGAATACACCTGATTTTATTCAGTCTGGTTCTTTGGAGCTTTGAAATTTTGCTTGAGTTCTCATTGATTTTTCTGCAAAATTGAAAATACACACCAGAGCAGTAAAAGAGCAACAACAAATTACTGAAAAATAAAAGAAAAAAAAATGATAAAAACTAAAAAGAAAAAAAATAACCTATCTAGTAGTTCTGATTTATAGTCTTCAACTTGACTTTCTTTAAGTTCTAAAGTGGATCAATCCGGTGCCACTTCAATTGGAATACTTTCATGTTTGATTGCATCCTTTTTTAATTTGACATTGCTCGCTTTTGTGGTCTCAAACCTATTTTCTACAGAATTCTCATATAATGGATTGTCAATAATGTCAATTTAAAAACAAGTTTGATTATCATCAGGATGTTTAGTATCTTTAAAAATATTAAAAATAACTTATTCGTCTTGGACTCTAAGAATTAATTTTCCTTGTTGAACATCTATTAAAGCTCCTCCAGTAGCTAAAAAGGGTCTCCCTAAAATAAGGGGTACATCATAATCTTCTTCCATATCAAGAACAATAAAATCAACAGAAAAAATAAACTTATTTACCTTTACCAAGACATCCTCCACTATACCTCTTGGATATTTAATGGATCTGTCGGCTAATTGAAGAGTAATAGTGGTAGGCTTTGGTTCTCCTAGATCCAGCTTTCTGAAAATAGAAAAAGGCATGAGATTTATGCTTGCTCCTAAATCACATAAAACTTTATCAAAACTACAATCACCAATAATGCAGGGGATAGTAAAACTCCCTGGATCTTTTAGCTTCTGTGGTAATTTATTTTGAAGTATTACTGAGCATTCTTCATTCAAATTTATTCTCTCATGCTCCTTCAGCTTTTTCTTATTTGTTAAGATTTCTTTGAGAAACTTGGCATACCTGGGCATTTGAGCAATAGCATCTACAAAAGGAATATTAATATATAAATTCTTTAAAATTTTGAAAAAGTTAGAAAATTCCTTATCTGGATGCTGTATTTGTCTCTCTGGGAATGGTAGTGGTGGCACGTAGGGCTTCACATTTGGATCAGCAAACCGTATACCTGGAGACCATCCATCTGCTGGTTGTTTTGGTGACTGACGAGTTTGAGTTGATGATTCCTTATTTATAGTTGGCTCTTCAGTCTCATTCTTGTGATGTGGCTCCTCCAGCTTTGTACCACTTCTTAAGGTGATAGCATTGACTTGCTCCCTTGGATTTGTCTCCGTATTGCTTGGCAAAGATCTTTGAGGTCTCTCGGAGATTATCTTAGCCATTTGACCTATTTGCATCTCTAAGTTTCGAATTGCTGCTGTTTGGTCCTGCCTAAGTTTGGCTTCTAAATTTTTTATAGTTGCTTCTTGATTTTGCATGAATTTGACCATCAGCTTTTCCATGTTAGACTTCTTTTCAGGTACTTGGAATCCCGGGGGTGGTTGTTGTGCTGCATTTTGATTGCTCTATGAGAAATTTGGATGCTGTCTCCACCCTTGATTGTATGTGTTGGAGTAGGGATTGTTTTGTTGCGGCCTGAAAAAATTACCAATATAATTAGCTGTATCAGTTGTTTTAGCAAAAGGATTACCTGTCTGGCAATTGCTCGTATCGTGTCCTCCTCCACACAGGTCACAAGTCATGCTCTGAACATGCACAGCTGTTCCCTTTAAGTTATTGACTTCGGCTCTAAGGGCTGCAATTTCAACTAGTAAAGTTGGCACGCAATCTACTCCCTGCACAGCTGCTAGTCTTTTTGGCATCATGCGCTCTGTCTGCCATTGATAGCTATTTGATGCCATCTCATCGATCAGATCGAAGACTTCTTCCTCCATTTTTCGATTAATGGTTCCTCCTGCTGCTGCATCAATCATAGATCGATTAGTAGGAGATAAACCATTATAGAAAGTTTGTACCTGAAGCCATACGGATAGTTGATGATGTGGACATCTCCTCAGCAGTTCCTTGAAATGCTTCCAAGCCTCATATAGTGTCTCCATGTCCATCTGCATAAAAGAAGTGATATCGTTACGCATCTTAGCAGTCTTAGAAGGTGGAAAGTACTTGGCTAAAAATTTTTGGGCTAGGACATCCCAAGTTGTGATAGAACCTGCCGGAAGAGAATGAAGCCAATTTTTAGCTTTATCCCGTAAAGAGAAAGGAAATAACCTTAATCTAATAGCATCATCCGACACCCCATTAATTTTAAAAGTATCGCAAAGTTCAAAAAAATTAGAAATATGGGCATTCGGATCATCATGCACGTGTCCATTGAATTGGACAGTTGATTGAATCATCTGGATCATCGCCGATTTTATTTCGAAGTTGTTTGCTCGTACAGGCGGTCTCCTGATGCTCGAAGCTACATCGGCTACAGATGGTGTGATGTAATCATTTAATGAATGATGAACTGGTCGAATAGCTTCATGCTATCCTTCAGTCGCCATATCCAATCCTAGATTGATGTCATTAGGATCTTCATCTGCCATGTTTCTCTCTTGTTGTAGTCTTCTAATAGTTCTTTCAATTTCTGGATCTAAAGGTAGTAAATTACTATGTCCAGTACGTGTCATGCACTTATTTTTTTTTTAATAATAAAAATTAAAAATAAATTTCTAAAGTAAAGCTAGGATCAAAATTTTAATATTATTTTAGACACAATCCCCGGCAACGGCGCCAAAAACTTGATGCGTGCTAATTTATAGCTATGGCAAGTGCACCAGTCGATCAAGTAATAAAGTGAATGAGTAGAGTATCGTCCCTAGAGGATTGAAAAATAAGTACTGAAAAGCTCTTTCCTATGCTTTATTTAGAAGGTCGATTTATAAGAATAAGAAATTAAAAAAAATAAAAAAATAATTAAAAGTTTTTAATTAAATAGAGAGAGTGTAAATTATTAGGGTTTTAAATTCAAGAGCAATGGATAACTAAGGCAATCGGTTCACCAACTCAGTCAATACAATATTCAAATTTTTAGATTAATTTTATTTCATGAGACGGTGGAGTCTCCTAATTTATTCACTACCCTTTGGTCCAAGCATAGCAAATCTATTAATATTTATTAATTATCCTTTGGTCCAGGTGTAATTTAAATAAATATTAATGCATTAGGTTTTGTGAAACCCTCTAATTAAAATACGCTGCGTCCAAAGCGTACTAAAATTTTCGCATGCATATGAATTCTAATTTGATTCATAATACAAGGTATATAATCAAGAAGCATTAACATAGATGTACTTGGTCCGTAACATCTATGTTCATCAAATCAATTAGAAGATGGCCAGTAATCTAAAAGCATTAAGATCAGATTTATATACTCCTCATGAATAAAATTTAAAAATAAGTCATACTGAATATTGCATCAAAAGAGTGGCTACACCTTAGCCTTAGTAAAATAAAATTTAGTTCATGATAACAAATTCAAAAATAGCAAATAAAATAAAAAGTATGAAGAAATTAGACTGTTTGATTACTGAAATTGATTGTCTGCTGCTCTTGATGTGGAAAACTTGGCGAAGAAGAAGAGGCTCCTTGATGTCTAGATCATTGAAGAAAAATAAAAAAACTTTTTTTTATTTTCTCACAAATCACTTTTTTTATCTCTCTCCTCTCTCTTTCTCTCTGTCTTTCTCCCTCTCTCTCTTTCTCCCCGTCTCTCTCTTTGTCTCTCTTTTTTTTTTTTTTTTTTTTTGAAATTCAATTCTGGGCTCGTTTGAAGTCCGTTTTGCTTGAAATTTTTTTCATCTGAACCAAAAAAATGAGATCTTCACATTGGTAGCCTTCTTTCCTACATAAAATTAATAAAAGTATCAATTTTTAATAAAATAGATTAATTTATTTTATAATTTAATACTTTTATTAGTATATTTTTACCACTTATCAACTCCCAAGCCTTAGAAGGCGACGAGAGGAGTCAAGGGGTTGGCTTCGAAGATTTTAGGGGCTTTGTTGGTGCTTTGGAGATCTGAAATTCAAGGTGAAGCAAGAAATCAAAGCTGAAAAATTAAGACCGCAGAAAGAAGATTTTCTATAGGTTAGCCAGCTCAGTTCAAAATTGGATCGACTAAGTCTCAGTGCATAGGCAAAATAGAAAGCTGAGTGTTCGGAACTGCTGGCATGGCATAGGACTGGGTCAGCTCAGTTTTGGACTGAGCCGACCTAGTGGAACTTAGCCAGCTTAGTGTTGAGACTGAGCCGACTCAATGCATGAGCAGAGTTATGCGAGGGTCTATTTTGGGCTAGGATCTGGGTTGATCTTAGGGGTCTTAATATTTGGTTTAAAAGATCTTAAGAGGGCTAACTCATATATGGGTCGGGTCTAGATCCAGAGGATGAGAGCATGGGAGACATGGGTGTAAATGGGCTTGGTAAGTGCTTTCATGTATTGGGTTAGTCAGAAGAGTTTTTGATCGAGCCTAATGGCTATGTATAAATACATAGATTGTATTAGGGTTTTAAAAAGATTGAAATCAATATAGACTTTTTCTCTCTCAACTCTCTTCTTCTCTTCTCTCTAGTATAGTTGCCCTAGATTCTTGAAGAAGCCCTAGAGAAAGGGGGTGCCTCCCTCAAGCCCAAGGAGGAAGGTGCCCCAGCATAGTTCTAGGTGTTGGATCTATAGTTTGCTGCCCATAGAGAATGTCACAGGTTCCTTCAGATCTATGCTAAAGATCAAAAACTTTCACAATATGATATCGGTGCTTGTGATGTCAAGGATGATTAACGTTCGAGCGACATCATGGGTCTATAATTTGGTATCAAAGCTAGGTGATGCCTGAGATGTTGTGGATGGCAATATGGTATCAGAGCCTGATGGTGCATAGAAGGAGCCAGGTTTCAGAGCCTGATGGTGCTTGGAAGGAGCCAAGATTTCAGATCCCGATGGTACATGAAAAAAGCCAAGTTTCAGAGGCTGATGGTGCATGGAAGGGAAGGAGAAGTCATATAAGGTGAAATAAAAAATCTGCACAAGGATTCCATGGTATGTCTCAAATCTACTTTGTTGTTGCTGTGGTTTGGTCAATCGGGAGCAGCTGGTTGAAGGTGGAGGTTGAGAGATTTAACGAAAAGAGATTTTTTGGGGGTGGATGGATTTGGTGCATGATTTGCTGATCGATCTTGATAGAAAGATCAGGATGTATGATGGTTATGTGACAGGTAGGAAATACTGGAGTGCCTACAGTAGCACTTTCCTAGAGATGCAGGGCTGAGAGAGGCTCGATAATACAGCATTCGAGGGAGGTATCTCAGAAGAGAGCATCAAAGTTCTCTAGGAAGATGGGCAGTGTAAGGTTGTTGAAGAGAGATTTTCTAAGGGATAATGATTGAAGATGAAGGAAAATCCTGATTTTTCGGATCAGATTCGTTCAGATCTGATCAGATCAAGAGATATATTTCAAAATTTTTTTTCTTTGATCTAGATCAGATCAAAGATATTTCAGATCTAATTATTATTATTTTAAAAATTAAAATAAAATTAGATAAATTAAATCAGATTTAATTTACCTTGAAGTGGGTAATCCTATTATCCGTTGATGATCCTATAAGCAGTGGAAGGTTCTGGATCAAGCCATGCAATTGCCTGACCTCTATCGGTATCCACTCAGACTGGATTTGGAGATCCTCTTCTTCTCTATCACATCTTCAAAAATCAGATCTGGAGGATCTTCAAAACTTCTTTTGAAGATCAGCAGTCATCTTTTAATTTTATTAAAAATTTATTAATTTGGGTTAAGCATAATTTGGTTGGTTTAACTTAATCTAATTAGATCCAAATTAATTAGTTTGGTTGAAACCAATTAGGTCCAAGTCAAATGAGATTTGAATTTAAATTCTCCCTAGCGCCCACCATATTTGACTTTTTCACCTTGACCCATGCCCTCCTCTAATTTTTGCATAAGATTTCTCATGTAGAAATGAATGTACGCCCTTCCTCTCTTCTGGCTTTGACCTGGTCCAAGGGTTGGACCAGTTCAAACTAAGTTGAACTTGGTTGGTTTGAAATTTGAAAAATCTAATCTCTTCCTTGTCTATTCTCCATGCCTATCTATCTTTTGTCACATATTTTTTTGGGTAATTTTAGATTGAGGGCAACTAGAAGGAGAGTCCTACTCATCATCCTCTGGGATAGGTGTTGGAAAAGGATAAGACCCCATTTGAATTCAAATACTAGAAGTTGGTTGAAACTAGTTCAACCAATCTTAACCTATCCACTCCACATGGAATTTTTACTTATTTTTTATGCAATAAATTATGAGAATTTTTATGTGTGAAGCCTGAGGGGTTACCTTTCCATGGTAAATATTTTAAAGTGATTAGGCATTAGTTTTGGGCGAAAATAATTCTAGAGTGAAGGTGAGCAGAATCTTATAGCACTTTATTTTTCCTTCATGCCTCTATTCTCTTCTAATTTTTGTATCTAAGAACATCCAATTTTTAGATATGATCTAAATAGGGTTTATAGATTTGAAATTTATATTTCTATGAAAACTTGTTTCATGAAAAAACTCCACATAGAGAGGGCATGAGAGGGTCTTCAGTGCATCAGGATTTTTGAGCCGAGTGAAATCCTAGGGTTAGGATCCTAGGTTTGGGTGGAGAGATCGAGTGCTGTGAGCATCGGATCACCACCAAATTTGAAACACTACTTCATCATCCTTCGAAGCACATGTTTTAATTTTTTAAAATATTTAGAAGATCAAAAAAAGGCAATCAATTGGATCGATCGCGATCAGCCATTAAAGATCTCGGCGAGGAGCTAGCACTCCAGTAGGGCTAATCGAGATCAGGAGCTCCGTGTGGACCAACCATAGAGACCGAATATATATGCAGCTATGGTGAGATATCAGAGTATTATCTAATGGATTTAGATTATGGTGATCAGCTATCCGCGAAAAGGTATCGAGTTCTAAACTCGTATCGATCAACAGATTCAATTTGCTGATCGATCATATTTAAATTTTAAATTACATATTAGCATGTCTAGATCATGAGTAGGGTTTAAATTGATTAGATCAATGCATGCAGTAGATTAATACTTGATTACATTTGCTTCTACTGCTATTTTATTGAAAAAAATTTTGAAAATGCATGCTTAAATCCTACGCAATTTCTTTAAATTTTAAATTACATATTAGCATGTCTAGATCATGAGTAGGATTTAAATTGATTAGATCAATGCATGCAGTAGATTAATACTTGATTATATTTACTTCTACTGCTATTTTATTGAAAATTTTTTTGAAAATGCATGCTTAAATCCTATGCTTAAATCCTACGCGATTTACTTTGACATGTCTAATATGTGATTAGAAATTAAATATTAGTATATTTGATATGCTTAATCCAAATAACTTAGTAATCGAGAATGAATGAGCCACCAAGCCATTCGATCATAAGGGACAAGTATGGTTTAAAGGCCATCTCCTTCCATTCAGTAGGAATCCCTTACGGTGGTAGGGGTGCCACCATGAACTCATTCATTAAGATGAACAGTGAAAGAATTTTAATGATTGAAATTATTTCAATTGAAAAATTAAATATGAATGTATTTTAGATTAAATCTAAAAGATTGATTCATAGTTTAATTTTCATTATGTTTTATTTTCTGTTTAAAACTAGTAATAGGTTGCTGTTTGAGAAATGAGCCGATCCATTTCTAAAATGAGTCGACCCATTTGAAAAATAAAAAATAAAAATCTTTCAAAATTTAAAAACTATTTTTAAAATATCGAACCCTGATCCATCAGTTCAAAAACTTAATTAAAAGAATTAAGTATTGTTCATAGGATCTAGAGTTGTGAATTAAGATCCTAAGATAAATCCATAAGATTGTGGGTTAAAGGGTTAGATGAATTAGATTCATAAATTGGGTTAGACCTAAGATTAGTTAAAGAATGGATTAATCTAGAGTAATTGATCAAATCCAACCAAGTGTTGAATTAGATTAGATCAAGGACACTCTAGAATCAACTCTAATGATTGTAGTTGAATGAGTCCATGTCTTTAACAAGATCAAGATCGACTTAATTCATGGCTAAGCAGTCTAGTCCAAAATTGCTAAGTTGATCAGATTAAACCTAATTAACTGGTTGATGTCTAAGATAAGTTTGACAGTTTAGACCAGTGGTTTTTAATTGAGAGCTACTCGCACTGATTGGATCTTTGATGAGTTAATGGTATATCCCTTCCACTGATCTCACTTACCTGGCTAACATGGTCAATTGGGATTTGATTAGATCACTTGGTGATTCGGACTAACCCATATCACTAGGAATCAATTTGACTAATTTCAATCAGTATGACTGAACTAGGTGCCTATTGACTTAAATTGATCCTAGTCCTAACCTATTGATTTGATGAAGTCAGTGGGAGAATTTGACTTGATGGAGTCAGTAGAAAAAATTTGGTCCGCGTTCTTTCTATCCTTAAATTATATGTAAACTAAATTCTCTAAATTATTAAGTTCTTAAAATGACTAAGTTATGGGGATAACCGAATTATAGCCTCCCATTAAGGTGAATAGTAATAAGTCTAATTTTCTAGGTGAACATTGGAGGTGCCTTACACCTGGTATTTTTTTGGATATTAGAATTAATGTACATCATATGATGATTAGATCGCACTCTCTTAATGATGATCAGGTTAGCCAGAGCTTTCCTCAAGCTTGGTTATCATTGGTTTGATGCACCAAAGTCAATCATGTTAATGGTTGGACCTAACTAGATCTTTTTAGTGGAGGCCATTGCCTACTGATTTGGCATCTGGGGCAAAACCTAAATACTAAAAATTATTTTAAAAAATAATTAATTATGAACCTACTTATAGATGCACACGGATTAGCCAGAGCTTTCTTCGGGCCCTATGTAGTCTATGTGGATTCCAATACCCACTAAGGAGTTAGTGTAATTTCTCAAATTGGAGGTAAAAGCTATCAATTCATTAAAAATAGTAGAAAAATCTTTAGACTAAAGTCCAAGTCTTTAGAATTAATTAATTCAAGTACTAATAAGATTTCATATTTTTCTTTCAAATAATTAGAATGACTAGAGTTAGTCTGCTCCGTTCATTATTGGACAGTAGAAAGTATTTAGGACCTAAGAACAAGGAGTCTAGTGTTAACCCTAATAAGGCAGACCCAAAGAGGAATTATCCTCTGAATCCAAATAGGTTGAACAGAAGAAATCAGTAAGTGGTTGCTGGTTAAGACTGTTATATGATAACACCTTGTAATTTTTTCGTATATGATATATCTACTTGGGTATTAGATATCGGGAGTCCGATTCATATATGCAATTCATTGCATGAACTTCAAATTGATAGAAAATTTGAGAATGATGATAGATTTTTTAATGTTGAAAATTGAAGTTAAGTTTCAGTCCTAGCATTGGAAACTCTTGAACTATTTTTCAAAAATAATTGTGTCATTTTAAGTGACTATCACTATTGTCCATCTTTTATGATGAACATAATATCCGTTAGGCTTTTGGCCCAAGATGATTATAGTTTATCAATAAAGAAACATTATTGCGATATCATTATGAATGATGTCACAATAATGCAAGGATAATTAAGAAATGATATTTATATTTTATCACAGCCTATTAGTATAATATACACGTCGAATAAATGACCAAAACTAGATAATGTCACTAATGCTTATCTTTGGTACTGTAGGCTCGATCATATAAATAAGAATAGGATTAATAGGTTAGTCAAGGAGCGTATCTTTGATATTGATAATTGTGAATCATTGAATACCTGTGAGTCCTATCTTCTTGGTAAGATGATCAAATCATCTTTTATTGAAAAGGGTGAGCAGGCCACTGAGCTTCTAGATCTAGTATATACTGATGTATGTGGACCTATGAATACATGTGCTAGAGATAGATTTTACTACTTTATTATATTTACTGACGACCTATCTAGGTATGGGTACGTCTATCTTATAAAGGATAAATCTGATTTATTTGAAATATTCAAACGATATCGAAATGAGGTAGAAAAATAACTTGGAAAGAGTATTAAAATTCTTCGATCTGATCGAAGAGGTGAATATCTTTCCAACGAGTTTTTGACATATCTAGGAGAGAATGGAATTCCCTCATAATGGATCTCTCCTGAAATACCACAGCATAATGGTATATCTGAAAATAGGAATCAAATCCTATTGGACATGGTTTGATCCATGATGGGATTTATAAGTCTGCCAATTTTATTTTAGAGTTATGCACTAAAAACTATCTATTTTATTTTGAATAATATTTTGAGCAAGTCTGTTGTAAAGACTCCATATGAGATATAGACTGGGCGTAAGCTGACACTCTCTCACTTTAGGATTTAGGAATGTCTGGCTTATGTTAAACGTTTACAATCGAAAAAGCTTGGACCTAGGTTCGATAAATGCTTGTTCATAGGGTATCCTAAGAAAACTAGGGGTTATTACTTCTATCTTATTGAAGAATAAAAGGTGTTCATCAGCAATAGAGCGGTCTTTTTGAAAAAGAAGTTTCTTAGTGAAGGAATAGCTGCCTCTAATGTTGAACTTAATGAAGTTCGATAGATGGAAGAACCGATACATTCTAGTGAATCTGCAGAACTAGATTTGATAAGATCAAATCCAGAGCCTATTGAAATGGCACTAAGAAGATCTGGTAGAGTGCCGCATCAATTGGATAGATACTATGATTTCTTGGTCCGAAATGGTGATCCTATCAAACTCAATAAGAACGATGAGGATCCAATTACCTACATGGATGCCATGCAGAGGTCCAACTTCGATATGTGGCTGAAAGCCATGGAATTCAAAATGGAGTCCATGAAGGTCAACAGTGTACGGACAGTAGTTGATCCACCTAAAAGGGTAAAATTCATTAGGTGTAAGTAGATTTTCAAAAGAACATGGAGCATAGATGGGAAGGTGAAGACCTATAAAGCCCATCTGGTTGTCAAGGGATATCATCAGCATTATGGTATTGACTATGATAAGACATTTTTTTTAGTGACAATGCTTAAATCTATTCGGATCATGCTTGCGATAGCAGCATACCTAGACTATGAGATCTAGCAAATGGATGTGAAAATAGCTTTTCTAAATAGAGAACTGGATAAAGAGATGTATATGATACAGCCTGAGGATTTTACATCCACAGATGAGTCTAAGGTGTGCAGGTTTCAAAGATCCATCTATGGATTGAAGCAGATATTGCGGAGTTGGAACATGCATTTTAATAAAGTAATCAGAACATATGGCTTCATTAAGAATAGAGAAGAATCTTGCATGTATAAATAGGCCAACGATTCTATTGTTGTATTCCTTATACTGTATGTTGATGATATTCTCTTAATCAAAAATGACATCCCTGCATTATAGAGAATAAAAATTTGACTATTGTCTCAATTCTCCATGAAGGACTTGGGAGAAGCTTCCTACATCCTAAGGATGAGGATCTATAGGAATAGATCTAAAAGGTTGCTTGGATTATCTCAATCTACGTACATTGATACCATGCTGAAGAGGTTCAGCATGGAGAATTTTAAGAAGGGTTATCTTTCGATAGACCATTAAATTTCTCTTTCGAAGAAGGATTGTCCGACAACTCCTCAAGAGAGAAAGCGTATGAATAGAATACCATATGCTTTGATAGTAGATTCTATTATGTACGTCATGATGTGTATGAGATCAGACGTGGCATACTCACTAGGGGTAGTGAGCATATACCAGTCTGACCCAGGTAAAAATCATTGAAAGGTTGTGAAGACAATCCTGAAGTATTTAAGAAATACCAAGGACCAGTGGCTTATCTATGGAGATACTCACTTGAAACTTATGGGATATACTGATTATAATTTTCAGTCAGATCATGATGATAGCAAAAATATGTCAGATTTTGTGTTCACCCTAAATGGTGGAGAGGTTTGTTGGAAGAGTTTCAAGCAACACATTATAGCCGATTCTATATGCGAGGTGGAGTACATCGTGGCATCTGATGTTGCGAAGAAAGTTATGTGGCTATAGAAGTTCATCGATGAGCTGAGAGTGTCATTCTCCTTGGATGGTCTGATTCTGCTATATTATAATAGCACTAGAGCCATAGCTCAGGCGAAGGAGCTGAAGAAATATCAGCACACCAAACATATTCTACGTCACTACCATCTTGTACGAGAAATTATAGAGCGAGGTGATGTCAAGCTTCAGAAGATTGATGGAAAGAAGAACATGGCCAACTCCTTTACTAAAGCTCTAGGAATCAAAGAGTTCATTAATCACAAATAGAAGATGGATATTCAATACTATTTTGAGTGGCTTTAGTCTAAGTGGGAGTTGTTGAAAATTGTATCCTAAAGCCAATCATCTAGATTGTAGATGGTTGAGCTAAATATAATTATACTTAAATTATTAATAAATAAAATTATTATTTTAGTTTTTTCATCATTTTGTGCATTTTTCTTTAATGAACTCTTCTATGATAAAGTCCTTAGGACTATTTAGACTCGACAAAAAAGAATTTATCATTTAGTCCTCAAAACATGTTCGCAACCAAATGATTCATTGTTACCTAGGACAACAACGTATCGAGTGTAAGTCAATGTGTGCCATAAGTGTTGGTTGTCCTCTTAACCAAGAAGTATGGAGATACTGTTATGGCATGCAGGTGAAGTGTAGGGGTATATTTCACTGAATGTGATCCAACTACGGAGCTCTCTACTGTCAAGAATTACTCGCAAAGGATATGGGTATAAGTGTCCCTTAGACCCGAGATCACCATGGTGATCTGCAAACAACTCACTATACATAGGTACTGGACTATCTAAATTTTTAATTCAATAACGGAAGGCTACTAGGTGCAGTTAAATACTTATAAAGTCGGTGTGTGTGTCAAAATTGAATTGATCCCTCCAAGTATTGGAGCAAGTGCATCCTTATATTTCAATTTAACAAACCCTCGATTGGGGTGGTCCATGTGATGGACATTGAGTTTTGAAATACAATGTGCATGAATTTTAGGATTCACAATAAATCATAGATCGTCCTTTAAGCATCGAGGTCAAAGGGATGAATTATACGATAATCATATGCCATAGGTTCGTCGATATTGTATTGCAATTATTCAACCTATCTGGATGTCGAGTATCATTGCTAGATGATCACATCGATTGATATAGAAAATTAGTTTCTATGCTACCCACTTAGGATTCGAACCTATGGGGTCACACACAATAGGAGTTTCTATCTGATCTTATGGCTAATATTGAGTCTCGATGATCTAAGACTCTATGGTCAAGAGTTTCAGTGGACTGAGACTCTATGACCAGGAGTCCCACTAGATTAGGACTCTAAGTCCTTCGTGTCTGAAACTCTCTGATCGAGAGTCTTGATGACCTGGGACTTTGTGGTCAAGAGTCCCACTGGATTAGAACACTGTGACCAAGAGTCCTAGTGGATTGGGACTCTGAGTCCTACTCATTTGGAACTCTTTGATCAAGAGTTCCACTGGTCTGGGACTCTATGATCATGAGTTTGATTCGTTTGGGACACTGGGTTCAAGAGTTCCACTGGTTTGGGACTCTTCAGGAGTTTCATGTTGATGAAACTCTATTGCCCAGACATCCATCCAATTGGGTTTTTATGTTTAATGAAGGATTAATTAGTAATTTGATTATTAATTAGTTCAATTTGATTGAGAGATGAGAATTCAACTAAGTTCGATTAAATTTGATTCGATTGGATTTGACCCGATCTGGTCATGAAATGACCTAATCGCTATGGGAGATTTGATCGTGATTTGAACAGCGGCTGGACCTAATTAATTTCTAATTTAATTAAAAATTTATTGATTTGGGTTAAGCCTAATTTGGTTGGTTTAACTTAATCTAATTAGATCCAAATTAATTGATTTGGTTGAAACCAATTAGGATCAAGTCAAATAAGATTTGAATTTAAATTCTCCCTAGTGCCTACCATATTTGACTTTTCTACCTTGACCCACGCCCTCCTCTGATTTTTGCATGAGATTTCTCACACAGAAATGAATGTGCACCCTTCCTCTCTTCTGCCTTTAACCTGGTCCAAGGGTTGGACCAGTTCAAACTAAGTTGAATTTTGAATTCAACTTGGTTGGTTTGAAATTTGAAAAATCTAATCTCTTTCTTATCTATTCTCCATGCCTACTTATCTTTTGTTGCACATTTTTTTGGATGATTTCTGATTGAGGGCAAGCAGAAGGAGAGTCCTTCTACTCGTCATCCTCTAGGATAGGCTTTGGAAAAGGATAAGACCCCATTTGAATTCAAATACTAGAAGTTGGTTGAAACTAGTTCAACCAATCTTAACCTATCCACTCCACATGAAATTTCTACTTAATTTTTATGCAACAAATTATGAGAATTTTTGTGCATGAAGCCTAAGGGGTTACCTTTCCATGGTAAAAATTGAAAGTGATTGGGCATTGGTTTTTGGCAAAAAAAATCTTGGAGTGGAGGTGAGTAGAATCCTATAGCACTTTATTTTTCCTTCATGCCTCTATTCTCTTCTGATTTTCATATATAAAGATACTCAATTTTTAGATATGATCTAAATATGTTTTATAGATTTGAAAGTCATCTTTCTATAAAAACTCATTTCATGAAAAAACTCCATACAAAGAGGGCATGAGAGGATTTTCAGTGCATTAGGGTTTTTGGGCCGAGTGAAACTCTAGGGTTGGGACCCTGGGTTCAGGTGGAGAGATCGTGTGCTATGTGCATTAGATCGCCACCAAATTTGAAATACCACTTCATCATCCTCTGAAGAACATGTTTTGATTTTCTAGAGTGTCTAGGAGATCAAAAAGATGGTGTTATATTAGATCGATTATGATTAGCCATTGAAGGCCCCGACGAGGAGTTAGCACTCTAGTGGGGCTGATCGAGATCAAGAGTTTTGTGTGGACCAACCATAGAGGTCGGACATATGTGCAGCTATGGTGTGACACCAGAGCATTATCCGATAGATTTAGATTATGGTGATTGACTATCTATGAAAAGGTATCGAGTTTTGAACTTGTATCGATCAGTAGATTCGATTTGCTAATCGATCATATTTAAATTTTAAATTACATATTAGCATTTCTAGATCCTGAGTAGGGTATAAATTGATTAGATCAATACATGTAGTAGATTAATATTTAATTATATTTATTTTTACTATTATTTTATTTAAAAAAATTTCAAAAATGCATGCTTAAACCCTATGTGATTTTCTTCAACTTGATGGAGGTCATGGAGAACTTGTCAAATCCCATCGTCAGTCATATGCCAAATTAGCTCAA
The DNA here is from genome assembly GCA_006176705.1 of Cocos nucifera. Classification (NCBI taxonomy): domain Eukaryota; kingdom Viridiplantae; phylum Streptophyta; class Magnoliopsida; order Arecales; family Arecaceae; genus Cocos; species Cocos nucifera. The sequence continues at coordinate 325,093 of QRFJ01000185.1, forward strand.
CTCAAGTTTATTTATGAATCCCGCGGAAATTTTTTTTAGTATTCACACTTGCTTCAGTCAAAAACTTTCTGAACTTAATCTCACTAATCGTATAGGATTTCTCTTTTTCTACTAAAATCGATAAATTTCATCTAGATGTATTCTACTCTAAATAGCGAACCTGAATCCATTGAAGCCAACATACACGGCAAGGATCTGAATGGCTTGGGATCAAAAAACATGCAATCAAATCCAGCAACCTTACTATGAATAGTCAATGCATCGCATGTCAAAGGACTAATCATACTACTGCAACATCGAGAGAAACCACTGACGAATGAGTAGACATCCAAGTGATTTCTCGTGATAGTCATGCTCCATATAAATTATTCTCTAACAACCACTTGCACTCTCATTCTAGTATTTCCATACTATAGAGTCAAGATTCATCTGCCTAAAGGAAGATGATCCATGCACCAATCTTGATAAGATCAATTACTATCCTCTGTGATAATTCTATGATTGAAAGCATTTAGAAACTAACTACTAACAATGTATGTCTTAAATTCTTAACACATTGAGAATATTATATAAAATTATTTTTGTTAATTTTTAGGATAAATCATGGATACATAAGCATGATTGGTAATAAAAATGTCTTTATTGATAATAAAATATTTACAAGTACAAAGATAAGCCCTAGAATTACATATATGTCAACCAATAATTGGCTTCTAGGGCACACTTCTAATAGGATGGTGGTTCGATAGTTTTGATAGATGCTGTTGGAGTCAGTGAGGTCACCTTGACCTCCAGGTTGGTGGTCATAGGAGGAACTGAAGAAGTTGGGCTTGGGGTGGAAGTCTTGACTCTTTTTTATGCCTCTTCCAAGCTAGCACCCTTCCTTTTTCTCATTTGACGGTCCTTTTGTAGGAGTGCCAATTCCTCAGACATCATTTCTATAGAAACGAGCAAAACCAAAGTTAGAAAAAGATACAAAGTCAAAAGAAATTTAAATTTATATCTTTGAGATCTACAAGACTCAGGCCAAGGTTGAAAAGGTCTGACCAGACAATAATTGAGCCAGCGGGGGGATTTTGTATTCTTGCAAGATCTTTGCACTCTCGAAGTCTTGTCTTTCCAACTCTGGTGCCTTAAAAACTGATTTTCTTGACCGACTCTAATGAGGAAGCCTCCATCCTATGGTGGAACTAGCCACAAAAGAAACTGCTCCTTCCAGCTATGAATGAAGGAAGGAGCCGCCTTGATTAAATCTTTAGTTCCAATTTATGGGGATATATACCATCAGTTTTTGGCAAAATGATGATTCTTAATGGTAAAGAAAGCTGAAAATAAAGGTATGGTCAGTTGGATCTCAGTAAGAAAACAAGCTGCAAGGAATTCTACAATAAAAAAAAAAGAATTGAAAATAATGGAGGACAGAGACATGTTGTAAAAATGAAAAAGATCAACAATAAAGGCTGAGATAGGCAATCTGAGTCCAGCTTAAAAGGCTTTTGATTGGTCATCATTACAGTAATAAATAAAAATTAAATCTAATTTTAATATTTAGAAAGTAGTAAGTTGGGTGTCAATTTTTTCAAAAATTGAAAACTAAGTTACGTTCAATTTAATTAAAAATAAAATTTTAAATTTAATTTTAAAATAAAAATTTAAATAAATAGATTAAAAAAATTAATTAAAAGTTTGACAAATTAAAATAAAAAATAAAAAAGTAAATACTTAATTAATTATGATTTTAAAATTAATTAAAGATATTCTAGAATTTTGAATCCATCTCTAACAGAATTATGATAATTTTTTTAATATAAAAATTTATTATTTTTAAAAATTTAGTTATGATTATAATTTATTTTTTTTAAGTATTAATTATATCTCTTGATTATGATCCATCTTTATGAAATTATAAATTATTCAATACTTTAATTCTTAAAAATTAAGAACATGGCTTTTAATGATTATTCTCTAAAATAAATTATTAAATTAAGTACAGACTATATCTATCGATCACAATTCGATCCAATAAATATAATTTATTTAGATTTTTAATCAATAATAAGTATGTCAAAAAGTCAAGATCTTATGCATAAAAAGATAAATTTTATTAAAAATTGGATAGGAGAATATGTTTGCATAAAAAATAATTACAAAAGATAAAGAAAAAAAAAATACAATCTAAACTCGAAAACTTCATCTACTCTTCCAGAATTTAGCTGCATGGTTGACGATCTACTCGCTTCTGGCATCTTCAAAGCTTCTTGGTTGAAGGATGGAAAAGAAGAAAAAAGGAAGAAAGAGGGAGGAGAAGAGAGAGAAAGAGAGGGAGAAGGCTCTATTTTGCTGAGAGAGGAGAAGGATTTGGTGCAGAGGATCTGTCTCATGGCTTCAGTTGTAAGGAGGTTTAAATAGAAGAGAAATCAGGGAGTTTTAAGTAATTTTTGAAGTCCAAATTCGAGTCTGGATCAAATTAAACCTTGTTGAGAAGTCCTGGCCATTGGATCTTGATCGAATCCCCCAAAATCCATAAAAAATCACCTCATGGCATCAAGATCGACATCAGATTAAATTTGGACCATTGGATCTATCAATTGGTTGGATTTTCGCCATTGGATCACGTAGAAGAAAGGCTCGAAATTCCGATCAAATTGGAAATTAATCCCCTCCATCGGATCCTGACCGGCATTGCTGAGAGCCACACGATCATGTAAATCCACTCCTGCCTGCTTGCAGACCGCATGAAGATCAGGCATAATGAAGACCACGCCCAATCAGTGGCCACCCTGCTAGATAAAATGATGAAGATGCCCCTGTGAGCCGCATGAAAAGTTCCATAAACCCTTTAAGGGTCTATGCATATTGACTCAGCGTGCAGTCCACCATGGACCGCATGGTTTCCTAATGTCACAGTGACATCAGGGCTGGAGGGAATTGGGCTAGGTTCGGTTTTGCATGCGTAGTCTTGCTTCGGTTGGGTGCTGGTAGATCGGGCCGAGTTTGCTAGACCGGTTTGACCAATTTTTTTTCTTTATTAAAATTTCTGACCTTTGTATTTTTTTCATTTTAGCTCTGATTTAAGTAAAATTTAATCCGTTTGAACCCATAAATCAAACTCTTCATATTGATGAGCTTTATTCCTAAAAAAACATTAATAAAAGAATAAATTTTTAAAATAAATATTAATTAATATATATTTAAATATTTTTATTTATAAATTTATAATAATTATCAGTCTTTGAGCACAATCCAAGCTGACTTGAAGGAGGAGTACAAATTCTACCATCCGATCCCAGTAGCTCGAGCTCGTACTCAAGAAGAACCCCAAACCAAGCTCAGATGAAGGATAGGTCATCAGGAGTAAGACTAGAAGCTAGGGTTCCAAGCATAAAAATTGGTCTGATCTCGTGCTCAAGTTTGGGGTCGGTCACTCATCTAAGTTCATAAGGATTTGGATTGAAAGGATTTTCAGAGGACCGAGAACATTGTGATTCAGGGAAAGTCATTTTGGATCAAGAGAAAATTAGATAAAAATAAATTAAAAATCAAAAAAAATTAGAAGAAGAACCCAGGAAGAGAAAGGAGGAATAAATATTTGAAAAAGAGCCCTAAAAGATAAGAGAGTATTGCTGAAAATAAAAGAAAGGGTTAGAATGCTAACCTATGATTGCAGGAGGCTCGATGGGACAGTCAAAATCATGAAGGGAGATGGAAAGAGGATGACGAAGACCAGAAGAATGTAGAAGAAGCTAGGGTGATCGGAGTCGGAGAAGATGGTTATGGAGGAAGAATCGAAGAATAAAGGGACCAGAATGAAGAAGAGAGAGAAAAAGGGAGCTTAAATACTTGATAAAATCCTAAACTATCATGGTTCCAAATTGCCACCGCTTAATCTAAATTTGCCACATGTCAGTTCCATTATGAGTTGTAGATGTCAGGCGGTGCAGTTAGTGCACCATACGATCGAGCTCCGCATCAAAGAAAATTTTGAAATCTGAGATCATCTTGGGTCATTCCATGAAAATGAGGCTTTTGTCCTGCCTTGAATTATCCAAAAAACATCACATCTTAAAGGTGGAAAAATAGGATTAGACTTCAACAATTTTAGATTGTAGTACTCCCTTCGTCCAAGCTTCAAATTCGAAAGCAGGGGGACAAGTGTTAAAGAAAAAATGATTCCCATCAAAGTCCTTGTAAACCAATTATTGCCGACCCCCTGAAGGCACCATCTAGTCATTGATGTCGTCCAGCCTTAGATAAAACCAAGCTAGTTCCCGAGCTTTAATTAATATTGAAAGGCTTTCCTTCAAGTTCGGCGAGTTTCAACCTTCAGTCTAAGCCTAGTGATAGTTTATCCTAAAAATGATAGTGATCTCTTACTGATATCCAACCCTGAATATCTACCAAGCTCCTTAACTCCAACATTCAATTCAAGCTTGACGATAATAACTCTGCAGAAGTTCCTGTTAAAATCCAACCTTGAATGTAGCCGAACCTCCAGCTAACCTTTCTTAAATCAGTTTAAGCAATCCGGATGCAGTCTCGGCCAGGAAGTTCAATGCTCATCCAACTCTCAAGTTTGTCCGACCTTAGAATCCAAAGCACAAGTTCAGCTCAGGCAACTAACCTTCAAACTTAGTTTGTCCAACCATAGATTCCATAGAACAAATACAATCCACGAAGCCGGCTATCAAGCTCGATGGCTTTCGACCTTCAAATATCAATGATAAGAAAAGATATTTTTCATTTGCATCACTACAGGATTATAGCTAGCCAATATTAGGCGGTTATGATCGCCCACTTATCCACCATAACATAATTAGAACTGTCCGAACAACCCACTAGCAGTCTATTACAGCTCTATCTCTAAATAGGATCCTCCAAATATGTCTTCTTCTCTAATCAATCTAACTCCTGAGTACTCCATTCTTGTTGGCAGATTTTTGATTTGATCGTCGGAGGGTGCATGCCAGAGCCACCCATCTCTGATCAAAATTTTATTTTGCTTGTCTCACTGGCAAAATCTCAAGCATCCACTCTAACAGTTCTAGTGACAATCAAATTTCTTCATCAATGAGTGACCTTTAACGCTGTCCTCTTCCTATATACCGATATCCATAATCTCATCCTCCTACTCCACGGTGGCTCCCTCCACCCCTTCCTTCCTAGTGATCTCTCCTATATAAATAAGGGATATTTTCATCCATTAAAATAAAAAGTTAACATCATTTATTGATAAGTGAATGGTAGGACTATTTTAAAATATCTCAAAAATTTGAAAAGCTAGTTTGATACTTTTTAAAATGAAAAGGATATAAGTGAAATTAGGCTAAAGTTGAAAAAATATTTTTATAATTTATTTTAAATAAACAATCAAAAGAAAAAATAGTATTATCACTAAGAATAATATTAGTAATTAGCAACCTAATTTATTTTTGTCAAAAATTTATATAAATAAAAATATAATATGAAAAAATATATTTCATTATCAAATAGCCTAAATTATTTCACCAAAATATAAATATCACCAACAAATACATATTTTGTGATGAAATATTATCCTTAATAAAAATTAAAGGTTCATTTATAATAAAATACAATTTCATTACCAAATATGAAATTATTAGTAATGAAATTAAATTTATTAAAAAATTATTAATATTATAAAAATTATTGATTCTTCCATCATCATGAAAATTAATTACTAATTAGTGACATGAATTTATCATTACTAAAATACTTATTTTGTAGCAATAATATTTTGTTGCAAAAATATTTTAAATTGTTGCTAAAATATTTTCCACTAAAATGGAGTGGCAGTATTTGGCTCCATTTGTTTGTTGACAAAATATAATAACAAAATAGCACTTTATCACCATAACTATAAAGTAAAAGATATTTCATAATGAACATTTTATTTTGTTGCTATATGATATATAATAGTGATAAATTGTTTTCCATCACAAAATATTTTGTTGCTAATTGGCTATTCTGTTGTAGTGAATTTACTTGTATTACATGGCTTGTCTTAATCTTTTATCACATAACTTTGAAATTTATGCCAGGCTTATTGCACATGTCACACACCTTCCTTAAATCCTAGTCATACACCTTATTTCTTCTTCTCACTCTCTAACCAATAAGAATGAGTGAACTCAGGCCATCCCGGCCATTAGAACCTATGAGTCTTATTCTCAATAAACCAGTTCTCTCAGTTCTACAAAACTCTAGCCCTTAATTCTCTATAAAAAATAACAAATAGACAATCTATTTGTTCTAACCCTCTAACCTAGTTACATCACCGATCTCCTCCAAGATCCTGGAGCCAAGAGGATTCAGCCATCTATCCACTTATTGTGACCTTTAGATTAGCACTATCCTCTCCCTCTACCAATCCTAGCTATTAAACTTGCCATCCTTTTGTATTAATACTCTTTCTTCTCTCCTAGAAATTATGAAAATATACTTGTAGAAATTTGGCCAAAATTAGTGAAACATAGAAAGATTCTTATACCTTGAATTCCCTCCAAACCTAGCCCTACCCTTACCTTGTCCCCATGTATCTCCTTTATTTCCATGAAAACTTAATCCTAAAACCTCCATCTATAACATTTCAAGGAAGAAGAAGGAAGATCCAAGGAGCAGGTGCCAACCCTCCCCCTCCATTATTTTCTCTTGAAGCTTCTCTTAGAAGTGTGGTGGGGTGTACCTTCGGATCCTTCCCCACTATTATCTAGTTTTTGCCCATAGCCTTGTCCACATTAGAAAGGGAAAAGGTTCATAGTGAGTTCTTTAAATGTAATAAGAAAATTTTCTCTTATATTGACCATGCACCCCCTTCCCACTCCCTCCCCCAGCCACACCCCCTCCCCCCTCCCCAAAAAAAAGAACCAAATGAAAAAAAAGCTTTAGTATAAATATATGATAATAATATGACAACTTACCATAATATAGTGGTATGTCTATCATATCATTATATTTTATATAGTTTACTACTGTAGTATAACTAAGAAAATATTAAGATAAAATAATTTCATAAAAAGTTATCAAATAGCTTAGAATAAAGAGAATTGTAAGGCAAGCATATCCATTCTAGTTGTTACATTTTTTTATCCTTCGACAAAGTTCAAAAAAGTACACATCAAAATAATAAGCATTACGGGAATAAGATCTTTTAAGTATTCATGCTACCCTACTTTACCATAATACCTATTTTATAATTGCAAGAAAAAAGGCATGTGTTTGGTCTTGCTTAAGCCAAAAGTGATTTTGTAACTTTTAAAGTGAAATGCACTTTCTAAACAATACAAAAAAAAAAAAAAATCAAAAAAACTAAGTATTTTGTATCTAAAAAATACTTTGCATGAAAAATCAAAAATGTGTATTTAGAAAAAGCTGTACAATCTAGCTTGTTTCTTCTCCTTTTCAACTAGAAGTAGTATCAAATTACTCCTCATCTTCTTTTAAACTAAGGCCTAGCCAAAAAAAAAAAATGAAACAAATTGAAAATTATTTTTAAATCTTTAATGGATAAGGCTAATTTTAAGGTAAGTCTTTATTTTGATTATCTAGAGGAAGTGCTTTTATCTCTATCTAATAATTAGGCAGTAGCAAGATCAAGTTGACAACATTGTCGTTAAAGGATGAATATATACATATCCTTTTTAATACTTTTGTTAATGGAAGATTTTTTTTGGTTATTTTTTCCTTGATTAGGTTTGGATAAAATAATTGGGAAGAATGGGGTGGGTGCTGAATTATCGGGGATTGAAATTTTTTTGGGTGTCACACCATCCATCCATTTCTAAACACAAGATAAGCATGAAAGATTGAACCAAGTTTTTGCCTTATTAGTAGTTGGTAAGGAAGGGATAGATGCACCATAAATGTGTACTTTATTCATAGCTTTGGAGGACTCATAAGAATTGGTGGACCACCGAATCTTAGCTAGCAAATCATACAAACTTGTTAGATGAAAGCAATAGAACCAAGGTGGAGTTCGTGTATGATTAAACAAAGGATAAATGAAGTCATGGTTAAATTTGACTAATGCCAGCATAATGAAGTTATATTATATGCAGAGATGATGAATAAATAACCTCTAGTACATGCATTGAAGGATATCATATAGAACAGCATCCTTTTTTTGCCACATATTACTGCATTAATTTTAAAGTAAAAATTGAAGAGTCAAAGTATCATGTAGACTTAAAAAAAAAAGAAATATATAAAGGATTATCCAAAAGGTCCGCTATATCCCTCTCTTCTTCCTTGTCAAGCTATCATTCTCTCTCCATCAATTTATGAGTTCTTTCTCCTTCTCGAATTTGTTTCTTCTTCTCTGAATATTTTTCCTCATAAAGATGTATATCCTAAGTATGTATCACATCACCATGGATTATGTACTTATGAACATCATATTTTAAAACATATATATCAATTTTTTTGGAGGTATGTATTGAATCATTACTAAGTATATCTCAAAGAAACTTACAATGTGTATCAGAATTTGTCAAGTGTGTATTACCTACACAAGTATCACATACTAGTAAATATGATTTTTTGGAAACCATATATCAATTTGTCTAAATGTATATAAATTTATCTAGATGCATGTTTTAGGTTGCTGCTAAGTTTGTATCAAAGTAGTTTAAAGGATATATCAGATAACCGTTGAGTGTATATCACTTGAATATTTACTACATACTGGTGGATACAATGTTTTAGAAATAATGTATTAATTTATTGAATATATTTTAATTTATTTAGATATGTATATTGAATCTCTATAAAGTATATATAAAAAAAGCTTAACGTATGTATTAAAAATCTGTCAAGTATGTATCACCTAAATATGTACTGTGTAATGATGAACACAATATTCTAGATATTATATATCAATTTATTTAGAGGTATGTATGGATCATCGAATGGTTAATTTATTAAGTATATATCATTTGCCTATATACTATATATTGATGAATATAATCTATGACCATAAGAGGAAGTGATTCTATTTGGAGGAGGATAAAAATACGTAGAAAATAGGAAGATCTAATGGATGAACAAAAAAGGAAGAATGGTTTGACAAGAAGAAGAGAAGGATATATATAACATTTCTTGTATATATTTTTTTAAAGGTTATAGAGCGAATGGACTCTATTAATTAGAGGAGTTTTAGCCCTCTTTGACCCTTCGATTTAAGATAATGTAAAAATAGGTGGTGAAAAAGAAAATGTTTTATAATCCTCATATCATTTGAAAGCAAGGAATTTGAACTAGCATGTGCAAGTATGGTGATAAAAAAAAATTTGATACACATATACCTTCTATAGGAAAGAAGGGAGTAATACTTTGTACATCATCTGCGGTGCAAAAATTCAGATGTGGTATGCACCACGACTTTCGATTGGTTCACTTGGAGCCCTCATGGCTTGACGTGATGGTTGCGGAGTTTTCATAGAAGGCATCATCATTTTTTGTTCTACAATTAATCTCGATCTTTTCAAAAACATGAAAAGATGATATTACCCTCGATGCTTCTTCTGGCAAAAATCAACACAAAAATTTTATCATCTTTTCTCCGAAAAAGCCTTTTCATTTTTCCTCCACTCCGACGATCAAGGTTTTTCTCGTTTCTTTTTTCGGAGAAGTAGAGCATATTAAACGGACCATCTCTGCGGTGAGCGTTTCGACATAATACAGAAGATTCTATTGGATGAGGAAGAATTTTCAGTTATGATCCCTAAAAAGTTCAAGTTTAAAAAATATCAAGGAGAAGGCAATGAAGAAGAGGACTTGATCAAAGGAAGTACAGCGATGTTTGTTTACAAGACAGAGGATGAGCCAACAACCTCTTGGAGGCATGAAATAGAGGAAAGACAAGAAGGTAAACTCCTGTTTAGGTTTAGGACACTTCTTTCAAGATTTAGGACATCTATTAAAGATTTTTTACTTTCTCAATTCATTCCAGAGCAATTTACTTTCAGATTTTACAAATATTTATCTCGTAGGTGAAAATTATGATATCCTATAGGCTTACATGTCACACCAAATGAAGTTTATGACATTGTGTATCAAAATTATTACCTTTGGAAGTGGAGGAAAACTATCTTCAGAAGATGTTTTGCCTAAATATATCATAATATTAACATATAATCTCATAAATCTGATCCAGAATGTCATAAAAATGATAAAAATTTTACTTAAAATGTATTTAACCTATAGAATGTCATAATACTAATCCTTAATGTCATACTTTTGACCTAGCATGTCACAATATCGTCAGAACTATCTTCGGGTTATGTTTTACCAATGGAATGGTATAATGTTAACATAGAATATCATAAATTTGAATCAGGATGTCATAAAAAAATAAAAAATTATATTTGAAAGATATTTTACATAAAAGTTATTATAATACTAATCTATAATATTATAATTTTGATCTACAATATCATAATATTATCATAAATACCTTCGAAAGGCATTTTACCAATAGAATGTCATCATTTTGATCCTTAATATCATACTTTTGATCCAAGATATTATAATTCTACATTCGATAATGTTTCTATATCAGGATGTCATAATTTAGATTCTTAATATCATAATTTTGACATAGAATATTATAATTTTAATATAGAATATCATAATTCTATCTTCGTTGATGTTTCTTCTCTAGGATATCATAATTTTGATTTTTAATATTATAATTTTGATATAAGATGTCATAATTCTACGTTCGTTAACGTATTCTATGCGAGATGTTATAATTTTGATCATTAATATCATAATTTAGATCTTAAATATCATAATTATGCTTTTAGAGATTTTTTCTATTAGGATGTCATAATTTTGATATTATTATGACATTCTATGATAAAATGATGATATTTTTGATAAACTTATAACATTTTATAGTCAAAACACCTCCGTAAGACCTTTTTTAACAAAAATTATGACATCCTATTTCAAAATTATGATATTTTAGGATAAAATTATAACTTTCTGCATTCAAAATTTTTTTTGATGAAAGTTTTAGAGATTATTATGATATCATTTTCAAATTTATGATATTTTAGATAAAAATTATGACATCATATAGTCAAAATATATTTTGAATCTAGTTTTTAACATTATTATGATTTATATATAAAATTATAATATTTTAGTTAAAATAATGACATCATATTTGCAAAAGATCTCCGTAAGACATTCTTTAATAAAAATAATGACATCCTGTGTTAAAATTATGAGATTATAGGTTAAAATTATGACTTTCTTAGTCAAAATTCTTTAGAAAAAAGTTTTAGGCATTATTTTGATATGCTACGTCAAAATTATGATATTTCATATAAAAATTATAACATTTAATAGTCAAATTTTTATCAGAATATGATTTTTGATATTATTATCACATTTTTTATCAAAATTTTGACTCAAAATATCATAATTCTACGTTCGATAATATTTCTATGTTAGGATATCATAATTTAAATCCTTAATATCATAATTTTTACACAAGATATCATAATTTTGATACAGAATATTATAATTCTACTTTTATTGATATTTATTCTCTAGAATATCATAATTTTGACTCTTGATATCATAATTTTGAATCTTAATATCATAATTTTAGCATAGGATGTCATAATTTTGTATTCGTTGACGTATTTTATGTCGAATATCATAATTTTGATTCTTAATATCATAATTTGAATCTTAAATATCATAATTATACTTTCTAAGATTTTTCTCTATCAGAATTTCATAATTTTGATATTATTATGATATTCTATGATAAAATGATGATATTTTTGATGAACTTATGACCTCTTTAGGCAAAACACCTTTGTAAGGCATTCTTTAACAAAAAAATATGAGATTCTATTTCAAAATTATGATATTCTTTGATAAAATTATAATTTTCTATATCCAAAATTCTTTCGGATGAAAGCTTTAGAGATTATTATGATATCATTTTTTAATTTATAATATTTTAGATAAAAATTATGACATCATGTAGTCAAAATACATTTCGAATCTAATTTTTGACATCATTATGATATTATATGTAAAATTATGAATATAATTTTTGATATTATTATCATATTCTTTATCAAAATTTTAACTTAGGATGTCATAATTCTACGTTCGATAATATTTTTGTATCAAGATGTCATAATTTAGATCTTTAATATCATAATTTTGATATAGGATGTAATAATTCTGACACAAGATATCATAATTTTGCCTTCATTGATGTTTCTTCTCTAGGATGTCATAATTTTGATCCTTAATATCATAATTTTAATACAAGATATCATAATTCTTTTTTTATATTTATTTCTTTAATAGGATGTCATAATTTTGATATTATTATAAGATTCTATATCAAAATATGATAATTTGCATTGAACTTATGACATCTGCTAGGCAAAGCACCTCCATAAGATATTCTTTAGTCAAGATCATGATATGTTGTTTATTACTTTGAGTTCCTGTTATTGATAATCTAATTTTTTTTTGTAATATAATCTTAAATTTTTTTTCATTTTTCTGAAAGAAGGACTCCAATTTTTAAGAACTCCTGTAAATCTGGAGTTTATGTTCATAATGTCCGAAATATCAACTTTTTTTCTGAGCATATTTAACTCATCTGGAAGACTCCATTCGGTGCCTTTATTGACATGGAGCCATTTTTGGTAGATGGGGTACTATTCTCTGACATCATAAAATATCATATTAGAAAAAATTAATTCATGATTGTAGAAAATGTAATAACATTCAGTGTAGAGAAAGTGGGACTAATCGTTGGTCTTCCATGTCACCACATGAAAATCTCAATAGCCAAAAAATCGAAGAAGAAGAGGAGACTGTTTAACAGATTTGGGAAGTGTTTGCAGCTGCAATATAAAGGATTGGAGTCTTTGATTAGTCAGCTAAAATCATCGAAAAGAAAGAAGGATATTAAGGATACCGTCAGACTTTGGATACCATGCATTTTTGCACTTTTCTTGGCTCCAAAGTTAAACCAGACTTATCTAAGAGATGTGATCCCATTTTTAGATGACTTGTCTCAATTGAAATCTTTTGCATGGGCCGTTTTCATCAAGAACCTACCGATTGAGATCCTTCCAAAGATTATTAACTATCTGAGGTCAGAGGAGCCTCGCAAAGTAAAGAGGATTGACAAGAAAAGGAGGCAGCCCACTCTTCTTGGCTGTTCGACAGCCCTCGTGGTAAACTTAAATCATTTTATTTTTAGAGTACAGTCTTTTATATTTTTAAAAATTTTTCTATAGTCTATTTTATGAAAATGCTCATGTGCAGGTATGGTTCTTAGAGCACATAAATATCCGAGCCCCATCTGATCCTTTAAAATTTCTAAGGTTATTGAGGTGATGTGTCTGCAGAAAAAGAAGCCACGATATAAATTTTGATAACATCCAACCACACGAGATAAACTAACAATGATAAGCTATCATAGAATATCATAGGATGTCATATATTTTTTAATCTATCATATAATACTTTTTGAATATATTTTTTGATATTAATGGTCATTCTATGTTAAAATAATTATATTTTAGATTAAATTATGATATCGTATTGGCAAAATATCAATAGAAGTCATTTTTTATAAAATTTATGATATTCTATCTCAAAATTATGATATTTAATGTCAAAAAATTATGACTTTAGATATTATTATGATATTCTGTATCAAAATTATAACATTAAGTATTAAAATTATGTCAACTAGTAGTGAATTACAATTTAAATATATTTTTTAATATTATTATAATATTTTATGTTAAAATGATGATAATTTTGATAAAATATTGATATCGTGTTGGCTAAACACCTCTGAAAGTTGTCTTAATAAAAATTATGATATCTTGTGTTAAAATTATGATACTTAATATTATAATTATGACTTTCTTTATGCAAAATTTTTTCGAAAAAAGATTTGAGACATTATTATGATATTATATGTGAAAATTATGATATTTCATGAAAAAGTTATGATATTCAATAGTAAAATTACCTTCAGAATTATGATATTTGACATTATTATGACATCCTAGAATAAAATGATGATATTTTAGATGAAATTATGATATGGTATTATCAAAAAATCTTTTAGAGATTTTATTATGATATTTTATGTAAAATTTAATATTTCAGCTAAAACATATTTGGATTACATTCTTTAAAGTTATGAGATTTTCTAATTTGCGCTTCTTCTTTTATATTATCATATCGAAGATGCTCTTCGACCTGTCCCGTAGGAGCACTAGCTTCTTAGTTATATTGAAGAAAGAAAAAAGAGGACTTATAGTACTGATGAAGTAAAATTGAAGGAGCCTATTCCAGTTGGTTGTGCCATGTGTGCATAACTAAGGATTGAAATTAAAAAGCTTTAAAAAAAATTCTCGTTCATGATAAGCTATTGAAATCCTTGATCAAAAAGGGATCAAAGATAAATAGTGGGAGGAGAATGAAGAAGAAAAGTAGGAAGAGGAGGAAGATGATGAAGAATTTGATGACGAAGAGGAACAAAAGGAGGAGAAAAGAAAAAGTTTCGTAAAGAGTAAGGAGAAGGAAGCGGAGGAGAAGGAGAGGAAGAAAGGAAAAAATGGAGAAGGACAAGAAAAAGGAGGAAGAGGAAGAAAGAAAATTGGAGGAGGAGAATAGAAAGGGGGAGGAGGAAAAGAAGAAAAAAGAGGTGGAAAGGAAGAAGAAGAAGGAGGAGGAGGAGGAGGAGGAGGAAGAGAGACGAAGGAAGGAGGAGGAGGAGAAGAAGAAGAAGGATGAGGAAAAGAGGAAGAAGAATTATAAGAAGAAGGAGGAGGAAAAGAAGAAGAAGGAGGAGAAAAAATAAGGAGGATAAGCCAAAGACGCTGACATATTCACTCGAGAAGAGGGTAAAAAAAGAACACAGGATACATAAGGCCTCACATCTAACAGAAGATCCAAATTATGAGATATGCATGCCAACCAAAAAAACTAAGACAGAACCAAAATCTAAAAAAGTATCATTTTTGAATCTATCAAATATATCAAGTGTACAATAAAATGAAGATGAGGTAGACATACATGTCTTTTTCATCAATATCATGAGATCTTCATATTACGTTATATTTTTTTAATCTGATCTTTTAACACAGAGATTCATTGAGCATTCACACGAATATCAAGGCAAAGGATCATTATTTGAGAAGGATGATGGCATTATTGAGATGTTCTTATCTGAAAGAATTAACTCGTAAGTGATTTATGACATCCGTGATATCTTATATAACATAGTACCTATTTATGATTTATGATATCCTTCTATTTTTTATTACAAGTAGATTGTCTTCAACAATGCTGAAGGAGGCAGCATCACTAGATCCAATCTTCATGACTTCCTATTTGCACGGATGATAATTGACGATGCATGGATTCAACTCTTGTTTAAATCTCCAATCTCATTCTTTGATCTAGATATCATATGTATTTTTTGTTGATATTTTTTTTCACATCATAACAAAATGATTTTCATGAATAGATAATTGATGCTGGTTAGGACTCTTTTCACAAAAAATGGAGGGAACGACTAGATTTGTACCGCAAGTGTATTGTTGCTCTCATAATGATAGCTGGCATGTGTATTCAATTGACATCAATAGATCATGAGCTAGTTGGCACGGTGGGAGAGTTCATTTTTGGTGGAGTTAGTGATGATGATAAGAAGAAATTTAGGCTTCTTTTCAGCATCATCAACATAGATAACGTCCACTAGCACTTGGTGGTTATGGATATGGATGCAAAAAAAGTTATTCATTTAAACTCCATCGAGTGCAATGCCAAATATAAGGCTAGTGCCAGAAAGTGACATAAGATACTAGGAGCCATGTTCCACATATATTGTGACAATGTAGAAATGGGTGAAATGCGGAAGAAGATGAAGATTGTCCTTTCTAGCCTCTGAGTTCTCTAGATTATGGTCTTTACTACTTGAAGTATATGGACTATCTTACTCGCAAGAATAGATCATAGAGATAGGACTTTAACCAAGCTAACAGCGTTCAATATCGGGGGGAACTTACTATAAAAATAATAAAAGAAGGGCTTGAATAGAGAGTGACTACTGTCATTGACAAAGTTGGAGCCCTCTGATAGAAAAAATTGATTGTATCATAGAGATAGAAAAAATTTGTTATATCATTGGAAGAGAGTGAATACCTTGTCTCATAGTGAATTTATTATTTTAAGTAAGTCAATTCTTTATATAACACTGGATATAGGATTGTCAAATTATATAGTTACGATAAGATAAAATTCCATACAGAAATATAAATTCTTTAGCATTTTATGGTAAATCATTTTTGGTTAATACTGAATACAGGTAATCAGAGTGCAATTTATTGTTTGGACATAAGAAATGTTAATCTTTCAAAACATGATGTCAAAATTATGATATTAAAGATCAAAATTATGACATTAAGGATCAAAATTATGACATCCGGCAGAGGATACATCCCTAAAAGTAGAATTATGATATTAATGGTCAAAATTATAATATTAAGGATCAAAATTATGATATCCTAGAACAGAAATAATCTAGAACGCAGAATTATGACATTAAGGATCAAAATTATGATATTAAAGGATAAAATTATGACATTACGTGTCAAAATTATGACATCCATACAGAAAATATCTCCGAATGTAGAATTATGATATTAACTATCAAAATTATAACATTCAACATAGGAAACATCCTCGAAAGCAAAATTATGATATTAAGAATCAAAATTATGATATTAATGATCAAAATTATGACATAAAGGATCAAAATTATGACATCCATCATAGGAAAGATCTCCGAAAGCAGAATTATGATATTAACGATCAAAATTATGATATAAAGAATCAAAATTATGACATCCATTACAGGAAAGGTTCCTAAAAATAGAATTATGATATTAATGATTAAAATTATGATATAAAGGATCAAAATTATGACATCCGACACATGAAATGTCTCTGAAAGCAGAATTATAATATTAAGGATCAAAATTATAATATTAAAGATCAAAATTATGACATCCAACATAGAATTATGATGTCCTGTATCAAAAGTATTCATCTTTTAGGTTAAAATTATGGTATGATGTTACAGAAAATATCCTTGAACGCTGAAGTTATAGAAATATAAGATCCTGTATAAAAATTATCTTCATTCATAAATAAAATTTTTGAAGCAGAAATCATCATACAAGCATGATATGGACAAGCAATCTCATCCAAAAATTTAGAAGATATTTTATTATTTACAATATATCTATAATATATTTTACAGTTTGATGAAATATAATCATCCATTTTATAAATTAGGACAAACAAAGTAAATAAGAAAATTGAGATCATTGCTCTTTTCTAGGATGACGGAGCTTGCAATCACTTCCATTCGTGTCGGCACTCTCCTTCCCTCGTTGCTCCTATGCTCCACGCTTGGTCCAAGGCTGCGTGGAGGCTCGACGATTGCTAGGGTCAGGTAAGTTGCAGTCACCATCGATCATGTCAGCACTCCTTCCCTTCTTGATTGTACACTCCATGCATTGGCCGAGACTGCATGGAGGCACAGCTATTTTTAATACCTCCCAATCCAAGATGAGTGTCGGACAACACACCCCTCTCGAACTGCTAGCAACGATCTGAATGGTGGAGAGACAAACCCTCCATCGAACAGGAGTATCATGTTGACGACATCTTCACCTGAATCGAAGGCCGGATGAGATCCCTTTTGCCTACAGCTGGTTGCCCTAATTTGTATTTATACAGGGACTGAGCATGGTGCGGTGCACATGAGGATCCGCGCTAATATTATACCATCTCAATTATTTTCTCTTATTCTTTTTTTAAATTATGACATCTACGTATGGTAAACTTACCTGAATGTAAAATTATGACATCCTATGCCAAAATTATGACACCAAGGCATGAAAAATGTCTTTGATTCCAATACTTGTGGAATTATGATATTATAGTTTTACAGTATGACATTCTGTCACATGTAACTTCAACAAATGCTAAATTATGACATGAAAAATGAAAAGTATAAAGTATAAAGTATTGGTTTTCATCAAAGAAAACATCTTCGAACGAAGAGCTAAGACATCTTGTGTCAAAATTATGAAATCATTGGACATAGAGTATATTTCAACTACCATAACATATTTTATTAAGGTAGATGGTTTAAAAAACCATCTATTACGATATACATCATAAAAACCTAAAGAGCAACGACAGAATTACAATAAGTAGGCAGACCATTCCAACTATAACAATGATAGAAATATTAGCATGTAAACCATCCATGGAGATGTGAATGTTGCCAGTTACCGAGCCACTGAACTATAGTCCCATCTTCTTTGACACTTTCAGCAGCAGCAGACATTTTCTTTGATTTATAGAGAGCTAGGAATGAGGGATACCGATCCACCACCCATATTAAAATGTAATGTATTACGATCTTATCGGCTTGGAAGACTGCGCCTCCAGAGTGAAAGGAGGTTCTCTTAGTAACACTTCCCGCGACATCAAAATATCGAGACCGACAAGAAAGAAAAAACCCATTGAAAAATGACTAAAAAAATAAGTCTTAAATTTAGAACACAAAATCTCATAAATATGGCATAAAAAATTACAGAATGCATAAGTATAACATCCTAGCATAGAATACATCAACGAACACAGAATTATGAGACACTTGATCAAAATTATAACATTAAGGATCAAAATTATGACATCATGGCAATCCAAATGTAGGATTATGGCATCTTGTAATAAAATTATGACATTAAGAATCAAAATTATGACACTGCAGAATAGAAACATCTCTTAATACAGAATTATGACATTAAAGAACAAAATTATGACATTAAGAATCAAAATTATGACATCTATTATCAGAAACAACATCAAACATAGAATTATTTTATTCTGTATCAAAATTATGATATATTTGATCAAAATTATGATATTGATGATCAAAATTATGACATCACGGCAATATAAATGCAAGATTATGACATCTTGTATCAAAATTATGATATTAAGGATCAAAATTATGATATTCTAAAATAGAAATAATATCGAATGCAGAATTATGACATCCTGTGTCAAAATTATGATATTAAGGATCAAATTATGACATTCCAACATAAAAAATATCTTCGAAAGAAAAATAATGACATCTTATATCAAAATTATGACATCAAAGATTAGAATTATGACACCCATGTACAGAAATTATGATATTTGATATTCAAAAATTTTCAAACTTAGAATTTTGATATCTTGTATCGAATTTAACTCCATCAAGGATAAAATTTATGACAATGTCTGATAGAAATATCTTCGAATGCAGAATTATGAACATCCTATATCAAAAATATGATATTTAAGTTTAAAATTATGATATCATGGTATAAAAAATCTATCTTGAAAGCTTTTCTTATAGAAATATAACATCCTATATCAATATTGTGAAATCAAGTAGAGAAAAAACTTTACCGAAGGTAATAAAATTTAACTTCTAATGTATAATGTTATAATTTTCATTTATAACTTCATAAATTTGTCTCAGTCTCTTATGTTAGTTGGCTAGATATAAAAGCATCAAACTCTTCTAAAAATGGATCGGATGGCAGATGATTGGTAGAAGTTGTTTGTTATACTACCTTCATAGCTTCTTGTGGAGTTGTCCTCTATCTTTTAGCAAGATTTTTACCATTGTCTTCGACAGATGGATATTCTATTATTTTATTCTCAACTTTCTTCGACTTCTTTGAATTTTTCGAGTTCTTTTCAACTCTACTTTTTATTCTCCTCTCTCTTGGCCACCCCTTTGTGGCAATATTAACTGAATCCCAGATAGAAAGTTCTGAATGATGTTGTGCTGAATAATTAGCATCTATCGCTCTTCTGAATAATGGAGTCAGATCAGTCATTACTAGGTTAAAAGTATCTTCAGACATGGAGGCAACCTCCACAAGTTTCATCATCCGATGACTCATCAAAGCATACCGATATCATAATTATAATTATCATAGGATATCATAATTATAGTTACCTAGATTTTTTGGTGCTTCTATCGTAGAATTGAACATCGCAATCTGAAATATCGAATCGATATTTCATATTCTTGCACCATCTATTGAGAAAGTACTTTTCAAGAATGCGAAACATTTCATTTTGATGAAGAACTAATAAAACGTGTTTGCACAAGTATCCTCTGAACTCAAATGATCGACACTGGCATTTCACTTCTTTCAATTGGCTGGACCAAGTAACAGTATAGTTTTTTACAATCTTCTTCTAAATTTAGTTAACTTCAAATCTCTCAAATAACCTCACAGAATATGTAGCGTAGCAAAACTGTCAGATTCTTCAGTTAATTTAGCATTTGATGCAGCCATCTCAAGTACTTTATTCTAAAATTTTTTAAATATGTGCCTAGCATACATGACTGCTGCTTATCTCTCAAATAATGAGGATGTTTTGAGGAAAGCATTTGTTTGTAAGGTGATATTATCTTGCTCATTTTTTGCTTTGAATCTTTTCTCCAAAGTGTCCTCATATTTCTCGATGAATTCCTTTAGTGTTGTCTTTGAACTCACAAACCTATCAAAGAAGTGGTTATGCTCTCACTCCTCTCAGAAGAGAACATACCTAGAAAGAAAGTTAGGACCAAAGAATATTAGTGATATGGTGTTAGTGTCACTGGATATCATTCAAAACTTAGCAAAAAAAATTCAAACAAAAACTATCTTTGATTTCAACATACCTGCAAAGAAGGTATCCTTAAGATAGACAAGAACCCATTTATCTCGGTATTCATAGAGATCATACAACCAATCTATAGCCTTGCATTCTTCATACTTGTCCATGAGTTGTCTCCATTTTTTCTCAAAAGATTGTGTAGTTACAGTATCATATACAGCCTCATCGAATTCAACCATAAATTTAGAATGCGCTGTGCATATATGGCCTATCTTTTCAGGGATCTTCTTCAAAATATGCCAAAGACAGAACCGACGTCATGCATTTAGGAAAATCGCCTTGACAGCAGTCTCGATCATCTTATCCTAATCAATGATTATGGCATTAGATGCTTAGCCACCATTTTCATCCAGCCATGATTGAAACACCCATTTAAAGGTCTCCATTGTCTCGTCTGACAATAATACACAATCAAGCAAGGTGGACTATCCATGAAGGTTAACTCCAACAAATGGACAGAATGACATTTGAAATATGTTTGTGCGATAAGTGGAGTCAAAGGTTAATACATTTGCAAAGTAAGTGCACGCCATTCTTAACCTTGGATGGATTCAGAACACAAACCTTAACTACGCATTGTCATTCAAGTCCAAAATATAGTAGAAATTTACATTCTTAGCTTGCATTTGTGCAAAGTAGAGAACATTGACTGTGAATCTCTTTCTTTCAACTGACTTTGATGTTCTCGACAAATGTAATTATGAGCATCCTTTTTCGTGAATTTCAATTGCCTTCTTCACCCTTTCCTTCTTGCGATGATAGAGTATATTTGAGTTGTAGGTATATTCACGACATGCATGTTGCTAATCTCTGCTTTTTCTGGTATGCTGATCTTCCTATGGGACCGTAGAAAATGGATGGTTGTTATGGACAGCTTATGATTGTGTACTAGAATAATGTTATCCAATCTTTACTTCCCAATCTTGGAATCAATTATGGCTTTTATTGACGTCTTACAATCAATTTTGTCGGTATTCCTAGGATTCATGAAATTATCTGATTTCTTAGATTGTCCTAACCTCCAACATGCTAGATGTTTGAAGCAACATACATTATTCTTATTGGATCTACTGCACATGGTTGTGATTCCAAAATTGACTCTTTTCGCATAACCATTATAGAAATTGTACATATCTGTTACTGAATCAAATTTTATTCCAACATGAAGATCTACATTATCCTTATCTGCAAACGTTACGCTAGGAGGAGATGGATTCTCAAGAAAACCATCACATAAAGGCTCATCCCTCTAATCATTTGTAGAAATATCTATAGAAGATGTATAGAAAGTTTTTTAAAGTCATAAAATATATATGAAAACTATAAATACAAAATTCTTTAACAATATTAGCATACTATCTCATAAGTTTGATCCACGATGTTATAATCTTGACACATGATGTTCTAATATTGTCCAAACAACCTTCGGAAGGCCTTTTACCAACATGATGTCATAATTTTGATCTATGATATCATAATTTTGACATCGAATGTTATAAAAAAAGTCATAACCGACATTTGAGAGTTGTTTTGTTTGTAATATTAACATATCATATCATAATTTTGACAGAGAATGTCATAATATTGTCAAAACTATCTTCATGAGGCTTTTAACCAACAAGATGTCATAATTTTGATCTACGATGTCATAATTTTGATCTATAATATCATAGAAACATCAAAATCGACATCTGGATGGTGTTTTTATCATAATATTAAAGTATAATGTCATAATTTTGAAACATAATATCATAGTTTTATCAAAACAACCTTCGAGAGGCCCTTTATCAAAAGAATGTCATAATTCTGACATATGATGTCATAATTTTGATCTATAATATTATAAAATACAATAAAATCATCTTCTACTAGATATTTTTTTTATTATATTAACATATCATGCCATAATTTTGATAGAGAATATCATAATATTGTCAAAACTATCTTTGCAAGATCTTTTACCAACCAGATGTCATAATTTTGACCTACGAGACCATAGCTATTTTGATCTATAATATCATAAAAATATCAAAACTAACATCTGGATGGTGTTTTTATCATAATATTAAAATATAATGTCATAACTTTGAAATATAATGTCATAGTTTTGTCAAAACAACCTTCGAGAGGCTTTTTACCAAAGAATGTCATAATTCTAACCTACGATGTCATAATTTTAATCTATAATACATAAAATATGATAAAATCATCTTCTGCTAGGTATTTTTTTATTATATTAATATATCAAGTCATAATTTTAACAAAGAATATCATAATATTGTCAAAACTATCTTTGCAAGATCTTTTACCAACAAGATGTCATAATTTTGACCAACGATGTCATAATTTTGATCTATAATATCATAATTTTGATCTAGAATGTCATAAAAATGTCAGAACTCAATTTTATGCAAAAATTATAACATCCTAGTCAAACACGATGTCATAACTTTTACATAGAATGTCATAATAATATCAAAAATTATATTCAGAAAGAATTTTGACTTCATGATGTCATAATTTTTATCTGAAATGTCATAGTTTTGAACAGCTATCATAATAATATCTACAACTTTCATCCAAAAGAGTTTTGCATACAAAAAATCATAATTTTAACCTACAATGTCATAATTTTAACCATTAATATCTTAATTCTGACATTCGGATTTGATGTCATAATTCTGCATTCGAATTTATTTCTATTCTAGGATGTCATAATTTTGATCATTAATATCATAATTTTGACTCTTAATGTCATAATTCTGCATTCTAGAATGTTTGCTCTATGGGATGTCATAATTTTGACCCTTAATGACATAATTTTGATAATTAATATCATAATTCTACATCCGGGAATATTTGCTGTGTCGGATGTTATAATTTTGATCCTTAGTGTCATAATTTTGACACAGAATGTCATAATTCTACATTCGAAAATGTTTCTCTTCCTGGATGTCATAATTTTGACATAGAATGTCATAATTCTACGTTTGGTTTTGTTTCTATTCTAGAAATGTTATAATTTTGATCCTTAATGTCATAATTTTGACACAGAATATCATAATTTTGCATTCGGGATATTTTTCTTCCTGGATATCATAATTTTGATCTTTAATATCATAATTTTGACACAGGATGTCATAATTCTGTATTTGGCTTTGTTCTATTCCAGGTGTCATAATTTTGATCCTTAATATCATAATTTTGATACAGAATATCATAATTTTGTATTCAAGGATATTTCTATTATAGGATATTATAATTTTATCATTATTATGATATTATAGGTCAAAATTATGACATCCTAAAACAAAAACAATCATATATCAAAATTATGACATTAAAGATCAAAATTATGATATTAAGAATCAAAATTATGATATCCTGGAATAGAAATATCAAGGAACACACAAGCATCCTCGATGTCATAATTTTGAGAGGCATTTTACCAACTGGATGTCTTAATTTTGATCTATAAACTCATAATGTCATGCCATATTTTGGACCTTGTACGTCATCATGACATGTCAAAAACTATTCTGAATAGAAATCATGACATCAGGACTTAGTATATGACTTCTGGTATAATTTTATATGACATGAACTTTTAAAATTGAAAAAAGAAATCTCATTTGAACATGTCTAACGTATTAATTTCGTTTAACTACCAAAGAAGCTGCTGTATTAAAAGAACTGTAAAAAATTATTATAAAAAAAATTAATAAATAATATTTTATTTTCTAATAGATGTGACATATTGGTTGGATAATTAAATGGGATAATAAAGAATCAACAATCTTGGATGCGTAATGATTTCTGCATACTAAATCTTAGACATCCAAAGGCTCAAAAAATAGAAGAAGAAAGAGAAATACAACATTCGATACTCAGAAAACGTGAAAAGAGAGAAATACAGCCCCCGTAATGTCCAAGTAGAATGTAAAATATTAAAAATATTTTGTTTTAAAGAAAACAATAATTTCATCATATAAAATTTAAAAATTATATTATTATATATATATTAATGCATTCGACGATGAAACTCATCTCGTTTGCAAAAAAATAGCCATTACGTTAAGCTAGGAGGGCTCCGAATGGACCTCGAAAGTTGCAATACACTCCACGCCTAAATTTTTATAGCGCGCAGGCTGTGTACAAAATATTACCCAGAAAAAAAATTCCTTCACACGAAACCATCGTTGGAGCTCATCATACGAATCTCAAATCACACCCTGCACAGTCGAAACGACCGGTAGGCGATCCAACGACGGATTCGTTTGAAGGAAGGTGGATCCTTCTTTCGTGCGAAAGATACAATCCCTCTCCGGACGCCGCTGTTTTGTGTATCGGTATCCTTCATTGCTAGACGTCGTCCAACGGAGGACCAGATCCAGACCCCTTTCCGGTGGGAACCACTGCCCGCGTGCCGTGTCGGAGCCTTAGAAACCTCCGCCCGAAGTAACTGGCACTGTCGTCGTCTTCGATTCCACCGAGAAGACGAAGCGATTTGACCCCTGATTTATAAATTCTTCCTTCCGCTTCCATGGATCCGCCCGTCGATCTTGCCGACAAGAAGAAATCCGACGCAGGGCAACCGCCGGACGTAGCCACCCTTCCGCCTCCTCCCCCGTCTTCCACCCAACCCCAATCCCAATCCCAGCCGTCTGATCCTTCAGTGACGGCCCAGAAATCCGTCAGCTGGAGCAGCGATCTGGCCAGCGACGGCCCTCCCTCCGCCGCCGCCGCTGCCGCCGCCGCCGCCACCAGGATGCCGCCGGAGTCAAATCCCTACGTCACTCCATCCCCGGCCCCCTCCTCCACGAAGAGTACCCCATCTTTCTTTTTCTTTCTTTCTTTAATTTAACTTGAATGTTAGTTTTGCTTTTTTTTTTTATTCTGATTGATTGGCAAAGGCTGATTGGACAGTGAATTCAAAGTTTTAATCTGAAATTTAATGTTTAGATACGATGGAGACGGTGCGCAATGCGCTCGGGAGATGGGGGAAGAAGATGGGGGAAGCAGCGAAGAGGGCTGAGGATCTGTCAAAGAATACTTGGCAGCATTGTGAGTATGGATTTACATGAATTGTTCAATCGAAGTTCTTCTTCCTCTTCTACTACTACTATTACTACTATTACTTCTTGTTTATTAAATGGTCTCTAATTCTTAGATCTGTTCAGCTTAAGATACATGTGGATGGTGTTTTTAGCTGCGTTGTTTGTGGTTTTGATTAGGTGTAGGAGGGAGATCACGTTATGTTTTATTTGTCTAGTATGGATTGGTTGGATGCTGGTAGGGGTCAGCAAAGAGTTTTTATAAGTTTAAAGCTGTAAAAATTATGATCAATAAACATTTTGTTTTGTTAAAAATCTTTAAATAATTTGATTATGCTTGATGCAGCAGTGGGGAATGTTAGATCAATTGAAGAGTAAGGAAGAAGAAAAAAAGAAGTCAGAAAAAGCAATAAGATGCCACAAAAATTGCATGTATTTCTAAGGATGGTGAAAAGATAGAATAAGAAATAAAGCCATTTTGTAAAATGATAAAGGTAGCATTAATTGAGGACAAATTAAGAAAAGGGTGATGTAGATGGTTTGGATGTATGCAACATAGGCTAAGGGATCCATTAGTACGAAGGAATGATTTGATACATGTAGAAGGTAAAAGAGGTAGAGGTTGACTGAAAATCACGTGGAATGAAGTAGTAAGAAATGACTTGATATCTTGATATCTTTTAAAAGTATGATCTTCAACTGAGAGGAATGTAGGAAAATAGTTCATCTAGTGGACCACAAGTACTTTGGGATTAACGCTTAGTTGAATTGAGTTTAGTTAAGGGATGGTGAGTTATAGATGAAGAAATTCTCTAAACCTGGTGTATGAATTAAGCATGATATCTTTTCCAGGAAATAAGATAGCTAGCTGCTGCTACTGGAGAGGCATGGTGGATCTTCATTGCCAATGATGCTTACCTTTTCTTAAATTTTCTCTAGGCTTTCAAATCTAAGACTTTCCTGGTATTTTCTTTTGCATGCCTTGGAATTTTACAGTTCCTTTGGTTTCTTTGAGTGTAATAATCACTTTCAGACTCTCTCACAAATTGGATGTCATACATTTTTTAGAGTAAATTTTAGAGTTTCATTCCAAGAATATCGTACATCATTATCTCGAGATGTATGTCTTTGCACATCTTTTCCGGTCTAACTTTTGTTTCCAGATCCTAAAATGTTATAGAAATTTCAATTTTTTTTTTTTTGTTAAAATTTTTCTATCAATCTTAAGCTTCTGTGCTGTTTTAATGCTGCAAATCTCAAGTTCATTTGCAAAATTTGGTGTTTCTTTCAAATTCTGGAACCTGAAGTTGGCTTCAATTTTTAAAGCTATAGTAGGCCTTGAAATCTATGATTAGTTGAAAAAGTTATAACCTTTTTTTGTTTCCTTAAGAATTTGGTTTAATTTGAGTTCAATTTTTGGTTTATGTTGGAGATTACAATCATAAGGATTTTCAAGTTGACATTTTTGAACTTCCATATATGAGTTACAAGAGTATTTTACCACACTAATGCAAATTTAAAATTTTTTTACCTAACTAATGCAAATTTGAACTTTTTTACCGAAATAATGTAAAAATGGAAAATGCCATTTAAAATGGCGATTTTTAGCTTAAAAACACCATTTTGAATGGCATTTTTGTGGCCCAGTCAGCATCCATGTGGAACCAGCCAAAGCGAAAAAAAGAAAAAAATGCCATTGCAAATGGCGCTTTTGAAAATACCATTTGGAATGGCGTTTTTAAAAACGCAATTTGAAATGGCATTTTTTCTTTTTGGCTGGGCCACATAGAGTGGGGGTGGGGTGGTGTGGGTTGGTTGGCGGAGAGGGGCCGGTCGGGGGGGGAGGGGGGGCCGCCTGGGGGGTGTGGGGTGGCGTGGGTTGGTGGGTGGAGAGGGCTGGCCAGGGTGGGGGAGGGGGGGCCGCCCGTGGGGCGGTGGTGGGTGGAGAGGGGCCAGGGTTGGGGGGAGGGGGAATTTTTTTTTCTTTTGATGCAGCAGACGAAGGGGGAGGGGGGCGCGGGAGGTAGTGGTGATCGGTGGGGGTCGTGGGGGTGGGCGGCGCGGGGCGGTGGTGATGGGTACCCGGAAGGGGGGTGGGGTAATGGGGGAGGGGCGCGGGAGGCGCTGGGTGACCAACGGCGAGGACCCAACCGGCTGGGGAGGGGGAGGGGGCGGGGGGGCAGGATGGAGTTCTTTTCCTTTTTTTTTTCTTTTCTTCTTTCTTTTTATTTTTTTATTTTTTGGCTGACTAGGGGTTGGGGGGATGGGGAGGCAATTTTTTTCTTTAAAAATGCTTTAACAAAGAAAAATAAAATAAAATAAAATATTTAAAAATATTTACTTATATTTTTAAAATAATAATAAAAAATAATTTTAAAAAATATATGGATGGGCATTGAGGAGCGACGGCCTCGTGGAGGAGTCGTGGGTGGTGTCGGTGAGGGAGGAGGGGGGAAAGGTCTGGATGTTCGGTGCAAAGCCGCTAAAGGAGAAAAAGAAAATAAAAAAAATATTTTAAAATAATAATAAAATATTTTTTAAAAAAATAATTTTGAAACTATTAAAGATTATCATTATTTTCAAAATATTACTTATTTTGAAAAATTAGTAAAATTATTCAAAATTAGTAATATTTTATTTTGAAAAATAAAGGAGCGCCAAACATCCACACCCCCTTTTCGGCACCACCCACGGCTTTGCACCGAACATTTTATTTTGAAAAATAATGATAATCCTTTATAGCTTCAAAATTATTTTTTTAAAAAATATTTTATTATTATTTTAACAATATTTTTTTATTTTTTCTCCTTCCATGGCTTTGCACTGAACATCCAGACCTTCTCTCCTCCCTCATCGGCACCACCCATGGCTAGGGGTGGAAATAGGCCAGGCTTTGGCTTAAACAGGTTAGGCCTGTATTATAAAATACTAGTCCGAGCCTGGCTTGTTGAACTGGTTCAGGCTTAAAATGAGGCTCGGCCTAGCCTGTTTTATAAAATAAAAAAGCCTGGCCTAGTTTGAAAGCCTATTTAAAAGCCTATAAATACTAATACCTTTAAATAGGCTAACAAGCTTAGGCCTTCAAGACCTCAACATAGGCCCAAAGGTCTATCAAACATAATATAGGCTACTCATATACAAGCTATCCTGTAGGCTTTCAGGTCAGGCTTTGAAATTTTAGGTCTGATCTATTTATTTAAAAAAATCTTTTTAAAAGTCTGTGCCTAGTTTATTTAGATAAATAGGCCGACAGCAGGTCAGGCCGTAGGCTCTTGGCAGGCCGCCTGGCCTATTTCCACCCCGACCCATGGCTCCTCCATGAGGCCGTCGCTTCTCAATGCCTACCTGCATATTTTTTAAAATTATTTTTTTAAAATAATATTTTATCATTATTTTAAAAGTATTGTTGGTGCGAAAATCTGTAAGAACGTCGGAGGTAGCTGAAGTTGGGAAGGTGAGGCCGCCAACGGGACCTGCAAAATAAAGTCCAAATCGGAGGTGGGTGGTTCTGGTAGGACCCTCCGACGCTCAAGTCAGTTCTCCGACCAACTGGAATGGAGTGCTCAGAAAATAAAGAAGTAGAGTGACAAGTGGGAGAAGAGAGCTTAGAGAAAAACGTATCTGAAGGATCTCTTTTATAGATGGAGCATGTAACAAACTGATGGTGATAGCCGTAACCGTCTGGTAGTGGACTGTTCAGGCTACATGAAGTTTGTTACGGGGATGAGTTGTTGTTTGTCATGACTTGTAGGCGGTCGAAATCCCTCTGTTAGAGTTTGTATGTAGATCGAAGATTTTGGTATATGTAGTGGACTTATGATCGGTCGAGGTTCGTTGGGGGCAATGTCTAGTGGCTTTAAGAAGTTCGGAAGCTTGTTGAGCTGCGTGCGAGTAGGTGCCCCCGAATTGAGATATGAAGCTCTACGCTCCATCCTTCGTGGAGTGGTTGTTATGTATCAGCGATTTGACAAGATTTCTTTGGATGGCTCCCGTTGATAAGCGTGGTAGGGATTAAGTAGGTCCGCGATTGGAAGGTGCGCTGCTGGGAGGAGCGCGATTGGAGAAGTTCGCCCATGAGGAATTCGACTAAAAGGAACGTTGCTGGAGGAGTTTGCTCAGAAGGAGCGCGATTGGAGAAGTTCGTCCGAAAGGAGCGCGACTAGAGAAGTTTGTCCGGAAAGAGCGCGATTGGAGGAGTTCGTCTGGAAGGAGTGTAGCTGGAGGAGTCCGTCCAGAAGGAGCGCGACTGGAGGAGTTCGTTTGGAAGGCGTGCATCGGGCCCTGAACCTGTTATTCATTTTTAATCAGAAGGCAAGGTTAGCATAACAACAGTTCTACTTCACTATTCAAGATCGTGCCGTCGGACTTCTATGTGCTGTTGAGAGGTTCTGTGGTATGATCTTGTTGCTGAGGGGATCGATGAATTTTGATGGAAGGAAGGTTGGCGGCTAAGGACTTCGGTGGGGGTTATTTTTCCTCCAATACTTGTTCTCCTACTCTCGAGTTCGAGTTTCGAATGAAAAGAGTACAGAAAAGTTGCTGCAGCCAAAGTTCCTTATCAACTTTCGCTCTCGGAGAATGAGACCTTTTGTCTTTTTTTGAATTGGCGTCGAAGTTTAATGTCGTATAACCTAAAGGGACAAATTCCCTCGAAAACCCGTTTGGCGTGGAACTCGAAGTATGGCATAATTATTGTTCCATCAGGCGGTCGTTGCGAGTGGGACGCATGGCAGGCTAAAGTTAGCTGAAGAAGTCCTACGATCATAACTTTCTCTGGTTTTGTTTTCCTATTTAAACCTCTCCTTCCGTGGCCTCTCACCTTCATTTGCACTCCTTCCTCTCTTTTCTCCATTTTCCATCACCCTCGAGCGTCCTGTCCTTATTGCCCCTGTCCTCTCACGATGT
The DNA here is from genome assembly GCA_006176705.1 of Cocos nucifera. Classification (NCBI taxonomy): domain Eukaryota; kingdom Viridiplantae; phylum Streptophyta; class Magnoliopsida; order Arecales; family Arecaceae; genus Cocos; species Cocos nucifera. The sequence continues at coordinate 355,890 of QRFJ01000185.1, forward strand.
TTCCGACCGTCGGCGTTCTTCTCGACCGTCCTTCATCTTTTCGGTGCTCTTCCTGGATTTTTTGATCAACCTAGGTTAGTCCCTCATATTTGTCCTCTTGATTTTTGGCTTTTCCATATTCTTTAGAACCTCTTTAGATTCTTCTAGGTGGGTTTTCGTCATTTTTCTTTTTCTGATTTTTTCTGTTTCTTTTCTTTAGATTTTTTGGAGATTTTATCGGATTTTATTTGATCTAAATGTCGTCCAAAGTTTCTTGGTCTAGCGGTTTTAGAAGTCCGGTTGATCCAAACCCTCAAATCCCCGAGACCAAAATGGAACCTGAGCCTAGGGCAGCACCTCGGCCAGACTTCATACCGGGAACCATCCCTTGCTCCTTAACCATGAAAAATCTGCCATTGATCAGGATCCAGTACGGGGTGTCTGCTGAGTACGAACTGGAACCTTCTGGACCGAGTGGCCGAGCTTGCGCCCTTCCTTCAGGTCGGTTCTGCTTGTATTTGGAGGCCTTTCGTGCTGGACTAAGGCTTCCTCTCCCTACTTTTATTGTAGCTTTTTTTCATTTTCTAAATATCTCTTTAGCTTATGTAGTGCCGAACTCATTTAGGTTCATAATAGGGTTTCTTGCTCTCTACATATCCGCCAAAGTTCAACCCACTATTTCGCTCTTCCGAACTTTACCTTTAAGCGTCATCCTACTGCAAAGGATTGGTGGTATGTTTCACCCCATTTCGACAAGAAGAGGTTGCTCAAGTGTGCTCCCTCCTCTATCCATAATTGGAAAGAGAAGTTCGTCTTCGTTTCTTGTCCGACTTTACAATTATGACTCCCACCTTGGGAAAATCTGAGGGATTCAATCCACTGAGCCCCGAGGTTAGAAAAAGAGGACCGGGAGTCGGTTAGTAAAATCAAAGATTTTTGAGCTCCTCTTGTGTCCGAGCTAATAAAAGAACAAATTCAGTTCAACCTTGGCCTCAGCCCTCTGAATCCAACAGGTATACGGCTGAAGTTGTAGATTATCCCCTTTCTTCTTTTTTTCTTCCTGATTGTACTTTTTCTTCCTTTACTGTAGAAATAGACGCCCAGATGGTCGAAATGCTCGCGAGGGGGCTCCTGGCCTGCAAGAGAAAAGAAAAGGCACCGGACGAGAGCTCGAAAAAAGTAAGGGCTAACGTTTTGAGTTTTGCGACTCCTGTTAGCGCCTTGGATACCCCGAAGTTGCCCTAGAAGTCGAAGCTCCTGCCGCCGAATTCGGCGCCATCATCGAAGTCACCGAATCTTCAATGCTGTCGAGCCCTCCCGTCGAGGCCCGAATCCTAAAGCCTCCTACCGGAGGAGAGAACGAGGCGGAGAAGAAGAAGACCAAAAGGGCCCTGAGAAAGTTCCAGAGGAAGGTTTGCCGCAACGGGCCCAATAGCTCTGACGAAGAGTTAGGGAAGAATCCTTTCAACAATCATGAAATCGTCAGGGACTTGATTGACGGGTTTACCATACCTAGGGTCGTAGACAGGATCGTCGACGTCGATGTTGACCAACGTGCTTGAAATTTACTCGGATTCTTTCTTGAGGTAGCTACTTCGTCCTTCTATTTCTCTTTAAATTTCTTAATGCTACCTCATCTGTGCAACTTTATTCATCATATAATACATATATATATATTTTATTTTACTTAATATTATTTTATTTTTATTTTTTAATAGATGGGCCACCAACTGCTCGGCTACATCAAATCACTGAACCGCTTAAAGTCGGAGCTGGTGAAGGTCCAAGAAGATCATCAGGCCGAGATTGAGCGCCTACTTAAGTAGAGGGATGAGGTTGACCACTCTTTGAAGGAAAAATCTATCGAGGTCGAAGGCCTCCAAGAAGCACTCCGCAAGGAGAAAGAAACATCAGCGGAGTTGAAGATTGCTTTAGGCTTGGAGGAAGAGCGGAGGAGAAAGGCTGAAGTTGAGACTGCCGAACTGAAGGAGCAAATTTCTATGCAAATCTCAGAGGTGACAGTTCGGACGATAGAGGAGTTCAAGGTCTCCTCCGAAATGAGAGATCTGAACGTCAAATTCAGCCAAGGGGCCTTTAATAAAGATTTCGAGCTTTGCGAGAATAGGGTGGCCAGCAAGTTTTTCAAGCTTGACCTCGATTTTTTGTATGGAGGAGCTCTTGAAGACGAAGCGGAACGACCCATTGACGCGGCCGATCTCCCTCCTGCCGAACTTGCCGCCAAGGAACTGAGGTCGACTAATGCTACGCCGGACTCCTCGTCAGCTCTCTCAGGGGTCTGAGACCTCTTAATTTGTATTTTTTCTTTTCATTTGTTTCCTTTCTATGCTAAAAACATTTTGATTAATGAAGACAAGTTTATTTTGAGAACGAATTTCTTTCTTTTGCGAAATCTATGTGGTGATGTTTTCATTCTCTAAGTGCAGTCTCCTGTCGAAGCCGACCTCCTTCCTCAGTGTGTTCCCCTGAAGGCCCACATAAAGAGCCTAAGGAGGGAAGTTCGTCATTTTAAGAAAAAGTTGGAGAAGACTGAAAACGCGCTTAAGAAATTAGAGAAGAACTATTCCGCCGCCGCCACCGAAGTTAATCGCTTGGATCAATCATCTAGGCAACTATTCAAAGAATATAATACCAAGAAATTTCACCTGAATGAAGAGCTCGAGGAGGTCAAAAAGCGTGCAAGTGAGAAGTCTTGAACTTTAACAGCTAAAGCTTGCTCTCTTGATGTTGAACTCAATGCGGCAAAGGAAAAAATTTGATTATTGGAGGGAAGGTCGGCATGGTCTACTAGCCGGGAGGAGTCCGGCTGGGATTGACAGACATATTTTTAAGCCATGCGTAGTTCTAAATCTGTTTATATGTTGTTTTGGATATGTTGAAGAAGTTGACTAGTTCTAGTGCATATATGCATGTGTATCAAGTAAAAAAATAGCTTGTGATTTTGCAATGTTAATATAGAGAAAACATTCTAATAAAATAATAAAATTGATATTTGATTCAACAACAACATAGTGCAAATCTGTGTTACTTGGGCACTCATGTTAGGCTCAAAAAATTTTGTATCAGATTGGTATACTAGTTGCATACGTCTCGGACTTGGTTACTTATGCAGTTCTTTGATAACAACTTCTAGAGATAGGAAGAGGCTTGATCTCTTCCAAAAAATGACTTTGATCCTCTATTTTGATCTTAGAAGTGAGTGCTTGTTCTTGTTAGAGTTTGTTGAAGGATGCATGTGTTGAAACAACATCGCAAAATATTTTCTTTTATTCTTAAGTTAATGGGAATGTTTGAATGAGAAACATGTATATTGAAACATCTTAACAAATTATATATTTTTAATATTTGAACAAACAATGTTTAAAAGTATAAATACATAATTTAGTTAAAATTGTATTTTATCATATATATTCAGTTATGTTCCTTTTCCCTCCCGCCAAGTTAGACACCTTGATATGCATCTGAATCTGATCACGTGTGTTTATGCAACATTGGCAAAAACATAATAGAACAACATTAAGATTATTGAGTATAAAATGTTCACGAAGTTCTAAGACAAGAACCCTATAAAATCTGTTCTCTTTCTTAGATTGGTCTATGCATGTGAGGGTGCAAAGAAATAAATATATTAAAATCCCAAAAAGATCCAAAGGTATCTAGATTTATATTTCTTAAAATAAAATATGGACATCAAAGCATGATAATATACCTTAATTGTGGTTAAAACTTGGAAATTTCTTGCTCTTTACCTGGTTAGGACCAAGTTATTTATATTCTATTGCATTTTATAGCATCCAAACTTGAAATCAGATCCTTAAAGAGTTTTGTCAACTACTAAATCCTAGAATTCTTATATATGCTTTTGACGTGTGTTTTGAAGATAAAGTTAGAGTTATGTTAGTAAAGAATCGAGCAACCAACAACCTTAATGATGGTGAACATGTAATATTGTTTACCTCAATTAGCAAGAGTAAGTAATGATTCAATTCATTCGGCGGACTCAAGTCGTAACCTAGAATTGAACTTTAGTAAGTTGAATTGGGCATACACTAAAAATTAGGTCGAAGGTCTTCAAGGCTTCAACAATATCACTATCCCATGTTAACAATCTCTCTATTACTGTTGGTTGCTATTATAATGGAAGTAACTACTTTTATTTTCCCAATCTTGTCCTTCGCCTAACATCTTCTGGAAGCAACCTCACCATAATAACATGATTGGTATCGATAGTGAATTTTGATAAGAGATAATGATTTTTTAGCAAAATAATTATTTATATATTATAATATTATTTTTTAGATTGGTCTTTATCAAGGTTTGCCGAGTTGGTACTGGAGGTCGTATTGGCTAGCAACTAGTTCGGTATGGTACAGGTCTGTATTGTGCTGTTTTGGGGCATATTGAAAATAGGAAAAGGGGGAGAAAGAAAAGGAGAAAGGAAAAGAGAGGGGAGGGAGAGGGAGTAGAGAGGAGGAAGGAGGATGGCTAAACCCTAACCCAATTAAGGCAAGAGAGAGAGAGAGAGAGAGGGAGGAGGGAGGGAGGAAAGGGGAGGGCAGAGGGCTAAATCCTAACCCTAACCCTAGTGGAGAGAGAGAAAGAGAAAGGGAGGAAGTGGGAGGACCGAGGGCTTGGGTGAGAGGGAGCAAGTCAGGTGCCATCAAAATCCTCAAACAATTGTGAGTGGCTGGGGGGAGGGGACTCGAACAATTGTGAGCAGGAAGGGGGGAGGCTCAAACCATCTTGATCGGGAGTGGGTGAGGAGTTAAAGCCAAACCAGGGATGGGCTTATCGAATCAAAGGGTTGGGGAGGACTTCTATTACAGTAAACTAGAGACAAGGGAGGGGTTTTATAACCGAATTGACCCAACCCGACATACTAAACTATTCCAACTTGATGTCAGTTTGGTTCCATATGGGCCAAACCATCCAATTTGGGTTGATTTAATAATTGTTGGTCTCTATGTATTGTAAGAACAATAGAAAAATAATTCTCTATTTTGTGATAATGAAAAGCCCATATAAACCTCTTTATGTGATGTAAATGCCTTGCAGGTCATTACCTAGAGGACATCATACAATTTTAGGGAGCCTTCCTCAAGGCATGAGGAGGTAGGGTAAGTCTTAAATATGCCATCCTACGTGATAGATGGTTGTTCATGTTTGCTAAGGAATGGTTGTTAGCACTAGCCAACTGCATATGACTATCTCCACAAAATGGATAGTGCAAGAGTGCATAGGGGTATTTAATGTCAGGTATTTTCATATAGGAATCATTAGCTTTTGTATATCATTTCAATCATGAAATTACGTCCCGGCCAAACCACCTAGTACATCCTGTACCATATCATATCGGTAGCATACTAGTGTGCCGAACCACCATGTACCAACACGAGCATACCATACCGTACCGCATACCAACACTAAGTGAGATTTCACTAGTATGGGGTCCGGTACCAAGACCGTGAATCTTGATTTCAATTATACATTAATATTATAAAAATTACCCAACTTGATCTTATGGTCAGTAGATTGATATGTTGAAGTCAGTTGCTAGAAGTAGGAGTGATGAGGATGTGGATTTAGGTAGTATGAGTCTCTCTTTAAAAAATTTAAAATAGGGAAGTGCTTAGAAAGTGGATAATTGGATGAATTTACAAAGCATGTACACTTCTTTAAGCAAGAGTTTTCGGCTGATAAGTTGTTGAACACTTTTGGATGTTGTAACACTTGGCATCAACACCAAGAAATTAAGTAATATTGCCATGGGATTTGATAGCTTCATGACCTTCTTTCACTAACAATTGGACCTAGTGATGACAATATCTTGGGTTGCATTAGGTCTGAGTTAGATCAAATTTGGGTTCTGTCTAAAATTTCTTTAGTTGAAACTGGCTGATTTTTGATTGGGTTGCAAAACACTAAACCCCAAACCCAGACCATTTAATTCATATGACCTGAACTCAACACATCAACCCACTTATTTAAAATCAGAAAAGAAACTGAACAGGCAGATCTAGGCTATTGCCAGGAGGAGCCTTTTAGCAAACCATGCTTGGAAATGGCGTCTGCAAATTGGGAGAATATTTAGAATTTGAGGGTTTTAAGTTTAGTTTTTAGGTTTTTTTCTTTGCAAAAAAAAGAATTTGAATGAGGTTTCGTTTTTTTAAGAAAGAAGGGTAGGTAAGAGAGAAAAGAAAAAGGTTGAAGGAGGCCTTTTCTTATTCCTTCATGGTCATAAAACTTCTGCATGACATTGGCCCCTTATTGAGCCTAATTTTGTGGTGGTACTTTGTTGCCAACTATTCTTCATAGTTGACCCTTAGCAAAGCTCGAATGTTGAATTCTTTTTGCTAATCCTTATTAAAGCCATGGTTTCCTTCCTTCCCAAGCATCAAGCTTTAACTTGGTTCACGAGAATTATTGGAGAGAGAGGGTCAGGAAAAGGGGTGTAGGCAGTAGGCCGAAGATTGAGGGGGTTCTTGGAAATAAAAGTGGGGGGCAGGTGGAGGCAAGGTAGTGCCTTAGTTTGATGGCTGAAGACAGCCATGTTAGTGCCTTTGTTTGATAGCCGAAGACACCTACACTTACTTGAGGATTCTGGATGGTAATCTTGAATCCAACCTGATTATAATCAGTTTGGTTTTAGGAAATTTAAACCTAAAATGATTATGAAGTCCCTTACTTTACTTCGGCTGTTTTGGAGGTGTCTGAGTGGGTTGGCTTGTCTAGGTTGGAATTTGCCACCCCTAAAAGGCCTATCTAGATGATAGTAAGGGGATGTTTGGTTTGGGGGAGCTGGGCTCTAGAATAGGAATGGGAATGAGTGACTTCTATTCTAACCCTTTGGTTAAAAAGAGTCCCATTTCCATTTCGATTCTAGAAGAGAATGGGAATACCCCAATCTCAACTCTTTCCTAATATTCAAATTTCATTCCGATTCCAATTCCGATTCTTGTCATGAACCAAACACATCGGGAATATGGCCATTCCGATTCCCATTCTAATCCATTCCAATATCAATTCCAGTTGCGATCAAAATGCACCCTAAATTCTACAGGAAAGAAAAATAAATCCCCAAGAAAACACAGCATTCAAATTTTTTTTCCTAAGGTGCTTTTGGAAGGCATTTTTAGAGTAAAAAGTACCTTATGGAAAATGTTCAATTCCAATAGAAGAAGTTCACTTTAATCAATTGTGTTTCCCTACATTTTTTGTTCAGTGCTCCATTGTCCTCACAAGAAATATTCTTTAAAAATTTCCCAACCCACTCCCTATCCCCATCACAAATTATGATTCCTAATTAAGAAAATGCTTCCTATCGAGCTAGGCATCCCCTTTGGTCTCTTCAGCCTCCATGCCACCTGCTTTGCCACCCAACTTGTCTTCCACCTCCACCTCAATGACATCTAGCTCATCATCCATGAAGGCCCCTACTATGTTGTGGCAACATCCCTTCTTCTTGTTGGCCAATGCTCTATTTCTCTCACAAGAAATGTTCTTAATAGTAATCCAACCCCATTTCCTACCCGCATCACAAATGACAACTCCTACCTAGGACAATGCTTCCTAGTGATTTAGGCATTCCTGTTGACATTATCAACCTCCTTGCCACTTGCTTTTCTGTATGAATTGTCTTTTATTGCACAATGAATTTGGAACTTTTTTGCGATTATTCGTACAATGACTTCTTTTTTCCCGCCTTTCTATGGAAGTAATGGCTCTAACGAGTTGATTTATTAAATGGCTAAAATTTGACACTTTTCAGCATATAAAATAATTCTTTAATGGTTTTCTTTTTTGAGTAGCAAACTAGCACTAGTTCAAGGTTATCCAAATACTGCTTTCATGCTTTTTATGGTAATATTCATTTTAAGTATGACATGTCATGAACCTGAGATAGGAGTTCTCATTTGTGGTTTTCAAGTTTGTTGGGAGGTGGCAGCAGACTTGGATTGTACTATTAATATAGTGTACAAGTCTTTTGAACTCAGAATTGTATGCCTAGTAAGCTATACAATGGTTCTTTTGCCTATTCTTCTATTAGATGCTCAGCAAGGTTTTTAGTATCGGTATCGATGATTGTGCCAATTGCCAGCTGGTATGGTACGATACCGATATCGAACCATACCGATATTTGGTATGACAAGCGTGCCGGTCAAATCGACACGACATTTTTTTTGTTGTTTTTGGAAAGAAATATTCAATAATTTTTTTTTGAAAAAATATTTAAATTATTACTTAGTGATATTAATTAATATTTGTATTACTCGAAATTCGAAAATAATGTTAATTGTATGTAGTACGAATCTAAAATACATAAATTAGATATCATTAGATCCTAAAATATTTAAATTAATTAAAAAAAATTAATATTAAATACGTACTATTCATCAAAATTCGGTCGATCGTTGATGTCCATAAATAGTAGGATCATTTATATATTCAAAAGGAACATCAGTCCAGCTAGATCCACAAGGCAGGTGTGCTGGATTATAACTCATTATCGAAGTATCATTGAGGTTCTGACTCTGAGCGGTATCCTCGGACTGATGGTATGGTTGTGAAGGAGCCTATCCAAATATATCCGCAGCAAAATCCGATCCATAGGATGCTTCAGGTTGCATGGAATAGTAGCCACTAGAAGATATCTCTGATGCACCATATCTATATCCATATCCGTAAGGATCATAGGATGGCTACGGCTGCGACTGCAACTGCGGATAAAAGGATCTACAATATGAAGATGAACCTGGTACATCTATGGATCCTACTCCATGTGCGAGATCATCTGTAGCTGCATCATGTCCTGAATAACCTCATAGAGCTCGTCGTCTATATGAAATCGTATCATTGTGGGCTCTATCAGCGCGTACACCGTGGTCCCTATCCTGCGTGGCGTGCGTAAACTAAAACTCATTAGTGAATTGAAGACCATCAACTGGCTGTGTCTTTTATCCTTCGATCCCTTCATGATCATCAGATCTATGACCAGTTGAAGAACTAGCACTAATGCTCCATCTAGTATTTGAATCTAAGTGAATCGAATGCTCGGGCTTTACTGGTGCCCTACTTGCCTTTCCTTTCTTTTGCTCAAATCTTGCTCTGGTTGCCTAGACTGAGGGTGGATGCTGTGGCGTATCGGTTGGACGTCTAGATGGAATATTGCTGCTTGCCCACTGAGAGGCGTCCATCCCAGCCTTACTAGTAATAAAACTGGCTGATCGTGGAGGCGATCCTGGGTCATCAAGCTCTCGATCCTGCTGCTAACTCATAACCCATCCGGTCATTGGATCATCTTCATCTTCCACAACAAAATCACTACAAGTCGGATTCGAATATTTCAACTGAACTTTCTCTTAAATGAATTTGAGCCTCAATCTCAGATTGTAGTATATATATAAAAGATCGTTGAGACGTTTCTATTTTAGACGGTTCCTTTGCTTGCCGTGGATAAGGGCAAAGGTCGACTAGTTATGTTCACATCCACTTGATGAAACTATCTGGAAGAGGATCTTGATGGTAAGATCCCTCAGATGTCGTGCGGATCCACCAAACTGCACCCACCATTCAGCTACAAAATAATTGAAAATCAGTAAAATCAAAAATAAGATGGAATATAAAAATAAACTTATTGATATATATCTGGATTCATCTTTGATTCGCTTTTAACTGCTACATTATTTCTAAATGATTCTATGCCCCCCTAAATATTTTCATTTATAAAAAAAATTATTTGTTATGAACTTATAATGTCTTACTTGTCGAAGATATCGCTAAGTTAATAAATATTACTGAACTTAACTTGTTCAAGGCATTGTCGTGATGTCTGCATTGGGCTCCATCTTATCTATTACATTTCATAGGATGGGCAAAAGCTCTTCATCCATGCCAATCCCAAGTTTGGAGTATTGAAATCTTGGATTCAGATAGTAAGCTGCACATAGATTGTCATAATTGATTAAGTTTATTTATATAATTTTTAAAAAGTTATTGATTTGCTGCTTACCTGCTAAGTGCAACTCCTTATCCATCTGATAATCCCATCGATGGTCGATGATTCTGATATACTTATGCATGTTTTGAATCTACCACCTCGATTTGTTTCCTTGCCCTCTCCATCATATGATATAGGAAGCCCATCTGAGGGTATTGCTCACCATCCATAGCCCGAAGCACTTCATACATAGGCTTGGTAGCTGCCACTATCCTCTCAGCCTGTTGCTAGAATGACTATCTTGTCGTTAGGCTCTCCACAGTGCTTTCCTCAGTGCTTGCCCTAGCATATCTGCTCTCCTGCCATTTACTACTGACAAATATTTGATGCAGTTGTACTTTCTTATCAATCAGACTATCAAGTGCTATATAATTGGTAGCAAACCGTGTGACATCTGATCTCAATATATCACCTTCAATATACTGCCGCATCAATGATAGGATCCATGTATAGTTATAAATAAATCTAGTGATGCTCTGTGCTGACTCTACTGTCTTCTGCACCCTACGAATCTTTTTAATATTCATTAACATCAGATCAATATAATGTGCAGCACATGGGATCCAGAAAATATATGGTCATTGCTCCATCAACAACTCTCTTGCAGTCTTATATTATGATCCATTTTCTATGATAACCTGCACGATATTCCGTCCTACTTGATCAATTATCTTCTCTATCAATTTAAGAATGTAGCTAGCGTCATGTACCTCAGCTGAAGCATCAATAGACTTGTGAAAAATATTCTTCCATTATAATATGTCAAGAAGTTGATAATGCTTCGTCTAATAGGACCAGTCCAACCATCACACATCATAGTCAATCCATATACAGGCCACTTGCTCTTAAATGATGCAATCTACTTCTCTAAATCCTTCTTATCGCTGTCAAGAAGCTCATTATGGATATCTCTTAATCCTGGAGGATCAATACCTGGATCGACGACCTGTATAGATAAAATGGCAGAGCGATAATATGGATTGTCTGCAGCATTCGCTAGGATGTGACTTAAGTGAAACCAAGATCGAATAGCTCACCACATATCCCTCTTCTTATCTTTCTCCAACATTGTGTCAATCTTTTATTACTTAGAATCTCTACTAGAAAAGGCATGTGGATTTAAATTATGAATAGTGGCTCCTGTTGGAATCTTCCTAGAGGATTTTTTTCTACTACCAAATGCTCCCAATATGGATGTAAGACGGCTGTTGCCTCTACTGGTGGGCTTTTTAATTGAGGATGTCCTCCTAAATCGTGACTCAAACTCTGCTACAGTGCTCCCTAAGTCTGATCTGTCCTTATAAACTGAGGGTCCAAATAAAGCTCTATGCCTGGCCAGCTCCTTTAGCTACTATTGATCATCCAAACTCGTCCGAATGGCAGTATCGATTTATGCCTGCTCATCATCTAGAGCAGATCCTTCCTCTGACTTTCTAGAGTGATAAGAAGGTTGCTTTGCTGCTCGACGGTCCACCTCTACCTTCTTCTTTAAATTATTTTTCTTTACTGATTTAAAATCAGCGAAGTGCTTCTTCATCAACTGACGGATCTTTTGTTGACACTTACGGCACATAGCTATATCCGGATGGTTGCCAGCCAAATGTTGTTTTAACCGTGTAACCCCTCCTTTGAATTCTATATTATTTCATTTATATCTCCAATGATACTGGTCTGAGAGCATCTCTCCATGCTCCCAACCAATGTCACGCTCCGGATCCTTCGCTTTCGCGATCGATTCATTCCTGAAAATTGACAAGCACATTATTTTAATATTTACGTAAAAATGATAGATTTTATTTATCTAATTTTCTTATATTTGTTAAATTATTTAATTATTTTTTATTAAATTTTTTAAAAAATTATATTAAAAAATAAAAATTAGAAAAAAATTTAACCTTACATTCATGTAGAATCCTACCATTGATGTTATATATAAATTTCTTAGTCTATAAACATGTATAAAATGCTATTTTTTTCGAAATTTAGGCTTAAAATACCATGCATAAGATGCATTAAAATATTGATAAATCGATACCAAATTTATGTCGAAAGTAGTTTATGAGTCTCTCATTAATAATTTGATTTTATAATTTTTTTTCGAAATTTATTTTTTAATAATTTTTTATTCTAAAAATATATATTTTAATTTTAAAAATTATATACTTAATGAAAATTAATGATTTTAGTATCATTGTGTAGATCATCCATAGATCTACAACATATATTAAAATCATACAATAAAACAAAATTTTGACATAGTTTCTCCTTATTTTTTCATTTTCTATGATTTTTTTTTAAAAAAAGAAGAGAAGAGAGAGCTATGATAGAAAACTTACCTTTAATCCACCTTTCTTCATTTTCCTACTATTTTTGAAGTGGGAGAGTGACCTATTCTTCCGAAGAACTCAAAAATAAGCAGCGGAATCCTTTCGACTTCCTCTTTGCCTCTCTCTCTCTTATAAAACATCGAACCATTTGGTTCGGTCCGAAATAGAGCCAAACCGACTGGTTTAGGCCCGTGCCGCCTGGCTCAAAATACGGCCAAATCGACTGGTTCAGGCCCGTATTGCCCGATTTGGCCTCGAGCCGAATCGGGCGGTCTCCTATTTTTTTTATTTTTTTGTCTGGGTTCCGATTTCCACGTGCGAATTGGGCCGGTTGGGCGTCGGTTCGGTTCGGTTCGAAACGCCCCGAACGGGGTGGTTCGGAACACCCCGAACGGGATGGTTCGGGTCGGCTCCGAAATCATTGATGCTCAAAGGTTTTTGCTCCATACCTAATTGAAAATAATGATATCTGATATTAATACTACTAGTCATAAATATTTAGGAAAACTTATTAAGGGATTGTGTTCAAACCTAGAGTGTTGACCTAATAATTTTTTTTTGTTCCACAAACATTTTATGGCCCTTCATCAAGATTAGGGCTGGAAATGGGCTCGGGCCGGCTCGAGGCCCATCGGGCCGGGCCAGCTTTGGATCGGGCTTTGGGCTCAGTCCGAAACTATTCAGGTCAGGCTCGGGCCAAAATATAGAGCTTATTTTATTTTCGGGCCGGACTCGAGCCTACCTTTAGCCTGTCCGGGCCTAATTAAAACTCCACACCCTACCCCTCGTCCCCACCAGGCCCGGGCCTGATTAAAACCCCACACCCCCCCACCCCACGTGCGAAACCCACACCACCCCTCCCCTCTTCCTCTCGGCTCTCCCCTCGGTCTTCTCCGCCTCTCCGTCCACCAGCCCACACCTTCGCCCCACCCACCCACCCACGCCCCACAGGCGGCCTTGTCCCCCACCCTCCGGTCGGCCCTCCTGCTCACGCCCCGCAGGCGACCACACCCCCCTGCCCACCCCAGGCGGCTGTCCCCCAGGTGGCCCTTCCCCCACGCCCCCCCTCTCCGTCGCCCCGCCCCCGTCCCATCCTTCCCCATCAAGAAGGGAGGGTTGGCCTAATCGGGCTTCGGGCCGAACTCGGGCCCAGGCTTGGGCTTGAATTTTTTAGAAAATGTCGGGTCTAAGCCCGGCCCAAAGCCCGAAGAAAAATTCAGGTGGGCTCGGGCAGGGGTAAAACCCAACCCAGCTGGCCCACTTCCAGCCCTAATCAAGACCAATCTTTTGCCTTCTCCTCAGCTTTTTCAAAGTTTAAAAGGGTCTTGAAGTGGTCTCTGTGGTTGTATATTCTTAACCTATGTAACTAATAGGTGTGCTTCCTTACTTACCATCCTTCTAGTTCAAGGTCTAATGGAAGGACCCTCTATTACTGAATTTTTTCTTGGCTAGGAAAGTGGAACCAATTCTGAGGGTTGACATTTTCTTGTCAGTGAAAGAAATTGTCAACATGGCTCATGGCTTGGTACCTATAACAATGTCCTAATAATACAAGGTATGTTGTGTAAGGTGTGTCAAGGTGAGGTTTAGTCTTTACTCCACCCCGTACCCCCCTTTTTTCCCTCTTTGGGTTGGTTATGATGGTTGGTTTGATAATAAATTATCACTTAAGTTCTCTAATATGATCCACATGAAGAAAAGTTGAGGGGATCCAAAGTTGATGGATCAAAGTTGAACTTCCTCTAATTTCATGCATATAATTTCTTGGAGTTGTGACAGATTATGAAACATGTGACAAGGCTTGTTTTCTAGATATTGGATAGATGGTTGGTCCGAGGGAAATGTAGATCATCATTGTTTCTTTTGTTCCCTTCTGTTTGATAGCTGAAAATGGGTGAGATGAGCAATAAAACTTCTTGCCAATAACTGTTGATACTAGATCATAGAAAAGATTTATGATGAGGTGAATAAAGGAGTATCTATCGATGGATGGATGACAAGCTTGCCACAACCATAATAGGAGCAAGAATCACCTTCGTCATATGCTGCTTTACCTTAAAACAATAATAACTTTAGGGCATTTGCCCACAATTTATGTTCTAAAATTAATAACCATACGACATTTTTCCACAATTTTAGAAAGTAACACAAGACTCTCTCTTCATACTCTGAAGTCATTGAGAGATTTCATAATGATTGTGCTATTGAAAACAATTGTGATGTGTGATGATAAATTTTTCTTCTCTACTCGGCCTAGAAGTGGACCACAAACCTCAAACTTTTAGGGCAAGAAAGTAAACAAACACCAACTCCGAAAATGATAATATATGATAGAGCTCATGCATGTTATATGGTATATAATTTAAAAAGTGGCCTTTGTTTGATCGATCATTCTAACTAGAAATATCTGTATATGACAAATCAAGTTTTATTTTATTTTATTTTATTTATTTATGTTTCTTATTCTAATTATATCCTCCTTTACCCAGTGAAAACAGGACCTAGTTTTGCTGAAGCTGCCATGGGGAGGATTGCTCAAGGAACCAAAGTCATAGCAGAAGGTGGTTATGAGAAGATATTTCGTCAAACTTTCGACACAGTTCCAGAAGAACAACTTAAGAAGTGTTATGCATGCTATCTTTCAACATCTGCTGGTCCAGTCATGGGAATTTTATATCTCTCTACTGCTAAGCTTGCATTTTGTAGTGACAATCCTCTTTCCTACAAGGTTGGAGACCAAACTGAATGGAGCTATTACAAGGTAACCATGCCCATGCTGGTTTGATGCTCCCTTGATCATAAACTGAGAAACATATTGAATGAAATAAAATTTGTTGCTTGACGTGCCCCATTTTTTTGGCCTACTAATACAAAGCCACAGCAAAATTGGAATTTACCATTTGCAGTACTTCATTTTGGATGCGACCGTCCAGAAAACAAATGGATTTAGATGAAATGAACATTATATTTTGTACTTTTCTGCTAGCAGTCTTTGTAGTTATTTTAAAATCTAACCCTTGAGGCCTTGATATATGTTAGATTACCCTTTTAGTAATGTGTTTTTTAAACCCTAAAGTACTAATTTTCTGTTTCAGTCCATTTTGATTTTGCACTGGCTGTAACAATTGAATTCTTAAGCTTTAAACCAGGGGAAATATGCCCTTGATTATGTTCAAAATTTTGATAAATAACTGTAGGAGGAATAATGAAGCTGCCTTTTGCAGCAGATGTGGTTTTATGAGTCCTTGCATCAAATTATGCTGATACACACAGAAATGCATTTTTAAAATCCTTCTATTGGGATCTGTATGATACAATATGATGAGATACACTACACTTGCTGAATTTTCATAATCAAGTAAAAAAGTTTTGTATACCAAGTGATGGTCAAGAGAACTCATGTCTTGTGTTGTCTGTTTGATGAGTTAAGAACAAAATAAACATTTCTAATGGAAATTTGGAACCAATCGAAACCTAACCAGAGTTTCCAGGCTTCATCAATTTTTTTATTGGTCTGCTTGTATCAAACCATTATAATCTTATCTTTGGGTTATGTTTTTCCCTTTCATTGTAATGGATAGCTTACTTGTGGGTGACCAAAGTAGTTCAGAAGCATTTTTGCAAGACTTGGTAGAGTGTTGTAAGTTCTAAGATATTGTGGCAGTAGACAAATGTTAAATCTTAAAAAATTTAAAGAAGAAAATTTCAACTGTAGTCTTAGTGGCTAAATTTGTTTGACTATTCCTACGCTTCACAAAATCCTCAAATTTAGGATATAATGTTGTCAAAGAAATAAAGATTGATTGATACATTCTATTTATTTTGCAGAGAAGCTGGAAATAGTGAATTCATTATGTTTCAACATGCATAAAGTGAAATCTTGATATATTCAATTAAATCCTTAAATTATTACAAAAACTGGTTGCTCATTGTCCTAAAATAGGGTTTTTTGGATTCAAATATAAGACCTGTATAAGGATATAATCAAATTGCATCTCGTAATGGTGACATAATATTGGTAGTGATTCTCTTTATTAATGCATTGGGGATTCATATTCCATTAAAAATATCTTTTAATACTTGATATACTAGTAAATATGTTGGATTATATAGCTATATCTAGCCATTGTTTTAATATTTTCATGATTTATACTTGTAGTGATGCCTTAGTCAATAGACTGGGTATTTCGATAACTGATACGCCATATGCACCGGATAATTTTTTTTTTCTTTGCTGTAATTGTATTTTTCATTTTCTGGTTTTTCATCATTCTTGTATAAATTCGAAGAATACTTGATTAGTTCCAGACTGAAATTGGAAATACCACTGAACGGTTGAACTGCCAAAACTTCTGAAACATGTTGTTTGGCCTTGGACTAAAACAGAAACCAAGACCTTATTTGAATGTTGAAGCATTGGTTTGTCCAAGGCCTACTTGTTTGTTGGTTTCCTACCGTGATATTTGATGCATCCCTATAACTTAAGATAATTGTCTAGCTAATGTGTTTGGTGCATATACTTTGAAATTTAATTTGGAGACTTAATGATGCATGTATTCAAAGTATACGTTATCATAACCTATGTTAGATGGACACTATTTTTAGTGTTTCTGAAATTGTCAGCACTTTTTGGACACTTGGGCATGATAGGATATGAATATGACACAACCGGACTTTCCACTTGGAAGTCCCTGTTGGCATCAACAAAAGGTGCTGATACTTTAATTTTTTATTTTTTTGGAGTGTCATGTAGGTGTCTTATTTTCAAGGGCTAGAGACAGTTCCATTGTGCCTTCTATAAAAAAGAATATCATAATTATTTATTAATTTAAATATTATAAATTCTTAAAATATTAAATAATCTTAGGCATACTAAAGGGTAAAGGAATAAGTTATACAACCTGAACACGTATGGTTCAGTTATTTTATTTGTTTGACAACATATCTGTCTCTCTTTGCTTCCCTTTCTTACCTCTTTGAATAAGCATCAAAACAGTGGCTTGTGTGAAAATAAATGTGTCATGTCCTTGTGGGGGCTGGTATATCCAACACTTGAGGACACTTGGCACACATGCCCAGCATCTAGGTAACATTGATCAAACAAAGTATTGGAGTCACAGGATGTGTGGATTAGTGCAAGCATGGACCATCATACCATGCCACGTAGGAAAAAGAAAAAGGACTTTTGGCTTGGAATGATATTGATCTTTGTCAACCAGCACAGGTTGATATGGGCCAAAATGCGAGATAAGAGTGGATGCTCCCAATATCCGATGCCACCTCAATGCTTGGTAATAGTGTTTGTTTGGCAAAGTCTCTGTTAGTGCAGAATTTGGTTGACGCCGGATCGAGCTGGAGCTGAGGGAGTCAAGGTCGCCGTCGGTGACCTGCAAAACAAAATCTCATCCAGAGTTGGTGGTGGTGGCTCCGTCGGGATTCTCCAATGATCAAGTCAGCTCTTCTGTTCAACAGAAATGGAGTGCTTAGGCGAGAGCTCGACAGAGTTTCGGAAAGGAGAAGAGAGCTTAGAGTTTAGAGAAAACGTATCTAGAGGGTCCTTTTTATAGACGGAGCTTGATTGATGGTGACAGCTGTAGCTGTCTGGCAGTAGGCCGCTCGAGGCCTGATGAGTTCGGTACGGAAGGAAAGGTGTCGTCAGGTTGATAGTGATAGCCATACCGTTCAGTCGCGTCGCCTGTGGCAGACTGATGGCGATCGTTCGTCGAGATTTAATAGCCGTAGCTCTGAGAAGGCAGGCATTGGTTGGTGTACTTCGGCATATATCAATTTCAGAGGAGTTCGGACTCCTGAAGGAAATAAGTCTGGAGAAGATTATCTGGGAGTAATCCGACTGAGGGAGAAGTCCGGGAGGAGTTCGGCTCCTAGAGGAGTTTGGCCGAAGGAGAAGTTCGGAAAAAGTCGGCTTTTGTAGGCGTCCGACTAGAGGAGCGTGGAGGGAGTTCGGCTTCTACAGGTGTCCGACTAGAGAAGAAGCTCAGAAGGAGTTCGGCTCCCATGGGCGTCCGACTGGAGCTCGGTCGTTGAGAAGTTCGGTCGGTTGAAGGGATTCGGCTTCAACTGGGGCTCGGTCACTGAGGAGTTCGGCCGGTTGAAGGAATTCGGCTAAGACTCGATCGCTGGGGAGATTGGAAGGGGCTCGACCGCTTGAGGAGTTCGGCTGGCTGAAGGAGTTCGACTAAGGCTCGTCCGTTGAAGCTCTTCTGTGACTATCGATTGCATTAGACTGAACTTTGGCAGGAGCGGGGTTTATCCCCAACAATAGTCCCCCTCACTCCTGAGTTCGAAACTCGAAGGGAGTGCAGAAAAGGCGACTGCTGAAGTCTTCTTCAGGGCTCTGCGTCAGTTCAGGTTGAAGCTCGGAGGAGATCTCATCTTCAGTCAAAGTTGAAGTTGAAGTTGAGGCTCGGGAGAGATCTCATCTCCAGCTAAAATTGAAGGAGATCTCGTCTCCTGCAATCGAGGTCGAAGGTTGAGCTCCTCAGGGGAGATATTATCTCCAGCAGCTGAGGTTGGCTCGATCGCTCGGGAGAGATCTTATCTCTGATCGAGGCTGAAGTTTGGGGGAGATCTTATCTCCTGCAGTCGAGGTTGAAGCTCGGGGGAGATCTTATCTCCTACAGCTGAGGTTGAAGGTTGAGCTCCTTGGGAAAGATATTATCTCCAGCAGCCGAGGTTGGCTCGATCGCTCGGGAGAGATCTTATCTCTGACCGAGGCTGAAGCTCGAGGAGATCTTATCTCCTGCAGTCGAGGTTGGCCCGGTTGCCCGGGAGAGATCTTATCTCTAGCCGAGGTTGATTCGGGCGCTCGGAAGAGATCTTATCTCCTGCGGTCGAGGTTGACTCGTACGCTCGGAAGAAAATCTTATCTCTAACCAAGGTTGACTCGATCGCTCGGGAGAGATCTTATCTCTAGCCGAGGTTGAAGCTCGGAAGAGATCTTATCTTCTGTAGCTGAGGTTGAAGCTCGGGGGAGATCTTATCTTCTGCAGTCGAGGTTGACGTAGACTTTGAAGTCCGGTCTTCGACTTTGCTCACGTTAGGATGAGGTTCTCCTTCTATTTCTAACGGACTGTTGGGGCATATAAGGGCGTTTGCCAGGACCTCTCATCCCATCTCGTCTAAAAATGAACGAGGCCTTCAACTTTGCTTGCGTTAGGACGAGGTTCTCCTCCTGTTTCTAACGGACTGTGGGGGCACATAAGGGCCGTTGTCAGAATCTCTCCCCCCATCTCGTCTAAAATGAACGAAGCCTTCGACTTTGCTCGCGTTAGGACGAGGTTCTCCTCCTATTCCTAACGGACTGTGGGGGCACATAAGGACCGTTGTCCAGGGCCTCTCCCTCCATCTCGTCTAAAATGAACGAGGCCTTCGACTTTGCTCGCATTAGGACGAGGTTCTCCTCTTCCTAACAGACTATGGGGGCACATAAGGACCGTCATTGCCAGGGCCTCTCCCCCCATCTCGTCTAAAATGAATGAGGCCTTCGACTTTGCTCATGTTAGGATGAGGTTTTCCTCCTATTCCTAACGGATTGTAGGGGCACATAAGGGCCGTTGTCAGGGCCTCTCCCTTCCCATCTCGTCTAAAATGAACGAGGCCTTCGACTTTGCTCACGTTAGGACGAGGTTCTTCTTCTGTTCCTAACGGGTTGTGGGGGCACATAAGGATCGTCGTGCCAGGGCCTCTCCCCCCATCTCGTCTAAAATGAATGAGGGCCTTCGACTTTGTTCGCGTTAGGACGAGGTTCTCTTCTCTTCTCTTCCTAACGGACTGTGGGGCACATAAGGACCGTTGCCAGGGCCTCTCCCCCATCTCGTCTAAAATGAACGAGGCCTTCAACTTGCTCATGTTAGGACGAGATTCTCCTTCTGTTCCTAACATGACCATTATTGTTTGCTTCTTCCGTCTCAGGTAGTTTTTGCACCGAGAAACAATAATATTGAAACGGAGGAGTCTTACTGAAGAAAAATTATCGGCAGTACAATCTCGGATTCTCCGAGTCTCAAGGTCGTGGGAGCGTTGTCACTCCAAGCTTTTCAGACGGTAAGTCCCGGACTTGACGACCTCCTCTATTTTATGCTGGCCTTCTCAATTTGGAGCAAGCTTCTCTTGGCTTTGACGCTGGGAGATGACAGCCTGCCGAAGTATCAAGCCCCTAGAGATAGCGTCGATGATGTCGGGAGGCGGCCGATCTTCTTATTGTTCCTTCCTTATTGATGGTTCTAGCTTCTGGGGGAGGACTTCTTCGCCTCCTTCTATCGGGGCTTTCTTGATGATGAGCTCGAGGGGGAGTTCAGCCTCGCTTATGCTCGGGGGGAGTCCGTGAGTGCGGCCGAACTTCATTCCATTCTCCTGCGAAGCCTCTTAGGGGAGAACTTCGTGCCCTTTTCCCAGGGCTCCCTTGACGATGGGCTCTTGGGGGAGCTCGGCCTCACTTGCGCTCGGGGGGAGCCCGCGAGTTCGGCCCTTCTATGAAATCTCCTGGAGAACTTTATGCCCTTTTATCGGGGCTTCCTTGATGACGAGCTCGATGGGGAGTTCGGCCTCGCTTGTGCTCGGGGGGAGTTTGTGAGCGCGGTTGAACTTCACTCGACCCTCCATCGGCGGCGGGTCTATTAGACTTATCCGCCCGCCGCTCTCGTACGGTTTCTTCATCCTTCAATTTGAAGGCTTCTTCCGTACGGGCATATCTCTCGGCCCAGACTAGCAGGTCGGCAAAGTCTCTGGGGTACTTCTTCTCCAGGAAAAATAGCAAATTGTTCTTCTGAAGGCCGTCCTTGAGTGCGGCCATCGCAACAGACTGGTCCAGATTCCGGACCTCCAATGCCGCAGCGTTAAACTGGGTGACATAAGTCCGGATGGATTCCTTCTTCTTCTGCTTAACATTCATCAGGGAATCCGAATCTCGGCACGGACGTCGGCTGCTGACGAAGTGAGCTACGAACTGATGGCTCATCTGGTCAAAAGAGAAAATCGTACCTGATTTCAACGTCGAGTATCAGTTTCTCGCTGGTCCCTTTAAGGTAGATAGGAAGGCTCGGCACAATATGGTGTCTGATGCACCATGGAGTAGCATCATGGTTCGGAAGGTCTCTAGATGATCAACTGGATCAGAGGTTCCATTGTAACTTTCAAATTGAGGGAGCTCAAAGTTCGGCGGGACGGGCTCTTGCATAATTCGAGGGGAGAAAGGAGGATCGATGCGGACGTTGTCAAGGTGAGCCGGGGCGACGTGGCCGAGCTCTTCAATTCGCTGGCCCATCTCCCACAGTTTGTGATTGAGGATGTCGTCTCGGTCGCAGACCTTGGAGGGCTTCCGGCTACAGATGGGGAAGGTCTCCTCTAGAGGAGAACCATGATCCAAACTTGGATCCTCTGCTCTCTGTTTCTTCTTCCCAGCGACGACGGGCATGCCAGCCCAAATGCTCTTCCTTGGTATGGGTTTCCGGCATCCTGATGGTGGGTTTCTTGGAGTCGCCGTCGGAGGTTGCCACATGGCCTGCACCATCTCGATGAGGCCTTGAATCCGCTACACCAGCAGGTCAAACTGCTCTGGATCTACCATGGCCGTCGGTGGAGGTGAAGGTTGAAATGCCGATGATGGAGCAGGGGTGGATGGATCCAGCTCAGATCTGGCGGCAGACGTGGTAGATCTTCGGGTATTCATCTTCTTTCGGGGCATTTCTTGGGATTGAATAAGAGGGTGGAGATGAATCTTGGAGGAGAAGGTCGGTAGGGTCGGCTGAGCACTCCTTTAAGAACAAGGGTACCTCAGAGACAGAGATCCTTTTTCTAGCACCAATTCTGTTGGTACAGAATTTGGTTGACGCTGGATCGAGCTGAAGCTGAGGAAGTTGAGGTCGCCGTCGGTGATCTGCAAAACAAAGTCCCGTCCAGAGTCAGTGGTGGTTGCTCCGGCGGGATCCTTCGACGATCAAGTCAGCTCTTCTGACCAACAGAAATGGAGTGCTCAGGCGAGAGTTCGGCAGAGTTTCGGAAAGGAGAAGAGAGCTTAGAGCTTAGAGAAAACGTATCTAGAGGATCCCTTTTATAGACGGAGCTTGATTGATGGTGACAGCTGCAGCTGTCTGGCAGCGGGCCGCTCGAGGCCTGGTGAGTTCGGTACGGAAGGGAAGGTGTCGTCAGGCTGATGGTGACAACCATACAGTTCGGTAGCGCCATACCGTCCGATTGCATCGCCTGTGGCAGATTGATGGCGATCGTTTGTCGAGATTTAATAGCCATAGCTCTGAGAAGGTAGGCGTTGGTTAGTGGACTTCAGCATATATCAATTCCAGAGGAGTTCGGACTCCTGAAGGGAATACGTCTGGAGGGGATTATCCGGGAGTAATCCGCTGGAGGAATCCGACTGAGGGTGAAGTCCGGAAGGAGTTCGGCTGAAGGAGAAGTTCGGAAAGTGTTCGGCTTCTGTAGGCGTCCGACTAAAGAAGCGCGGAGGAAATTTGGCTTCTACAGGCGTCCGACTAGAGGAGAAGCTCGGAAGGAGTTCGGCTTCCGTGGGCATCCGACTGGAGCTCGGCCGCTGAGAAGTTCGGCCAGTTGAAGGGATTCGGCTTCGACTGGGGCTCGGTCGCTGAGGAGTTCGGTCGGTTGAAAGGATTTGGCTAAGACTTGGCCGCTGGGGAGTTTGCAAGGGGCTCGGCTGCTTGAGGAGTTCGGCCAGCTGAAGGAGTTCGGCTGAGGCTCGTCCGCTGAAGCTCTTCCGTAACTATCGGTTACATTAGACTGAGCATCGAACTGGACTTCGGCAGGAGCGAGATTTATCCCCAACAGTCTCCAATTTGAAACCACGAACAGAAGCCTAATTTTTCTTATGAATGTATTTATGACTTTTTTACAGCTTTTTTAATGAGGGTTGGAAATTTTGCAAATTTGAGTCTTCCAAAACTTGCAGATGGGATTTTTTTCGATCTTCACCTCTTTAACATGCATTCCACTCAAATTCAACCTTTTCTTTTATCACCTTAATTTGGATTATTTAAGATTATGTTATCTCAATCAGGTTTTATTATATAATCATTTGTCAATGCAACATCTAACATTTATTTCTAACTCTAATAAACATAGAAGTTGCATCTTTAGTTGAAGCAAGAGCAAATGCGAGAATAGCTACTATTGAGAGGAATTGAAGATGATGCCTATACATCTCCTTCCCCTTTGTGACACCTATGTCTCCACCCTACCCCCATTGAGAGATAGAGGGAGATTATGCCTATGCCCTCCTTTCCTTAATCCAACTTGCCCCCTTATATTCTCTTCTGGTGTTAGTGCTTATGCTTCTAATCTCATGATTTGGATGGTTATTAGCTATTGACACATAAGGTGGCTAACCCAAGCTTGTGGTGGGGGGGATAGCGTGCAAGCAAGGATCATAGTATTTGTGGGTTGGGTTGGTGAAGTTGGCATCGTACCGTTTCAACCAAGAACTGATACCTAGGATAGGTACAAGAAATCAATCATTTCTGGACCAAGATGTCCCATTTGTCCTAGTTGAAACCATTTGAGTTTGGTTGGTACTAAGGTGTGACCCAACTAGGTTGCTTGGTTTTCAATGAAAAGAGAGAGTTGTGAGGGCCAAGATGTGCTCTGCTGGTTGGTATTGGTGTATACCGATTGTACTGTACCATACTGGTATCAAACCGATGTGCAGGAGGTATACTGAGTGTCAATATGCCAATTCGGCTCCCATATTGGGCATATCAACATAGTAATAGGTACTGGTATGGGGTCCAATACCAAGATAGTGAATCTTAGTGAGAGCAAGTGCATTCTGGCTTTACTTATTCTTTAAATCATAGGTGCCTAGCCTACAAGCAGAAATTGAGAGAGAGGGAAAAGGAGAAAGAGAGAGATGAAGGGAGAGGAGAAAGTAGTGTAAGAAGGGCAAAGTTAGCATCCTCCGCTACAAACCATCTTCCAATGTCGGAAATCTTGCTCATTCAGTAAGTCGCCACTCTTTTTCTCTTTTTTGCCTCTAATTTGGCTGAAAAATTTAAAATCTATGTGTAGGGGAAGTCATGCCAAAATGTATCATGAATGCAATACTTTCCTGCAAGTTCTAGGACTTGGGATGAATTGATATGTCAAAAAAGTATATCAAGGATTGTAATAATGTTAGGACGCAATTCTATCCCAAGGGCTGGGATGCTACTGTTGAGGTACTATATTGTTCCAATAAAATATTGGTGTAGGGCTTGGTACAGGTATTCTAGACCTTGTGTGCAAGTGGATATCAAATGCTTGAGATCAATACTTGTTATAGACATATGTAAGAAGTCAAAGTCAGATCTCTTCTCTTTCTATTCCACTCTACCTTGTCATGCCTCTCGTTACTGCTTTACCCAACTTTTCATTTGGTTGCTAGCCCCCTCTAGTGGCTTGATGTTGGAGCTAGATGGTGCTACAACCAACATCCTTAACTTGGGAATTTTGACAACGGACAAGTAATCACCTGCCCCTTTTCTCAACCTTTTTCACACATATGGCTAAGCTTGAGTTTCCACAATGGTAGCAAGCTTGGATCTGACTCAATTGGATGTGTGGTCCTTGTTTGCTTTTTTGTTAGATTTGATTTTTAGACTCGACTAGATCAGATAATTCAACTAATAGATCAAAAGGATTGATTTCGGTATGCTTCAAACCTAATCATGTGTAAGCCTGTTATTGACAAAATATAAGTACCCCATGATTTGGCCTAGTTAACCACTGGAACATCCTTTAGGTTTTTAGATAAACAGTGACATGAAGTGTTTTGTTACTATACGCAAATTCCATATAATATATTTGGACAAATCTATACTACAAGTCCATATCAAACTAGATCATTGAGATTGACTAATGGTTGACTTGTCTTAGATTGAAGTATATGAGTTGAGTTGCACAATTAGGAGAATGTTTTACAGCATTGATAAGAGAGGGAAAGAGGGTGCATGGCACAGGTGATGGTATCTTAAGAGGTGGGTATTTTGATAGTAGCAGAGGTGGAGGCTTGCCAAATAGCACATCAACTGGGAGAGAGATGGAGATGTTAATGTTGGAATCACAGAGAGAAAGGTGGGTGGTAGTTAATTGGAAGCACAAGGGGTAAGTGGAGAAAGTGAGGTGGCAGCGATGATGGCAAAAGAAAAGGTGGGAGGGGGGAGGGGGATGGTTGTGATGGAGGAGGTTTTCTGGATGGCATATCCAGGATAGAGAGAGGGAGAGAGAGAGGAGGGTACGAGGTGTTTCATGGTGGAAGAGAGCAAGATTATAGATGGGAAAGGTCGGAAAGTCTATGTATTAATGTGGAACAATTTGATTGTTTGATCAAATGATCCACTCATCTAATGCTTTTAAATGAGAGTTATAAGTAAAAAGAGTCCAGGTTTTTCTTACTCTATTGTAATCTTACAGCTATTCAGATAAAAAAAAATATGGATAATTTATGTTGCAACCAGCTGTTAGCTGGTTCCACACTACTTTCAATCTATACCCTCCACCAAAGGACATGAAATTTCAGATTTTTTATTAAAAAAACAAAAAATATGGTCGTAAAACTCTAATATGAAACTAATGCTATTTGTTTCTTCTTTTTCATATTCCAAGGGAAATAATTGTCAGATGTCGCTGTGCCTCTTGCTTAGTCAGAGGCTCAGAGCTCTTCCTTATCATACCTCTTGCTTGAAAACCTGCACCTTTTGCAAGTGCAATAGGATTTCCAACACTTCCAAGTTGATGCTGTTTGGGGCCAAAACATGAAAACAACGGATATGACTTGTGGAAATTTCTGTCAAGTTTCAGCCAATGTTTCAAGACCCAATCAATTCAACTCACTCGACCTATGACCTGTGAGCATACACAGGCTGGGTGAAATCTCAAACCCAGATTTTTTCAAAAACTTGGGCAACTTGTTGACTTTGGCTTCTCCCTGCTCAGTTCAACCAATTATCTGACATGTCCATATGGCTCAGAGACACTAAGGACAATAGAGGGTCCATGGGAGATGGGATAGGGTTTGTTATATTTGACCTGTTTGTGTGGCTTGGAGGTGCTCAAGGATGTTTGGAGGGGCCAAGGGAGATGGGGCAGGTGTTGACATTGAGGCCATCATCATAGTGGCATTGGGAGCAGAGGGTCTTGGAGGTGAGGGTGATGGTGCTAATGATGAGGTTGAGGAGCATGAAAAGGATGGTGTGGGAGAACTCATTATAGACAAAGGACCACATCAACAGCGCCAATTTCTCATTGTTGCTGAGTTCATTCTTTACATCAATGGTGCAATTGGAGGAAAATTGATATTACACGATGTTGTCATTAGGACACCGTGTTTATCAATTTAAATATCCGATTTTTTAAACAATTAAAAACATGTAAGGAGTAGCGAGTCAGGTCAAATCCATAGAGAGGACGGTGCTTTGATTTGATAACTTTAATTTTTATGAAAAGGAGAAGAAAGATTTTGAAAACGGAATTGTAAATAGAAGGCAGGAATTAAACAGTGCAGAAAGATAAACTTGGTACTGAGATCTACTATTTATATCTTAACTTCTACTTGCAATAAAAATAAATTTCAAAGATTTAAATCTTAATTAAAATCTAAATTTTATTGCAAAAATTTGAATAGAAACATAGTAGCAAAAATTAAAAGTGCATAAAGGAAAACATGGTACTAAGATCTACTAACTAGATCTTAGCATATATGTGCAATAAAAATAAACTTGCAATTAAAAGATAGAAATTAAAAAAAAACATTAACTTTTCATTAATTAAAAATAGAGTTTAATGATAGAAAAATTAAAGGAACTTAAAAGCAAAGAAGAAAAACTAAACAAGAAGCTTGTAATGTAACAAAGACTCTTGAAGCAGATTCCGCAACCTCGTCGGGAAGATGGTTGATGACCTTTCCTTCTTCCTTCAAACTTCTTGGAGCATGCTGGTTTTCTCTTCTTCTTCCTCTTTGGATCTTGATCTTAGATTGGTGTTGGTGTGGAGATGGCGTAGGAGACAAAAACTCTTCTTCTCAACGTCCTTTGCCTTGAAGTTGCCTTCAACCCAAGCTTGCAGCCCACCCACTCTTTCTTTGTGCTGTTGCCTCTCTCAGATGAGGTTGGCCTGGGGTTCTTTAAACAGAGTTAGGAGTGGGTGAGGCTAGGGTGTAGTGGAGACTATACAAGGGCTCTTTAATATGAAGGGTGGAGATTTAATCCAGAGAACCAAGGGGAGGCTTGAAGTTTTGGAATCTTTGGATGAAAGGAAGGCTCATGGGGAATTTGTGCGTGAGGAATATGTAGCATTTAGAAAGGATGGTGCAAGAGACTTGAGGTGAGTGCGTGAATTAGGAAACTTGATGGCGTGAGAGAATAAGAGGGGTGCTAGGAGACTTAGTCCTTCTTGCATTAGGACTCTTGGGGAGGCTAGGGTTTGGTGCATGAAGAGTTAAGAGAGGAAAGAGGGGCGCATTGGATTTGAGTAGCGTGAGGGAAAGAGAGAGAGAGAATTAGCGTGGCGAGAGGTGGGCATGTGAGAAAGGAGCTTGTAAGTCTTGGTTGCTTGAAATCTTTGAGAGGAGGGAGTGGGGGCATGGACTTGAGTTGGGGCCGCACATGAAGGCTTGAGATGTGGCGCATGGATTTTGTCTCCCTCTCCTAGGGTTTCATTAGATGTGGTGCATCCTTGATGGCCGTTGGATCTTGGTGCTTTGCTTGGTAGCCATTGATTGATTATTTGTGTTTGCACTTGGATCTGGATAAAAGGTTATCCACTGATCTGGGCCCTTGATTTTTAAGTCGTGTTCATATTTGAACTTGATTAGCCCAACTTGATTAGCCCTTGAGCTGTTTATCTGGTTTACTTGTGTTCGAGCCATATTGAATCCAATTTGAATTGTATGAGCCCAAACACCTGATTACCTATAAAATAGACTAGAGAACATCAAATTTCAATAAAATAATATCAATTATTACAATATTTAGTGCCTCTAGTGACTTGATTATCAATCTTTTAAGTTCCAGGATTCTAGGGTTTCGAACAGCTCCGGCGGTTTGAGTTTACTTGCCAAATAAGGAAGAAACATTATCATTAAACTTCTAATGGGTGTGAAATTATTTTGGTGCTTAGATTGATCAATTAGCTCGACATCTACTGTTCATAAATGTGTTCTAATTTTATATTTTTCAAAAATATTTAATTTTGTAATAAAATCCAATTTAGTTATAAATTTAGCATTTTTAGAAGATGTTAGCACCATTAACCATCTAAAATACTTAAAATAAATGTACAAATTTAGAGAAACAAAGAAGAGACGAAGAGTTTGGGGGTAGGGCTAATTATTGGAGGGGCCTAAGTAACTTTAACTAATGGAGATGGGGAGGCGCATGTCTAGGAGCATGTGGTTCACATAGGGAAGAGGGCAAAATGGGAATGGTATGGTGGTGTACGACTACGAGAATGAGATCTTTGTTTAGTATGTCACGCATGCACATGCACCCACCCCTACCTGCAACCGCACCTGCACATGCGCATATATAATATATATATATATATATATGTACATACATGTACATACATCTACATATATACAGACATATACATATATACATACATAATGCAATTTCCCCAATATTACTATGTCTTTTTGATAAGCTATTTGATTCTAAATGCAAGTTATCTCTTTGTTTGATTAGTTGATTTTTGCACCCAATTCTTGATCTTTTTCAAGTATGATGATTCTGCTAGTCATATATCTTTTTCTTTGTTGTGGTGTGACCAAGGGAAAAATGCCAACTTGTGTACTTTCTAATATCTTCTCATTGGAATATAAACAGGTGGTAATTCCTTTGCATCAGCTAAGAGCAGCTAATCCTTCGGTGAGCAAAGTGAATTCTGCAGAAAAATACATACAGGTCATCTCCATTGACAGTCATGAATTTTGGTTCATGGGTTTTGTAAACTACGATGGCGCTGCAAAGAGTTTACAGGAAGCTTTGCAGGCTGCGCAGAACTTGCAACCTTAAAGATGGGCGGGATGGCCTTAGGATTTGGAATTGCATGCCAGCTCTTCCCCAAGGAATCTATGAGTGATAGATACTTGGTTGTATTAACAAACAGAACATCTCTTCGGCTTATATGATGAACTCTTCTGTCTCTTGTACTCGTTGAGGCAGTGATTTCAGGTATTCATTTTGAATCTTAATTGGGTGATGTTATTGTTTGACCACCGGTGAACAGGCAAACAGTTATTTGTCTTGGTTAAACAGTCATTTATAGTTCTCTGACGTACTTCCTAGAGGCAGCATGTTGAGGACTTACCTAGTTCTAAGGGTTACTGTTACCATTGCAAAATGCTTAGTGATGACTGACAGTTTGAGTTGGATTAATGAAACCCCCCCAGATTTATCTTTTAGGCTATTCCTGAATGGCAGTAGAAGGATGTTTCTTTTCTTTTTTCCTTTTTTTTTTTTTTTTTTAATTGTGTGGTAATGGGGGTTGATGTTTCTTGCTAGCCAGTAACATATCAATTGCTGGGTTCGCTTTCCGCTGCAGCCTCAGAACCATGCCTGTATATCTGGAAAATAAAGTTCATGAAAAAGGAATGTACTAACCTTTATTTGCAATTGACATTTGTTAACTGTTTCTAACCTGTAGCTGGTACGGGTCTCATTGTCCCAAAGTGGGATGGTTATGGGGTTTGCCCTGAGGTTTGCAGTTGTGGTTTATGTTTACCTTCTCAGTGCATTTCTACAAGCGATGGACTGAACTAGTCATCAACAAGTAACCACTCGTCATTTGTTGGTTTCTTATTCTCATATAAAGGTTTTGCAGAGACTTTGAGGTTGTTGGACCTCCCAAGGAGCTGGTCATTTTAGCAAGAGAAGCTATGCTACCCACAGTTTCAAAGCAGGCAATCAACCACTAGACTGGTTGGCAAAGGGGTTGAAAGCATCATGACATTATTTGAGGGGTATTGCCGCCAATCCATCTGTGCCTACGATCGGACGTTGGAAAACTTGTACCGAATGGAGTTAGCTCTAATGAGATCCTTCGATGCTTAAGTTAGTAAAGTGGACTGGTTGAACAGAAATTTGAGAGCAAAGTAACAGAGATTGCTCTAAAAATATTAGATGTGTTCTACCAAATTGATCAGGTTATCTTTCTTTTATAAATGTCGGAGTAATAATCGCTGAGTACGTGGATCCCTCTTTTTTCGGTGTAATGTGATCATGAGTAAGTGATTAAAACTATTCACTAATTATCATTGTTCGCTTTTTTTGGAGGCGGTTTTATAAGATCGATCGGAAGTCGGATAGGTTGTTTGGAAAGCTTTCATCGGATAGTCGATTGACTTGGGATCGATCGACCATCGATCAGTCGATTGACTTGTGGGGACCGACTGATCATCGATCGGTCAGTTAATTTGGGAAGGTCGATTAATCATCTATCGTTCGGTGGATTTAAAGGTTGATCGATCATCTGTCAGTTGATTGACGGACTTGAGATCAAATGATAGTCGATCCGTCAGATGGCAGTATGTCAATGCTTTCGCCATTGCATTGGTCAGATCGATAGTGAATCGATAGACCATGGATCCTTCGGTAAGTTCTTCTATCGTTAATCTTAGTCGACGAATGATCATTGGTAGTCGATGGTCAATCGGTTGCTGGTGAGTCGGGTGGCAGATTAACAGCCCCCAATAGTTGCTCCCTACGTCCAAATTTGGCATAGTGATTTCATATTTTATCTTGATATACCAAACGCAGGGGTTGACACGTGGCTCCGTCTTGAATTTCGTTCTGCCGCCTGCCATTAATGATTTTTGCAACATTCGATAAGGTTGTCGTCCGACGCTTCGGGGATTTGAATGGTCACCATCATCAGTCTCACATTCATAGGGCCCGAGGGATTTGACATTTGGCCAATTTTTGGCTGACACGTATTAGCATCTAATGAGGTTTTTGTGTATCTCGACCATTGATGGGTCTTATATATATAGGACCCTTTCCAAAGGTTTTTCTTCTATCATTTTTGATAGTAGTAGCCTTTGGGAAGTTTGCTTGTTCTTTCATTTTTTAGCTCTCAGGTTTGAAGTTCGAACCTTCCTTCTGACATTTTTTTGTTCTCTTTTTATCTTGTCGAGTCACATGTATGGCCGGCGTTCGTAGTAGTTTGTCTTTGGGTCTGGCAGACGAAGCTACCATGCCGACAACATTGGTCATGGAACAACTTTGGGATCAGTATTGGATCCCGGAGGATTTTCGATTGCTGGTTCCTAGTCCCGATGGTTGGGTGATCTCCCCTCCATCGGGTTATATTGCTTTTTATATTGCTTTTTATTTAGACAACCTTAGGCTGGGCATTAGATTTCCCATTTTGGAGTTCCTTTGGAATATCTTTGACTACTATCGGGTGTGTTCGGTCTAGTTAGCGCCGAACTCTATTCGGCTTTTGATAATTTTTGCTTTGTTGTGTCGGTAAATCCCGACAACCCCTCTGCTTTCCTTGTTCAAACCTTTCTTTGCTCTTCGATCCCATCCGAAGGCCGATGGATGGTGGTATTTTGCCCCAAGGAGGGATCTTTTTTCATTACTGATCTTCCGTCGTCTATCCATATGATTGGAAGATCCAATTCTTTTTTGTTTCTCCCCCGATTTCCTAGGATTTTCCTTCGGTATGGGGGGAGCTAAATATCCTTCCAAATAAGAACAGTCGGATGGATTCAGTCGATCGAGAGGACTTCCTTAAGTTGAAGGATATAGAAGTTCCTCCTCAGAAAAGCTTGATTACTGAAGCGGCCTTGTATGATGCTGAACTTGGTCCGGCACCGTCCGTAGGTATATGTAATGTCTATAGTTTTGGATTTTCTTTCCTTCGATCGATTTTCGATATTAGTCTGACCATGTCATTTGGTTTTGCAGGGATGCATCTTCCTGCCAGACTTTTCGAAGATGAGGTTCGTCGATTCACCACTTGAAAAAGGGTGGCACTTGGCGTCGGTTCATCTCGTGCGCCAAAGAAGAGTCGAGCAGCCGGTCCTCCGATTGCCTTCGGTTCTGCCGATGCTCCACCGACGGCATCTTCCGTTGTCGCCTTATGCACTCCGATGGCTGCTGCGTCTTCTGAAGCTCCTCTGGCCATCACACAATCGGAGGAAGATGTCGTCATTATCGACATACCGGCTGTCGCTCTCGTGTCAAGAGCTTAGCCGGATATTGCTGCATTTGCTCTGCGACCATGGTTCCCTTGGGGGCGTTCGCCGTCTCCATCCATGCTTGAGTGGATGTCGACGCCTCCAGAACAATCATCTATCAAAAGGAAAGGGAAGGTGCCGGTTTCCTCTACGTCGGTTGGGAGTGATGCTTTCAGCCGTAGATATACAGACTTCAAACGAGTCGATATTTGAGTCCCTAAAGATGGTTCGATTTTTTTCGGACCCCTAGTTGGCGAGGAGTTTGGTTCACACCATTCTCCTTCTGAACGATCGAGAGTCGAGGAGGAGTCAGATCTTGGCCGACTTGTTCAGATCGTTCTACTCGACTTTTATTGGGGTAAGTTGGCGATTTGTTTTGTTTCTCTCTCTCTCTTTTTTGACTAATTTAACTTATTCTCCTTGAACAGTGGGCTCACAACATGGCCGAACTTGAGTCAGCCTATCGTAGAATGGCCGATCTTCGACGCACGTGTTCCAACTCTGTGTCAGCTGCAAATGCCGAACGTGATTCGACGGTTCGATGGTTGAAGGAGCAGGAGAAGGATGTAGCTGCCCGGGAGAAGAATTTATCTGATAAAGTCTTCCATCTAAGAGTCGAACTTGGGTCGGTAAGATTCAAACTTGAGTCGGCTCAATCCGACCTTAAGTCGGCTCAGGTGGAGATGAAGGCCCAGAAGAGCCGAATCAAGAAGAGAAAGCATGTGGTGAACAAGCTGAAGAAGGACCATGATAATTGGGCCAAGGAGGTAGAGAACCTGCATCGAAAGTGGCAGACTGCCTATGGAGAGTTATCTTTGGCTAGGATGGAGATTTGGGCTCTTCAGCTGGATTTTGGTTGAGCGAAAGAGCTGGGCGTTGAAGAATTCAAGGCCTTGTTCAATCTGACGACCTTGATCCTCCAAGAAAGCGAAGCTTCCTATTAGATTGGATTTGGTGATGGTCAGGATGCTGTGCAATAGCTCTTTTCTTATCTTGACCTCAGCAACATCGTTATCCCTGGTACTGAAGAAGAAGAAGAGGAAGGGGAGGATGGATCACCTGCAGGCCCGATGGATGAAGATCTTCCCACTGCTGTCTTAGTTCCAACTGAGTTGGTTGTTGCCGCACCTCTTGAAGGTATGTCAGCTCCCCAGTCGGTTATGGAAGCTCCGTTAGAGAGCCAAAGAGTTGCCTCGACTGACGTCATTCCATCGGAGGCCGTGCTGATGACCGAAATTGAAGCCATTCTCGACCAACTTTTGGAGTAGCCGGTCGTCGAATAGACTTGTATTTTATTTTTTTTTGAAATTTATAATTCAAATTTTATAAGGACTAAAAGTTCATTTATAATATTTTTTTTACGATAATGAAAGAAAATTATGACTTTGTATTTGTTTTCTATCTTCAAGAGCTTTAATTGATCATATGATAACCGACCTTTAGTCGGTTTTGTATATAACCAACTCTCAGCTAGTTTTTTAACCGACTTAAGGTCAGTTTTTTAACTAGCTAATACTTAGTCATTTGTTAATGCATGTATAGGTCAAGGATAAGCCAATCTTGAGTTGGTTTTTAACCGAATTATTAGTCAATTTTTACCAACTCACAATTAATCGAATCATTAAAGTGTTTGATGATCGGTTATAAGCCAATCATGGATCGAATTTTAACTGACACTTAGTCGATTTTTTACCGTCCAATCACTTGATCAATTTTTAGAAGTATATGATGATCGGGTACAAGCCAACCTTTGGTTAGTTTTCAGTCAACTTTTAGTCGACTTTTTAGCAACCAATATTTAATCATGATGATCGGATGTAAGTCAACCATCCTTTGATTCAGTCATAGCCTAATCGGTATAGATCATGTTTTTCATTAGTCAGGGCAAACCAATTAGTTCACAACCAGTAGATTGATGCTTTCTTCCTTCATTATTTTGTAAAGAAGTTATGCATCGATATCATCGGTTGGTCCATTGATCGGCTACTTGAATTATAGAAGATAGTTGTCGATCAGTAGTCTTTGCCGAAAGGGGTACCGACTAATGATTATCATTCGTTAGTCAGTTGATTGTAATGTTTAGCAGACGGTTGATCGGTCGATTAGTTTATTTGGTCTCCAATCGACTGACGCATCGATCAACCGATAATTGTTTGTAGAGAAGATGCTTAATTTTTCTTTGAGAAAACTTTTGCAAACATTTTATTCCTTGAGTTTGTCAAAAGTATATGGAGCTGATTTTATTGATAGTATACTTTAAGATTATTAGCGTTCCATGTTCGGAGAATTTCAACTTTGTCAAGTGTTTCAAGTTGATACGCTCTAGGTTGAAGGGTCTCCGCTACTTGATAGGGCCTTTCCTAGTTCGGAGAGAATTTCTCCTGGTCCAATGGTTTGGATATTTCGGTCTTCCGCAGGACTAGATCTTCCAGGTGAATCTCCTTCAGTTTGATCCTTCTATTATAGTAACTAGTGACTCACTGCTGGTAAGCCGCCATTTTGAGTTGAACTTTTTGCCAAACTTCGGGTAGCAGATCTAAATCTATTCTTCGGCGATTCGAATTACTTGTCTCATCATTTTTTTCAACTCTCATCGAAGGTAGCCCAACTTTGATGGCTATCATCACCTCTGTTCTGTAAGCAAGGTTGAAAGGGGATTCGCCTATCGAGACTCGGGAGGTTGTTTGGTAGGCCCATAGTACCGAAGGTAGTTCTTCTACCCATAGACCTTTGACCTCATTGAGCCGGATCTTCAAGCCATGAAGGATCGTTCGTTCATGACCTCCGCCTCTCCATTCGATTGTGGATGGTTGACTGACGTTAGCTTATGTGTGATATGGTATGTCGTGCAGAAGTCTTTGAAGTTCTAGTTGTCAAACTGCCGACCATTATCGATTACGATCATATGTAAAAGCCCGAATCTATAAATGATGGATTTTCGAAAGTTCTCCATCTTAGTTTTCGTAATTTGTGCTAAAGGTTCAGTCTCTACCCATTTTGTAAAGTAGTCAATGGTGATGATCAAATTTTTTTTTTATTCGAATGTCGGAGGAAAAGGACCAAATACATCAATCCCCTACTACGCAAACGGCCATGGAGCTGTGATCGATGTTAGTTGCATCGCCAGTTGACATTGGATATTGGTGTGTTTTTGGCATGGCTCACATCTTCGGACAAATTCGGTTGCATTCTTTTGCATTGTCGGCCAGTAATATCCTTGTTAAAGAATCTTATAGGCGAAGGACTTATCCTCCAAGTGGTTTCTGTAGATCCCTTCATAGACTTTTCAAAGTGCATAATCGACATTGGTGGATCCCAGACACTTTAATAGTAGAAGAGAGAAAGATCGCTTGTAGAGTTGTCCGTCCATCATCACATATTGTAAGACTGTCCATCTTAAGCATTTTGCTTTCGATGGTTCGTCGGGTAGGGTTCCTTTGGTTAGGTACCTAACGATCGGCTCCATCCAACTCGGTTCATCATTAATTTGTAGTACTTCTTCCATCCTTTCGATACTTGGCATATCAAGGTATTCGATGTATGTTCGGCCAAGTTCATTGGGAGTAGTGATGGCAAGTCGGAAGAGAGTATCAGCCTGAGCATTTTCGGCTTTAGGGATATGCGAAATGTTGAAATATTTGAAGGCGGAAGTTTGATCCTTCACTTTCTCCAAATATTTTTGCATTGTTGGATCGCAAGCTTCGAAATTACTTTTGACTTGTCCCACGATGAGTTAAGAGTCGGTGAAAGTTTTTAACTCAACAACTTCGAGCTCCTTGGCAACTCTCAAGTTGGCAAGAAGAGCTTCGTACTCGGCTTGATTATTCGAAGCTTTGAAGTTGAATCGAAGAGCGTATTCGATGATTGTTCCATCGACATTCACCAAAATAAGTCTAGCGTCGCTTCGAAGGATATTTGATGACCCATTGACATGTAATACCCAAGCCAACTCATGTTCGATTTCAAGGGTGTTTTTTGCTGACTTGCAAATTATTTTCTTTTGATCGAACTTGTCGTCCGAGATGGTACATTCAGCGATGAAATTGGCTAGTACCTGAGCCTTCATTGATGGGCAAGGATGATATTGAAGTCAAATTTGCTGAGCTTTATCATTTATTTTGCCATTCTACCTGAGATATCCGGTCGATGTAGGATCGACTTCAGAGGTTGGTCGGTGAGAACATGAACTATGTGGGTTTGGAAGTAGGATCGAAGCCATTGTGTTGAAATGATTAGGGCATAGATCATCTTTTCGATCTTTGAATATTGGGTTTCGATATTAAGAAGTACTTTGCTTGCATAATAGATGGGATGCTATTCCCGACTTTCATCTTTTCTAACCAAAACTGAACTTACAGCTTCATCAGATGTGATCAGATATAAATACAAAGATTCTCCTTCCATCGACTTTACGAGCAACGATGGAGTCATCAAGTACTTCTTTAGCTCTTCGAAGGATCATCGGCATTCATCGATTCATGAGAAGTCTTTAGATTGCTATAGAGTTTTAAAGAAAGGAAGACATCTCTCGACAGACTTAGAGATGAACCGACTGAGCACAATGATTCTTCCATTGAGCTGTTGCACCTCCTTCTTCGAGGTTGGATGTTTCATGTCAATGATTGCTCTTATCTTTTTGGGATTCATCTCAATTTCTCGATATGAAATAAGAAAATCAAGAAACTTCCTAACTATCACTCTGAAGGCACATTTGGTTGGATTCAACTTCATCCGATGCCATTGGAGTGTGTCGAAAGCTTCTTCTAAGTCTCGGACATGATCTTGACTTTGAGCACTTTTTATCAGCATATCATTGATGTATACTTCCATATTCCGTCCAATCTGTGGCTTGAAGATCTTGTTCACCAACCATTGGTAGGTCACTCATGCATTTTTGAGTCCAAATAGTATCACTTTGTAGCAGTAAATTTTTTTGTCAGTGACAAAGATAGTATGTTTTTCATCTTTAGGTGCCATTCAGATCTGGTTGTAACCTGCGAAAGCATCCATGAAACTTAGGAGTCGATGTCCCGAGGTCGCGTCGACTAGTTGATCTATCTTTGAAAGAAAAAAAACTATCCTTCGGACATGCTTCATTCAGGTTGGTATAGTCAATGTAGATGTGCCATTTTTTGTTGGCTTTTCTTTCCATGTCGATATTACCAAGCCATTCGGAGTAATGGGCCTCTCTAATAAAGTCTGCCATGAGGAATTTTTCCACCTCTTCATCGATGAACTTTATCACTTGGGGGCAAATGGATGCTTCTTCTATCTCACTAGCTTGACATTCGGATTAACGTTCAGTCGGTGAGTGATTATTTTTGAAGATATATCCGGCATATTGATTGCCGACCAAGTGAATACGTTGGCATTGGCTCTTAGCAACCAAACCAGCTATTCACGCTCCATCGTCTGAAGGTGCGATCCAATTCGAATAATCTTAGTTAGGTCGTTCTCTTGCAATGGGATGGAGATCAACTATTTAGCCGGCTCACCTCATTTTTTATCTTCCTATTGATCAAGTCCTTCTAGCGGCGAAGAGTCTTCCGACTTATTCTCTTTTGTAGTAATTGCAAGACAGCATTGGGCAATCTATTGGTCGCCTTGCATTTCTCCGACTCCATCCTTAGTCAAAAATTGGAGCAGTAAGTGATACATGGACACTATTGCCTTGAGGGCATTGAGTCCCGGCCTTTCGAGTATGGCGTTGCATGCCGACGGGACTCTAACGACCATAAAAGTCAAGATGATAGTGCTTTGCCAAGGTTCCGTCCCCACAGTCCATGGAAGGTCTATCTCTCCTTCAACATTGATGGTGTCTTTTGTAAATCCGACCAAAGGGATGGAAACTTTTTGGAGTCATTCTATCGATAATTTTATTTGGGAGAAAGTCAAGTAAAACAAAATGTTAGCCGAACTTTCATTATCTGCAAGGATTCTTTTTATATCATAGTTTGTTATCGTCATCGAGACAACGATAGGGAGAATTTAAATTCCTCTCACATCATCATTCAAAAAAGAAATGGGTTCATCAAATCATTGCTTCTTGGGCGATTCTTCTTCGGATGTTGCCCCTCCAACTCTTGGTTGCCTAGAAATCATATTGATCATCCCAGCCATCGATTGATTTTGATGGTTCTCCCCTGATGGTGGTGGTTGATTGGCATGCGATTGAGTTGGATAGTCGAGCTAGAACTTGCCGAGAAATTTTTGTCGGATGAGTGCCTCGATCTCATTCTTTAGCTGAAGCACTATTCGATGTCATGATCGTAGTCGCGATGGAATCAATAGTACCACTTTTTGTCTTTGCCCAGATGTTTCATCGGTGGGGGTCGGCGAAGGTATTCCTCTCCTTCGATCTTCATTAAGATCTGAGCTCGTGGAGTGGAGAGGGGAGTGTAATTATTGTACCGACTTTTCAAATGGATCGGCATTGAGCTTAGTCGGGAGGACGTCGCTTTCTTATTCGAAATGGGTCGGTTGGGACCGATCGAAGCTTCGTTCTTCCACTATTTCTTCTTCTGTCCCTTTTTATTTTGTTGGCACCCATAAGAAGTGCCTTCTTTTGTATGAATGTATTTATCCACGCGCTCCAGAAGTTTGGCATAAATCTAAGGGATGTTCTTATCCAACGAATAGGTGAACCAGGAGTTCCGTAGATCCTGCCTCATGATCGAAATGGCCACTTCTTCGTTGAAGCTTTGGACCTCAAGTGTGGTGGTGTTAAAATATGCCATGAAGGCCCGAAGAGTCTCTCCTTCGTTCTGCTTGATTAAAAAAAGACTGTCTAAAGTTTGTGGCTTTCTTCGATTGGTGCTGAAGTGGGCCACGAAGAAGTTTTCGAACTACTTGAAGGAGTCAATGCTTTCCGACCAAAGTCCGGAGTACTAGGCTCGAGCAGCTTTTCGAAGGATGGCCAGAAAGCCGATGCATATGAGGACGTCATTCGCCCCCTGGATCATCATGAGAGTCTTATAGTTTTGAAGATGATTGATTGGATCAGTGGAGCCATCGTATGACTCCACTTGAGGTATCTTGAATCATGATGGGATTGATATGTTCAAGATTCGTGAGGAGAAGGGAGGGGCCGTGTGGACATAGAGATCATCAGAGGCTTCACGTTCTCCTAGATCTGGGCCGGTCGATGGTTGATTTCTTTAAACTTTCATTCATAGTCACTCAATCGTCGCTGATGCGACATCCCCAAGAGGAGCTGGAGGAGGGGGAAGTCGTAGAGTCACAAAGGCATTTCCCCTTGTATTGGCTTCGATGAGAGGAAGGGGAGGCGGATCACCACGATTGTTGAGCAGTTCCTGGCAAGCGGCGAAGAGATGGAGACTTCATCCGATGCGAGCATCAAGACGATCTCTCTAGCGAAGAGGAGGCTGAGCACCTTGATGCATGGCGGTTGTGCCTGGATGGTGCCGCCCACGCCACTATGCTTTCCACCACCATGGGCGATTGCTACTGGAGATTGCGCACGATTTTCGTCAAAATCTGGACCTGTTGTGTTAGCGTAGCCAGTTGCTAGGCTTGTGCATTCGATGTAACCGCCGGATGCAAAAAGCTGTATTCCGCCATTATTGGCGGTGGAGAGGGGGCACCTCTCGCCGGGATGATTGACCGGCAAAGCCGGTTGAATTGCGAGTACGTATGTTCACCATTCTTAGGATTTTATTGTTAAACCTTCCTTCCTGACGCGTCAATCTATTGTGGCCAATCCACTTGCACCTGCAATCAAATGCCGAAAAACCTGCAAGAGCAAGTCCTCACTGATCAAAATTAGCTTCGGTGAGAATCCTCCGATGCTTAAGTTAGTAAAGTAGACCGATCGAATAAAAATCTGAGAGCAAAATAACAGAGATTGCTCTAAAAGTATTAGATATGTCCTATCAAACTGACCAGATTATCCTTTTTTATAGGTATTGGAGTGATAACCACTGAGTACGTGGGTCCCTCTTTTTTCGGTGTAGTGTGATCGTGGGTAAGTGATTAAAACTATCTACTAATTACTGTTGT
Organism: Cocos nucifera; assembly: GCA_006176705.1. Taxonomy (NCBI): domain Eukaryota; kingdom Viridiplantae; phylum Streptophyta; class Magnoliopsida; order Arecales; family Arecaceae; genus Cocos; species Cocos nucifera. Next base: position 396,433 of record QRFJ01000185.1, read on the forward strand.
CCACTCTTCACGGGAGCAATTTTGTAAGACCGATTGAGAGCCGGATAGGTTGTTTACAGAGCTCCCATCAAACAGTCGATTGACTTGGGATCGATCGACCATCGGTCGGTCGGTTGACTTGCGGAGACCGACTGATCATTGGTCGATCGGTTAATTTGGGGAGGCCGATTGATCATCAGTCGGTCGGCGGACTTGAGATTGAATGATGGTCGGTCCGTCGGATGGCAATATGTTGATGCTTCCATCGTTGTATTGGTTCGACCGATAGTAAATCGATAGGCCACGGATCCTTCGGCGAGTCCTTCTATCGGCAATCATCAGTTGGCAAATGATCATCGATGGCTGATGGTCAATTGATTGCTGGTGAGTTGGGCGGTAGATTAACAGCCCCCAACAAGAGGTATTTGGTTCACGATCGGAACCAAAATTGAAATCAAAATTAGAATTAGAATTAGAATGGTAATCAAAATGGTTATGTTCTATTTGGTTGATGATCAGATTTGGAATTGGGATAAAGATTTAAATCCTTAAACGAGAGTCGGGATTGAGTTTTAGGAGATTGAACCATTTTCATTCTGCCTTATAATCGGAATGGGATTTCTCCTATCCAAATAGTTAGAATGGGAATTATTCATTTACATTCTCATTTCAAGCCCCAAGTCCCTCCAATGAAAAGCCTCCTTGAAGTAAAAAATCTTCCATCTGAATGTATTTGGTGCTGAATTTAGCCCGTTAGCAGTATTCACCCTTTTTATTTTATTGTTTCTCTTTTCCCCAAAGAGCAGATTCACCGAATACCTGTATTGCATGATTCACGTTGGTAACCTTTCTTCATCTTTTTTTTTGTTTTTAGGTGAAAATTTTGGAACCTTGGCACTGAAACTTGCAAAAATCGGACTCATCTTTGCAAGAAGATTAGCCTGCTTATAAGCTTCCAACGATGCTATTAACAATAACACTCTCGCCCAATCAATTGGTGACCTCATAGTACTTGAACCTTATATTTGCTAGAAGATTGGCCTATTTACAAGCTTCGAGTGGTACTGCTAACAATTAAGATTCATCCCTGTCAATTGGCGCCCTCATGGAATCAGGTTCTATCAAGGTGCTGTGGGCTTCCAAGGCAAGCTCTACCTCGGACCTGATGACTTGCAACTGTAGAGCCTTCCGAGACAAGATAGGCTTCATATATGACTATTTAACGCGAACTGTTCGATTAGGCTTTCAGATGAACCGAGGAGCTCGGGCATGCTTCAAGAAAAGCTCAAATCAATCTTGGTTTGAAGCTAAACAAACGAGGGTCAAACCATCAAAGCAGACTGATTGAAAGTTGTGCTTGTTTTTCTGAATCTTGTGCATCTTGGTCTCGAACACCGGAACCGATTTGCAACTTGGATTGATCCATCTTCTTCAAACAATCAAGAGCTACTTGTTCTTTATCAATTTGTGCGAATTCATTTTAGCTGATTCGTATCAAGACTTGAGTTAACTGAATATGAACTTAAGTCATACCTATTCAGGCCTGTCGCATAACCAGTTTGAATGAGCCAATTATCCAAGTTCTAGCTTCGATCGAATGCAACAACTGAACTAGTATGAGTCGGTTCATTGATTCGAAGCTAAGCTGACCCCTGAAGAGTTTGGCTCGTTACCTGGTGTGGTCGACTCGCTGCCGTCCGGTTCTCTCATGGGGATTTTACTGGGACAAGGCCTACCTTCAAATGTTTTTTTGTGCTATAATGCAGGCACAATAAACAAAAGAAGGGCACTTTTAGCTTGCACTGAATGGGATGGTAGCGTAATGAAGCTATCTGGGTACTCCATGTAGTAGTGGTTTCTTGAGAAAAATAAACCCCATAAATGGTCATGTTTGATGAGAGATACAATTAGTCCTGATTAGATTTCGATATACTCTAATTAGACCCGATTCTATTTTCTAAGCTAGGTCCATTGGGATTAGTGCCCACAGCCAAGCCGTCTTGGACCATGACATGCTTGGGCCGGGCTTGGGCTTGGCCTGGAAATTAGAGTCGCTTAATAGTCTGCAAGGCCTCCCGAGGGCACTTGAAAGTTCTCTCTTTCTGAGATCCCACCTAAAGACTAACCCCTTGTAACGGGGACCGGCTGGTATGCAGGTAGAAAGAGTGCATTGTTTTCTGTAAAGCAAAGGAAGAGCAAAGGATGTAATGAAACACTTCAATTGAAGATTGGGACCTGTACAGCTTTCTTAGTTACGTTTCGATAGCAGAGGATGATGGCCTCGTGGTTGGTATCTGCTGGTTGGATCCTCGTAGGGCATCTCAGGATTTGAATGCTATTGATGCTGAGGTGCAGGTCAGTGCAAATTGGTGCAGATTGTTGAGAATTAATACAAGTTGGGCCTGCTTCATTCTTGGCTGCTGCTATATGTTGGATTCTGTGGAAGAAAGGAATACCAAAAATTTCTAGTTTGAAACAAAATTGGATCCTTTGATCATTGAGGATTCATTTCTTTGGAAGCTCTAGGCTTTGATTTCTTGCTCCAAGTTATCTAAGCAAGTTGGACGTTTGGCGTCATCTCTTTTTCTTGACGTTTTCGTTGGCATCTCCTTTTTGTACTCATGTTTTATAATTTTTTTAATGAAATGTTGACAGGTTGCTCCCCCATCGGTTTATTTAGTTATTTATTTTTATTTTATTTAAGTTTGACAATAAGAAGAATCAGGACATAATGCAGCTTGATGCATGTGAAGAAATTTGTCCCACAAATTGGATGCAAAGTCATGTGACAAGACTCAAAAATATGGCCAAAATGTAAGCTGGTGTCTGAGATGAGACTAGGGGTGTCCATTAGTCTGATTTGGAGCTAAATCCGAAATTGAATGGATTTAAACTAGTTTCTTAAAACTAAAATCAAAATTGAACTAATCATCTACAAAAACTACTTGATACCGGCCCAAAAAATACAGTTTGATTTATCATATTGATATTAATGGATTGGACTAAATTTAAACATAAAAATTCTATTTCATATAGGGCTGATATTCAATGAACTGGACTAAATGGGCTACAATAAATCTAAACATAAAAAAAAATTATTTTATATATAAGATAACAAAAAATTATATATATATATATATATATATATATATATATGTTAGCACTAGAATTGATTTTGATGATATCAAAAAATTTGAGTACAAGTCATGATTACTAATGATGCTATTGAGAGTGATTGTAGGATTTCTCATCATGATTTCATTCAAGAAATAGTTCTCTCAGATTTAAGTGAATCTATGTTTCCAACTCAAAAATCTATGTTTGGAAGCAAAAAGTTGAATTCGGTATAAAAAGAATTGAATAAAAGGAAAGGCTAGCTTAGAAAAATCTTTCAGCAAGCTCAACTATTTATAAATTAAGTTTAAGAAGGCAAGTCTAGCCTAGAATATCTTTGAATGATGAAAGCTATTTAAAATCAATTTTGACACATTTGACATACTTTTGAGTCAATCAAGAAAGGAGTTTAATCGATCCGGTCTTAGTTTAAGAGAAAGAAAAAGATGAAATTCAAAAGAACTTCTTAAGCTGACCAAGATAGGGTCTTAACCGATTCAAGCATATGGATAGCTAACTCAATCTCAGACTCAGGGTAAAGATAGAAGATTGAAGATTTCAAAAAAATTTTTAAGCCGATCCAGCAAATAATATAGCCGACTAAGACCGGAGATTGGCCGACACATAAGAATAATATAGGCAACTCAATCTTAGAGGCAACGAATACAAAAAGTAGTATAAATTTACAAGTTCTTCAAGCCGATCCAGAAAGTCAGTTTACTGACCAAATCATAAATTTAGCTGACTAAGAAGATATCTGAGCCAATCTAGTCTCAGGCAAATAGAATAGACAAAAAATTGAAAAATTTATATCTATTTCTGAGCTATCTTGAAAATTTTACTTAGTCGACTCAGAGCTTCAGGTTAGCTAACTAAGAGCTTGGGTGAGTTAACTCACATAATTCTGATAGAATAACAATTAGTTTTTTACATTTTTTAAACTGTCAAAACTTTTCTCTGATGGCTATTTTCAAGCTTCCAATGGTTAGAGTATTAATTACAGATATTTTTGAAGCTATAAATGAAAAAAATGAAAAGGAGGAACTAAGTCTTTGATTTTATTCTTTAAGTTATTGAGTGGAACTTAAGAGAGAAAGTGTAAAAAAATTAAGAAAACTTTTAATTTAGACCTTCCCACAGTTATTCAACTCACAAGAGAGAAAGAGTACATTCATTTGAGCTAACTACCTCGGAGCAAAAGCATTGAAGTCTTCATCAATCTTCTCTCAAGTATTCAAAAAAGAAGTCAAAGCAAATCAAGAGTTTAACCACTTTGACTTCTTCAAAAGCTTAAAGAGTTTTATTATTTTGAATTTTAAATTTTTTATATATTTTCTTTGGTTATTGTGATAAGTTTTTAGGAAAAGAAACTTAAGATTGGTCCAAGTATTAAATTGGATGATGTAAGATTTTTGATTGATGAGTTAGAAAAAATTAACTAGATTGATTGTGGTCTCAAAAAAATAATTTATTGTAAAGTTTTAGTTAGTCAGCTAAGAAAAATCAACTGGATTGGATTATTAGCTCATGAAAACAATCAAGTTGTAATCTTGAAGGATTATAGTTAGAATTTTCAAATGGATTAACTTGGAGAGTGGATGTAGGTATTGAGTTGAGTATCAAACTACTATAAATTCTATGTATTTATTTTTACTTTTTATCTGCTACTGCATATTTATTTTTTGCTAAGCACTCCACAAACACTCCTAAATTTGTTATGGGCACAAGTTCTCTAATTAATTTTTAAGAAATCCAATTTACCCCGCCATCCCCTCCTATGTTGCTATTTCTGAAAAACAAGAAGTATTAGAGTTGGTACTCAGTCCATTTGATCAAACTATTAAGAGTTAAAGATCAATGACAATCCCAATTGGTATATCATTGGTTGAGGATTAATCAACCAATAGACCTCCACTCTTTAATAATATAAATTATACATACTGAAAAGCATGAATAAAAATATTTATTCAAGCATAAGATTATGATACATAGAATGTCATTGTAAATGGTCCTCACACACCCATGATTATGATTGATGGTATACCTTTATCCAAACTTGAAAAGGATTGGAATGATTTAAATAAAAGATTGGCTTGATTAATTATAAAAGCTATGAATGTTTCATATTGTATTTTAGATGCTAATAAGTTTAATAAAATTTCTACATGCATGTTTACTAAAGAAATATGGGATAAATTAAAAGTTACCTATGAGAGTACTAATCAAGTAAAAGAATAAAAAATTAACATGCTCGTAAATAAATATTAACTATTTAAGATAGAACCTAATGAAAGTATGACTGATATGTTTAGTAGATTTATTTATATTATAAATGGTTTAAAAAGTCTTAGTAAAGACTATACTAACGGTGAACTTGTTTGTAAAATTCTCCAATCATTATAAAAAAATTAAAAGGCCAAGATGACTATAATCCAAAAAGCTGATGATGTGAATAAATTATCTTTGTAAGAGCTTATCGGTTCACTCATGACTCATGAGCTGAGCTTGAATCAAAATATGGAAGAAGAGACAACGAAAAGGAAGACCATTGCCTTAAAATTAATAGCAAATGAAGATGTAGAGAGTGAAACACTAGAGGAATCCGACAATGATGATAAAATGGCCATGATTAATAAAAGATTTAGAAGGTTCATAAGAAAGAAAAGATTTGGCCCTAAGAAGAAAGGATACACTAGAGGGGAAGGAAGCAAAGAAAAAGAAAAGAAGAAATCGGCAGTATGTTATGAATATAAAAGATCCATACATTTTAGAGTCAACTATCTCATACTCAAAAAGAGCTCAAAAAAATTCAAAAAGAATGCTATGATAGCCACATGGAGTAATGATGAAGATTCTAGATCTAAGAAATTAGAAGAAACAAAAGAAGAAATAGCAAATATTTACTTTATAACATATGAGGATGAGATAAATGCAAATAACTTAAATGATTTTGCTTTTGAAGAGTTGCATGATATCTTTTATGAATTACTTGATAATTTTAAAAGGCTATCTTATAAAAATAAAAAACTTAAATTGTTAAATGATTCATTAATGAAGAAATAAAAATTTTTAAAAGAAAAAGAAAAATCTTTTGAAAAAGTAAAATGATTTACTTTAAAAAAATGAATGTCTTCAAAAGTCAATAAATTAAAGACTATCGTCGACAAGTTTATTCTTAGCTCATAAAATCTTCAAATACTTTTAGAAAAATAAAAAATTATTTTTGACAAACTTGGCTTAGTAACACCTTAACTAAACAAAGGTTTTTGAAAAACATTTTTGTAAAGCCCATAATTGAAAAGCATGCAATTACTTATTGCAAATATAATAAAGCAGATTATAAACTTATTGATTGTAATATAATTAAATTTAAAAATATTAAAGTGAAGCAAATTTGGGTTCCTAAAAGAGCCAACCAAAGTAACCTCAAAGGATCCAAGGAAACTTGGATACCTAAACTTATTTTGCAGGCATGATTGGCATCCCTACAAATAAAAAATATATCTAAATAGTGGATGCTCAAGACACAAGATATGAGATAAACCTCAATTTATCTCTCTAAAAGCTAAAGATGGAGAAGTTGTTATATTTGGAGACAATGACGAAGATAAAACTATTGATCTTGATAATATAAACATTACTCCTATAATTTTTATTGAAAATATATTGCTTATTGATGGTTTAATGCATAATCTATTTAATATAAATCAATTGTGTGATAAAAGATTTGATGTTTCATTTAAATCATCACATTGTATTGTAACCTATTCCACTGGCAATGGTATCAAATTTATAGGAAAGAGACATGAAAATATTAACTTGATGGATCTCGATGATCTTTGCAAGGATAACATAGAATGTCTAGTTACTATGAATACCAAAGTCAGTGACACTAGTTGGATTTGGCATGGTAGATTGAATCATGCAAGTATGAACTCCATTGCTAGATTAATAAAAATTTATTTGGTTTGAGGTTTACCAAAATTTGATTTTGAAAAGAATAATGTTTATAATATATGTCAATTAGGTAAACAAATTAGATCATCATTTAAAACTAAAAAAATTATTTCAACTACTAGATCTTAAGAACTTTTACATATGGATTTGTTTGGGCCAATTTAAGACTACTAGTCTTGGTGGCAAATATTTTGGTTTTATTATTATTAATGATTTCTCTTGATATACTTGGATTTTATTTCTTGCACATAAAGATGAAGTATTTGAAATGGTTGCAAAACTATTTAAGAAAAACACTAGTGAAAAAGATTGTAATGTTTTGAAAATCAAAAGTGATCATGATATAGAATTTGAAAAATAAGTTTTTAAAAAATTAATCTAAAAATAAATTGATCATAACTTTTCAACACCTAAAACACCAACAAAATGGGATGGTAGAAATAAAAAATAGAACTTTGCAAGAGATAGAATAGAATATGCTTTATGAAAACAACCTACTAAAGTATTTTTGAGTAAAAGCTATAAACACTGCATGCTATGTACTTAATCGAGCATTGATTAGATCAATTTTAAAGAAAATCCCTTAGGAGCTTTACAAAGAAAAGAAACCAAATATTTCTTATTTCAAAGTTTTTGGTTGCTGATGTTTTATTTTGATAAATGGTAATGACAAATTAGGCAAATTTGATGCTACATCAGATGAAGGTATTTTTTTGGTTACTCATCATCTAGCAAAGCTTATAGAGTATCTAATAGAAGAACTCTAGTTGTAGAAGAGTTAATTTATAGTATTTGGTGAGATTAATATTTTCAAATCAAAAGAAGTAGAAGTAGACGATGATGTAGGTACTCTTAAAAAAAAGATGAATAAAATATCACTAGAAGACACTCCTTTTAAAGATCAAGAAGAAAAGGAGCAAGAATAAGAAGACGAGAATGAAGAAATGCATGAACTTCCATCCTCCACTCAAGGTACACATAGTTTACCAAAGAAATGGTGGTATGCTCATAGTTATCCTAAAGAACTTATCATAAGTGATACATATTAAGACACTAGAACTAGAGCATTAATTAGGGAAGCATTAAATCATTTTACATTTGTTTCTCATGTTGAACCTAAAACTATCTTTGATGCTGAAAATGATGCTGATTGGATTATGGTTATACAAGGAGAACTAAATCAATTTGAAAGAAATAATATTTAAAATTTAGTTGAAAGACTTAAAAACTATCCAGTTATTAGTACAAAATATATTTTTTCAAACTAAATTGGATAAGTAAGGAAATATAATTAAAAATAAAGCTAGATTGGTTGTACAAAGTTATAATCAAGAAGAAGAAATTGATTTTGACGAAATCTTCGTATCAGTTGATAGACTTAAAGCTATTAGATTGCTCTTGGCTTTTATATGTTTTATAAACTTTAAACTTTTTTAAATAGATATAAAAAATATATTCTTAAATTGATACATTGTACAGAAAATTTATGTAAAGCAACCTCCTAATTTTAAAAATCATGAATTTTTTAATCATATTTTTAAATTAAATAAAACTTTATATTGTCTAAAACAAGCTTCACAAGCATGGTATAATCATTTAAGTAAATTTTTACTTAAAAATAATTTTAAAAGAATAAATATAGATATAATTTTTTATTAAAAAATCAAATGATCTCTTAATTATTCAAATTTATGTTGATGACATCAAGAAGAGTTCGAGATGAGTATGATATGAGAATTAACTTTTTTTTAAAATATCAAATCAAGCAATCAAATGAGAAGATCTTTATAAACCAAAGTAAATATATAAAAAAATTTAAGAAAATTTGGTATAGAGAATGTCAAAGGTATTGGCATCCCTATGAGCTCAAGTTGCAAGCTTAATTAAGATGTAAAAGAAAAATGGTGGATCCCAAGTTTTATAGAGATGTAATCGAATCACTACTTTATTTAACATCAAATACACTAGATATTATATTTAGCATTTACATATATGCTCATTATCAATCTAATCCTAAAGAATCATATGTGATTGTTGTTAAAAAAATTTTTAAATATGTGATTGACACTCAAAATGTTGGTTTATGGCATTCAAAACAATCTTCCTTGAATTTAATTGGTTACTTTGATTCTGATTTTGCTGGATATAGATTGGATAGAAAAAGCATAATTAGTTTCTAGAAGTTAATTTGATCTCATAGTTTAGCAAGAAATAAAATTTAGTGACATTGTCTATGATAGAAGCCAAATATATTACAGTTGAAAGTTATTATGATCAACTTTTATAGATCAAATAACAACTAGAAGCTTATGGTATTATTTGGATCAAAATTCTATTAGATGTGATAATACTAGTATTATTAATCTAATAAGAATCCTATTCAACATTCAAGATCAGAGCATATAGAAATTGGGTATCATTTCATTAAAAATCTTGTATAAAATAATGATATTATTCTTGAATTTGTGTGCACTAAAAATTAGATTACTGATATTTTTACTAAACCTTTAAGTAAAGAAAGATTTTGCATGATTAGAAAAGAATTAGGTCTTTATGATCTTTATGTCTAATTTGTTTCAAATTAATTTTATAAAAGATTGATTCATTAAATTTATACTTGTTGGAATATATATTTGAATGTGCATTTGATTGATTTTGATGTGCATTAAATATGGCCTGATTGATTGCATCATTTTTGGAAAGCCTATATCTGAAACTCCTTCTGTTGTATATTTATTTTCTGCTAAGCACTTCACAAACATTCTTAAATTTATTATTGGACATAAGTTTTTTAATTAAATTTAAAAAAATCCAATTCACCCCCCTCTTGGATTATTACTTCTGAAACTATATATATTTGTGTGTGTGTGTGTGTGTGTGTGTGTGTGTGCATGTGTGTTCGTGTGCGTGCATGTAAATGGTTTGGGCTAGGTCAGATTGGGTTGATTTGGATAGTTTTTTGCAAACTCAAACCAAAATCAAACCAAGTTTCTTCAGTTCAAGACTTTCTCTAAAACCAAACCAAAAATTTAAAAAAATAGTATAAACTGAAATGGAGAGATAGATTCAAGTTGGGTTCGTGGTTCAGCTAATTTTTTTCACACCTATCTAAGATAGAAAATATATGGTGTCAATTATGAGATAGCTAAAGGTATGGCATAATGAGCCAAGTTGAGTTAAGTAGCTAGAACCTTAAGCTCGATTCCATCAAAATACTTGGACTCAAAATTTGACTCTAGATCGATCGAGCCTTAATATCCAAACTTGAGCTTGACTAGATTCAAAAAAGCAAAATTTAGAATTGACTCGATCTAACTTGAATATCAATCAAACCAAGCTTGAATTCGAGCTTTAGTTATTATATTATATTTAAAATATTATATTATATTTTATTTTATTTTAAAAATATAGTTAAAATAAAATAAAATATTATATTATATTTAAAATAATAAATTGATAATATATTATAAATAAATTTAATATTATTCAAAATATAAATATTGGACTAGGCCTATAAGCCTTCAAGCCAAGTATTTTTCTGCTAGACTTTGATAACAATTGAATCAAGTTAAGCTTGAACCTGAATTAAGCTTGAGTAGCTTACAAGTGACACGACTCAGTTGCATTGAGTTTGTTGAACTCACCAACTGATGTTTAGCACAGGGTAATATGATCTTTTCCCATCAGCAACTTTGATGCTAGTATATTAAAAGAAAAATTTGCTTGTTTCTTGTTCTGAGAAGAAAGGACAGGCCAAGGACTTTTCAAATTTATTAGAAAAACATAGAATATACTTCAAAAGTGTTGAACCCCCTAAGTGATTTTGATGATGATCAAACATTAAAGCAAATGATTATTAATATGTTTTATTTTAAGTGTTTCAATGTCAGAAGAAAGGGAGCTCTTTAACTAAAATAAGGAATACATTAAGTGAAAATCAATCAAAATTCAAATCTCCTTATTCGGAGTGAAAATTCTCTCAAAATTATCTTGGAGCAGTCTTCGAGATATCTCGAATTTTTTTTTGAGAGCTCTAGAGTAGACTGGCACGCTCCAAGCGTTGTTCTGGCTCGATTTTGAGAGATCTCGAGAAAATCTTGAGAGCTCTCGGTCTTAGGCAATAGAAATCTAATTTTTGTGTCCTAAGAGCGAGAGGTCTCACAGAATTCTCGAGAGATCTCGTGGTCCCCGTGAGACATCTCGTTCAGAATCGAGAGATCTCATTCTCAGGCAAGCCATTTTTCTAAAAAGATGATTTTTTGTGAGACTGAAGGTGAGAGCTCTCATGTTTAAATTGAGAGGCCCTGTAACATGGCAAGACATCTCGAGACAAACCAAGCGGTCTTGAGACTCGATGATAACTTTTTTACGAGGCATTCCAGATCAGATTTTTTGACTCCAATGGCTAGTTGCTACTCTCCAACATTTGGATTTCACTTTTTTTGAGCTCCAATCATCATCAGAAGAGAGAAATGCTACAAATATAAAAGGAAAAAGGTTTATCCATGATCAAAGAGAAGAAAAATTAGAGAAAAAAAAATACTCTATTCTTAAATGGAAATCCCCATCTTCAATCAATCTGTTCTCTCAAGCATTGAAGAATCCTTAAGTGCATTAACTCCACAGATTCAAAGAGGTTTTCAACAAACTGCAAAAATAACTCTACTGCTCATTCAAAGAGGTCTTTTGAGTTGAAACATTTTTTTTTCGTGTATTTGATTTCAATAAGGGCTGAAACTTGGATTTTAAAATTTTTCTCTCCATTTGTTTATTCAGATTGGTTTATCTAATTCTTGTAAGGATTATGGTTGGTGAATCTAGGAAAAAATCAACTAGGTTATGGGATAGTGAGCTTGAAAAAACTAATGATGAGGGATTATAGTAAAATTTCTAAGAGTTTGCTTGGAAAGTAGACATAGGTGCTGGGAGTGCGCTGAACCACTATAAAATCCTCTTGCTTGTGTGTGTGCTATAGCTTGTGTCTTTTTTTTGCTTTCATATTTGATTCACTTAGGATTTAATCTTTTATCACCGTACATATCTATTTAAATTTTTGAAAACCTAATTCATCCCTCCCTCTTGGGTTGTTCATCTGGGCAATAATTGATATCAGAGCCTTGGTTCTCTACTAATTATTGATTTTATCAACTAGAGATAAAGATCATGTCAACCCAAATAAGAGGTTCACTTGTTAAAGGACAATCCACAAATAGGCTACCTCTTTTCAATGGGTCTAACTATATCTATTGGAAAGCTCGCATGCGCATTTTCATTCAAGCCCTTGACTATGACATATGGAGTGTCATTGTCAATGGTCCACACACTCTCATAATCATTGTCAATGGCACACCACTCCTAAGCTAGAGAAGAATTGGGATGAAACAGATAAGAAACTTATCCAATTAAATGCCAAGATAATGAATGTACTCTATTGTGCCCTTGATGCTAACAAGTTTAACCGAATCTCCACTTGCAATTCAGCAAAAAAAATTTAAGCTAGGCTTGAGGTCACGTATGAAGGGATAAATCAAGTAAGAAAAACTAAAATTAACATACTAGTTCACCAATATGAGTTGTTTAAAATAGACCCCACTGAATCTATCACTAGCATGTACATAAGATTTGTTGCCCAGCTATGCAACCCAAGAGGAGGAGGAGGGTGAATTGGATTTTTAAAATTTTAAAGATAATTTAAAGATATCAAAATTGAATGATAATATGCAAGATATATGTATGAAGCGATTTAGGTTAGAGAAAAAATATAAAAGATTAAAGAGCAAAAATTTAATAAACTAAGAAAAAAAATATAGCAAGCATACCATAAATAAGCAAGATTTATAGTGGTTCGGTGCTTTTTTTGCACCTACATCCACTCCCCAAGCTACTACTTGGGAATTAAAATCCACTAATCGTATTCAAACTGAATACACCATTGAAAACCTCCAACTCTAGCTATATTAAGCTAGAACATTTATTTTTTGGATATAAGCCAATCTAATACAATTCTATTCAAGGTTAGGATCAACCTTCCCAAGTTTTGGAATATTCCAAAATTTGAATCAAAATAGTAAAGCAGAGAAAAAAATTTAATGACAATCAAATACAAGTTTAGCTTCCTTTGTGAGCAAATAAAATCTTAAGAACGCTTTTCACAATAGTGGACGAAGCTTTTCTGATTTTTCTCAAAATTGTTGGAGACTTGAATGAGCTCTTGAGAGGTTGGTGAACTTGAAGATGAAAGCTTCTTTTCTTGATGAATATTTTTTGCTTAGGGCTGATAATTAGTTCTTCAATCTCTTATGTTTTTTCCTATTTAAAGTCTTTTAGATCTTCAATAGGTAGAGGAGAGAATCCTGGGCAAGATTTATAGTCATTGGAGATATTAAAGAAACCATTAAAATCTACCAAAATAAGAAAAAAATAGCCATTACAAAAAAAAATTATTGCAGTGGTCGACTAATGGGTCGACTCATGGTATAGGAGTCAACTCATGACACAGGAGTCGACCTCAAGGTCGACCTCTAAGATAAAATCTAAAAAAATAGTTGTTCTATATTTTTAGCCTTTGGAATAGCAGAGGTCAACCTTTGGCACAGAGACAGCGTGCCAAATAGCCCTTTTCAGCAGAGGACGACCTAGAGGTCGATCCTTTCGCTTCAAACTTGATTTTCTCTCAAAATAAATATCCAAAAATCATGGGACTGCCTTCAAAAGATTAAAAATCTTCTATACTTACTCTTGAGACTCTCAGATCAAAACTTGATAAAATTATGATTTTGCTTCTGAAATACAAAAAGTCTTTATCCAAGCCAAATTTATTAGTAATTCCCTCAAATGCTTTATAATCATCAAAATCAATTCTTGGAGTAACAATTTTTTTTTTTTGATGATGATAAAATATTTGAGCATAAGCAAAAATAAAGCATATAGAAGCATTAATTGAGGGTTTCAAAAATTTTGAAGGAACATGCTACATTACATAATTTTACTTCTATATTATTTTTTTTATCAATTTTACTTTAATTTTGCTTGTAGACCAATTTTATTTACTCTACTCCCTCTTTTTGACATCATCAAGTAAGATCTTAAAGGATTTTAAAATTAAAAAATAAAAAGGCCTCTTCCTTAAGTTATTCCATATATTTTTCTATTAGAACAAGAGTTTATAATAAAATTTTTAATTTACAATATAATAATTATAATAAAATTTAGTCAATTCATAAAGATTTTATTTTACATCATTCAAACGACATCATCATATATTTATATCCAAATGATTATCATAACATCGAGTCATCAAAATATATAAGTGTTAAACATACAAAATATAAAGGTATCAAAAGTATTCATGAGAATTAGGCCATCAAAATATACAAAATTGATGGATACAACTATCCATGACTCAAATAGCCAATAGTACCAATGCCATAAGTTTGATCCAAAAAAAATATAACAAACTATGACTTGATCAACAACTCATAGAAATAACTAAGAGATACTAGATCATAACCTAATACAAACTAAACTAAATTTAGTAGAGATCATGACTGGAAGCATCTGAATCAAATGAAAAATCAGAGATGTGATGGGGTGTGTCAAATGATAGATATATTAAATTTAAAAAATTAAATTAAAAATTTAAAAAATTAAATCAAATCAAATAAATTAGTTTTTCTTTAAAAGCTTATCATTTAAAATTTTTTTTTACAAAAAAATAGCTTAAACTCAAATATCAAAGGCTCTCCCTCTTTTTGAATGAATATGATTCTTTGAAAAAAATTTTAAGTATGTACTTTTAAGCTTTAAGAGAATTAGAGCTTTTCAAAGATTTGAATAGTGGAATCAAGCACAATATTTAATTCATTATTCATTCCATTTTTAAAAATAAATTTTAGTCAATTAAGCTTGAAAAAGATATATATCAGAAATATATTGAGCAAAATAAAGATAGTATCAGAGCAAAAATAATTTTACAAAGATTTTTAAAGGCACATTAAAAATTTTGTATTATATTCATATTTTTAAATGAGTTTCAAAATTAGAAGTATGTATCAAAATTAATTTTTTTAGAGTGGAAATATATTTTAAATTAGTTTTAACTTTAATTAGTTATCAAAAATAATTCAACAATCAAATCAATTGAATTTAAACTGAATAATCACATGAAGGCTTAAGTTAAAAGGATCATAAAATAATTAAAGTTCATTATTCTTAACTCAAATTAATTAGAATATTCAGTCAAGGCTAACTAGATAATATTTAATAAATAAACATCTTTCTTCTTATTTTTTAAGAGTAAATACTAGAAAATTCATCACATAATATTTTCTCTCCCTCTTTTCCATAATTATTATTGGATAAATTTATCTTTTAGCTTTTCTTTCCTATTTTGAAAGAACACAATAAATTTAGAATGAATATTTTTTTTTAAAAAAAATTATTTATGAACAACATGAATTAAAAATACATCTCTTCCTTTTTGAATAATATAAATACATTAAATAAAATTATTTTGAACTTCAAAGATTTAAGAGAGATGGAATATTTCAAAGATTAAAGATTTAAAATAAATTATTCAAAGCAAATTATAAGATATATTCAATTTTTCAGGGATCATCTCTTCTTTTCTTTTATTATATATATATATATATTTTAAGATCAATAAAATATAAGATAAATATCAAGATGTCTGATATCAATTGATTAAAAACTAAAATCTTCTTTGAATATTTAGTTTTAATAGCTTCTTTAAAATATTTTGCTTGACATCATATTAAAAGACTTAAAAAAAGTATTTTTCTTAAATTTATTTTTTAAAATTAATCAATCTAAACAAGACATGAATATTCATCAATAATCCTCTTTTAAGATCAAAAATAATTTTTTGATATTAATTAATTTTTAAAAAAATAATAATATGATCAAAATGTGTAAAATATAAATAGTTGCTTAAAATGAATCAAATGATCAAAATCATTAGAATGCTTAAATAAATTCATAAGACAAATAAAGTATAATTATTTATTCATGATTTTTCTTACTAAGTTTAAAAATAATTTTTCTTCTTATAGTCAAGAAAAAAATAAGAAGGATGGATAATTTTTAACTTAAAGTAATGAAATTAAGTCTCAAAGATTGATCCAAAAATATTAGTAAAGGATAAGTTGGGATCAAAAGAAGGATATTTAAGCAAAAGAATCTAGAATTCCCAATTCTCTTCTAATTTCATAAAATTTATCTTCACTCAAGGCCTTAGTAAAAATATTAGCCAATTGATTTTCAATACAAACATAACCAAGAATTATATCATTATTTTGAACATGCTCTTTTATGAAATGATATCTTATTTTAATGTGTTTTGACGTAGTGTTGGATTGGATTCTTAGTTAGAATTATGGCACTAGTATTATCACATCTTATGAAAGTTTTATTTAGTTTGATGCCAAAGTTCTTAAGTTGTTGCTTAATCTACAAGATTTATGTACAGCAACTTTCGGCTACAATGTATTCGGCCTCAGTCGTCGACAATACTATCAAATTTTGCTTCTTGCTAAACCAAGAGATTAAGTTAACTCCTAGAAATTGGCAAGTTTCACTAGTATTTTTTATCTAATTTACATCCAATAAAGTCTGCATCTGAATATCTAATTAAATCGATTGATGAATTCTTAGAGTACCATAAACCTATGGATTGAATTTCTTTTAGATATTTAAGTATTCTTTTTATAGTATTTAAATATGATTCTTTTGGATTAGATTGAAATCGTGCACATAAATAAATACTAAACATGATATATGGTCTACTAGCAGTTAAATACAATAAAAAATCAATCATACCTCTATAAAGTTTTTGATCAACACTTTTACCTTCTTCATCCTTGTCAAGTTTACATGATGGAGTCATAGGGGTACCAATTGCTTTGGAGCTCTCCATCCTAAATTTCTTGAGTAGTTCTCTTGTATACTTACTTTGAGTGATGGAGATCTCTTCTTTTGTTTGTTTGGTTTGAAGTCTGAGGAAGAATATTAGTTCACTCATCATGCTCATCTCGAACTCCCCCTGCATGAGCTTAGCAAAATCTTGACATAAAGTTTCATTAGTAGATTTAAATATGATGTCATCAACATATATTTATATTACTAAGATATCATCATGATCTCTTTTAATGAAAAGGGTTGCATCTACATTTTCTCTTGAAAATCCATTATTAAGCAAGAATTTACTTAGTCTTTCGTACCAAGCCCTAGGTGCTTGTTTTAAACCATATAATGCTTTGTTTAATCTAAAAACATAATTTAAAAAAGCATGATTTTCAAAACTGAAAGATTGTTCTACATAAACTTCTTCGGTAATATATCCATTTAGAAAAGCACTTTTAACATCCATTTGAAATAGCTTGAAATTCATAAAGTATGTATAAGTGAGTAAAAGTCTAATTACTTCTAGTCTAGCAACAGGTGCAAAAATTTCATCAAAATCAATTTTCTCTTTTTGATTGTAACCCTTTGTAACTAATCTTGCTTTATTCCTAATTATATTTTCAGTTTCATCCAATTTATTTTTATATACCTGTATCAATTATTGGATAGTTTTTAGGTCTTGATACTAAGGTCCATACATTATTTCTTTTGAATTGATTAAGTTCCTCTTGCATTGCATTTATTCAATTATAATATTTTTTGACTTCATCAATGGTTTTGGGTTTAAAATGAGAAATAAATGCAAAATGATTGTATGCATCTCTAAGTGAAGAGCAAGTTTTTATCTCATGTGTGGGATTATCAATAATTAGTTCTTTGGGATGATTGTGAACATACCTCCATTCTTTTGGAAGATCATTTGTACCTTGAGGTTGTTCATATTGTCCTTCACCCTTAATTTCTTGCTTGTCTTTATAATTCTCTTTATTTTGAATTATTGAATTTCTTAGGATAATCTCCTTCAATTCTTCTATAAGAGGATCTGTATCATCAATATCCTCATTCTTTTTTGATGGAAGATCATTAGTCTCATCAAAAATAATATGTAATGACTGCTCTACTACTAAGATTTTTTTGTTAAAAACTCTAAAAGCTTTGCTAGAAGAGGAGTAACCAAGAAAAATATCTTCATTAGATTTTGCATCAAATTTACCTAGTTTTTCTTTACGTTCAAAACAAAACATCGACAACCAAAAATATGAAAATATGCAATGTTAGATTTTCTTTCTTTCCAAAGCTCGTAAGATGTTTTCTTTAGAATTGGTCTGATTAGGGCATGGTTTAAGATGTAAGATGCTATGTTAATTGCTTCCGCTTAAAAGTATCTTGGAAGGTTGCTTTCACATAGTATAGTATGGGCCATTTCTTCTAGAGTTCTATTTTTTTTTTCTACTATATTTTGTTAGGGTGTCCTAAGTGCTGAAAAATTATGGCTAATTTTTTTTCATCATAAAATTTTTTAAAATCTTGATTTTCAAATTCGGTTCCATAATCACTTCGAATGCTTTGAATTGAAAATTCTTTTTCATTTGTAACTTTTCGATAAAACTTTGTGAAAATATGAAAAATTTTATTTTTGTGTGCCAAAAAGAAAATTCATATAAAACGTGAGTAGTCATCGATAATTATAAAATCATAACGTTTTCCACCTAAGCTTGTTGTTCTTGTAGGACCAAACAAATCCATGTGCAAAAGTTTCAATGGCCTAGAAGTTGAAACAATATTCTTAGATTTGAATGAAACTCTTGTTTGTTTATCTAGTTGGCATGCATCATAAATTTTATCTTTTTTAAAATTTAACTTTAGTAAATCAGTAATTAATTTTTTTTTGATAAGCTTTGAAAGAGAATGCATACTAATGTGGGCAAGCCTACGATGCTAAAGCCAACTAATCTCATTAATTTTGGCATTCATAGCTACTAAATATTGCATGTTTATCATAGAAAGATCATTCAAATCTATCATATAAATATTACCATGCTTATGACCAATAAACTTAATGCCATCATCATTGAAACTAGTTACAATGCATAATGAAGATTCAAAAATAACTTTGTAACCCTTGTCACAAAGTTGACTAATACTTAAGAGATTGTATTTTAAACCATCTACTAATAAAATATTTTCAATATACTTGAAGGGAGTGATACCAACATTACCTATACCAATAATCTTTTCTTTGCCATTGTCTCCAAATGTGACTATCCCTCCATTTTTAGCATCAAGCGTGATGAATTGAAACTCATCACCGATCATGTATCTTGAGCATCCGTTGTTAAGATACCATCTTTCGATTTTCTTCTTTGGATGCAAGATACACCTACATGCAAAATCAAGTCCTTACTCTCGGTACCCAAGTTTTCTTGGATCCTTTAAGGTTAGTCACAATGGTTTCTTTTGAAACCCATATTTTCTTTACATTTGAATTGTTAGAGAAGCATGTATAAGATTTGTATCCTAGTTTACCACATTTAAAGCAAAAAATATTTAAAAATTTATTACTTTATGAATTTATAAAAATATTTTTTAGAAATTTTTATTTTCTTAGGGGGTTATAGCCTAGAGCAGTCTTATCATAAACGGCCTTTTGATTTTCAAGAATCATATGAAGTTTATTTAAACTCAAAGTAAATTTTTCAACTATCAATTTTAAATTGCTAATTTTATTTTTTAAATTTAGATTCTCTTGAGTTAAGACTAGTTTTTCACTTAGGATAGTTTCATTTTTTTTTTAGCAAGACTTGATTTTTTAATTTTAATTCTTTATTTTTAGTTTCTAACTTCTTTAAATTATCTATTAAATCATAGAAGACTTCTTAAAGTTCTTCGAATATAAATTCATTTGAGATTTTAGCACTTACCTTATTCTCATGTGCCATAAGGCACAGGTTGGCTTGTTCATGAGCTTCTTTCTCTTTGGAGCTTGAGTCATCACTATCACTCCATGTTGCCACCATATCCCTTTTCTTGTATTTCTTAGAAATCTTTTTAAGTTGAGAACATTCAAACTTAAAGTGCCCCGACTTCTTACATTCATAGCAAATAATGGGCTGCTCCCTATCCATTTTCTTGCTATGCTCCTCTTTGGTAGGTAGCTTCTACCTCATCTCTTGTTTTCTCTTCAAAAATCTTTTGAACTTTCTTGTGATGAGGGCTATTTCTTCATCTTATTCTTCATCTTCCATTTCATCAGATTTCTCATCTTGTTGAGTGGTGGGTTTAAGGGCTATTATCTTTTTTTCTTGATATTTTCTTCTTGATGTTGTTTCATGCTTAGCTCGTGTGTCATTAGAGATCCTAGAAGTTCCTCCAAGGATAAAATATTCAGACCTTTGGCTTCTTGGATTATAATCACTTTGGCCTCCCATGTTCTTGACAAAGATCTAAGAATCTTCCTCACAAGGTCACTATTAGAATAAGACTTGTCAAGATTTTTATGACTATTTATAATATTTATAAATCTAGTAAATATTACAGTTATTGACTCATCATGCTCCATTTTAAAAAGTTTCTATTTATGCATAAGCATATTAATTTTTGACTCCTTAACTTGATTAGTGCCGTCATGAGTTACTTGTAATTTATCCCATATTTTCTTAGCTGACATGCATGTTGAAATATAATTAAATTTATTAGCATCTAGAGCACAATATAAAATATTCATGGCTCTTGTATTGAGTTGAGCCATTTTCTTATCAATCTCATCCCATTTCTTTTCGAATTTAATTGATTTCTCACCATCAATTATCTTAGTGGGTGTGTATGATCCATTAACTATGATACTCCACATATCATAGTCAAGTGCTTGTATGAAAATTCTCATCTGAGCTTTTCAATAGGTATGGTTTGTTCATTAAAAAATGGAGGTCGGTTTGTAGAGTGCCCCTCGATTAAAGAAATACTAACTTGGGTTGACGTAGATCTTTGGCTCTTTGATGGTTAAATCAAAGTAGGACTAGAGCACCGAGCTCTGATATCACTTATTGCCTAGCTATGCAACCTAAGAGAGAGGATGAATTAGATTTTTAAAATTTTAAAGCTAATTTAAAAATATCAAGATTGAATGATAATATGCAAGATGTGTGTAAAGCGATTTAGGTTTGAGAAAAAAATATAAAAAATTAGAGAGCAAGAATTTAACAAACTAAGGAAAGAAAGATAGCAAACACACTACAAACAAGCAAGATTTATAGTGATTCAGTGCTTTTCTTACACCTACATCCACTTCCTAAGCTTCTACTTGAAAATTAAAATTTACTAACCATATTCAAATTGAATACACCATTGAAAACCTCCAACCCTAGCTATCCCGAGCTAGAACACTTATTTTTTAGGTACAAGCCAACCCAATACAATCCTATTCAAGGTTAGGATCAACTTTTCTAAGTTTTGAAACCCCTTAAAACTTGAATCAAAATAGTAAACCAGTGAGAAAGATTTAATGACAATCAAATATAAGTTTAGCTTCCTTTGTGAGCAAATAAAATCTTAAGAATGCTTTTCACAATAGTGGATGAAGCTTTTTTGATTTTTCTCAAGATTGTTGGAGATTGAATGAGCTCTTGAGAGATTGGTGAACTTGAAGATGAAAGCTTCTTTTCTTGATGAATACTTTTTGCTTAGGGCTGATAATTAATTCTTCAATCTCTTGTGTTTTTTTCTATTTAAAGCCTTTTAGATCTTCAATAGGTGGAGGAGAGAATCCTGGGCAAGATTTGTAGTTGTTAGAGATATTAAAGAAATCATTTAAATCAGCCAAAATAAGAAAAAAATTATCATTGCAGAAAAATTTTCATTGTAGGGATCGACTCATGGGTTGACTTATGGCACAGGGGTCGACCTCTGAGACAAAATTTAGAAAAATAGTCATTTTATATTTTTAGCCTTCAGAACAGTAGAGGTTAATTCTGTAAGGATTTATGGTGCTCCCAAGCCTTGGGAGGCCATAGAAGGAGTCAAGGGGTTGGCTCCGAAAGATTCTAGGGGCTTGGTTGGTGCTTCGAATATCTAGAGACATAAGGTGAAGCAAGGAACTCAAAATCAGGAGAATCAAGACTGCAGAAAGAAGATTTTCTATAGGTTAGCTGGCTTAGTCCAAAATTGGGTCAGGCTAAGTTTCAGTAGCACAAGGCAAAAATAGAGAGCTGTGCGTTCGAAACTACTGGCATAGCACAGGAACTGGGCCAGCTCAGTTTTGCAGACTTAAGCCAATCCTAGTGGAACTTAGTTGGCTCAGTGCTGAAGACTGAGCCAGCTCAGTGCGCATGGTAGAGTTACGCAAGGATTTGTTTTGGGCTAGGGTCTAGGATTGATCCTAGAGGATCTTAAGGTCCTAGATTTGTGAGATCTTAAGGAGGGCTAATTTATGTATGGATCAGGATCTAGAATCCAGAGGATGAGAGCATGGGAGACATGGGTGCACATGGGATCAGTGAGTGCTTTCATGTATTGGGTTAGTCCGAGGAGTTTTTTGGTCCGGGCCTTAATAGGCTATGTATAAATACATAGGTTGTATTAGAGTTTCATTATGCTCATGGAATACAGAATATTTTCTCCCTCAACTCTCTTCTTCTCTTCTCTCTAGAGTTGTCGTCCCAGGAATCTTGAAGAAGCCCTAGAGAAAGGAGGCATCTCCCTTAAGCCCAAGGAGGGAGGCATCCCATCATAGATCCAGATGAAGGATCGGTGGTTTGCTGTCCATAGAGAACATCATAGATTTCTTTAGGTCCGTGCTAAAGATCAGGAGCTTCCGGAACATGGTATCGGAGTTTGTGATGCCAAGGATGATTGGCATTCGAGCGATATCATGGAACCTCAATTGGTATCAGAGAGAGGTGATGCCAGTTGGTGTGCCAACATTTGGTATCAGAGCCTAATGGTGCATGGAAGAAAAGGAGAAGTCATACAAGGTGAAATCAGAAATCTACATAAGGATTCCATGCTATGTCTCAAATCTATCTTTGTTATTACTATGGTTTGGCCAATCGAGAGTAGCAGGTTGAAGGTGAAGGTCGAGAGGTTTAATGGAAAGAAATTTTTTTTGAGGTGGAAGGATTTGGTGTATGATTTGCTGATCGATTGTGGTGGAAAGGCTAGGATATATGATGATTATGTGATAGGCAGGGAGCGCTAGAGTGCTACAGTAGCACTTTCTTGGAGATACAGGGCTGAGAGAGGCTCGATGATATAGCAGTTGAAGGAGGTATCTTAGTATAGAGCATCAGAGTTCTCTAGGAAGATGGGCAGTGTAGGACTGTTGAAGAGAGATTTTTCAAGGAGTAATGGTTGAAGAAAGGCTGAAGAAGCGACTATATATCCTTCGATGTCTGAAAGGTGGAGAAGTAGTCGGAGATGTATTCAGTAGTTTGATCAGAGCATGGATTTATGAAGTCTTGGAAGTGATGGAGATGGATGATCTATGGAGGTCTAACAGGTTAGGACTGGACGGCTGTAGAGTGGCGTAGAGATGAGTCAGGGAGCACTGTAGGAGCGCTTTTCTGGAGATACGAGGTTAAGAGAGGCTTGATGGTGCAGCAGTCAAGGAGTGTATCTTAGTAGAGAGTGTCAGTGGCATCTCAGAGAGATCGGATGCAGGTCTTAGGGAGAGCCAGGAGGTCTCAGGGAGCGTCAGGAGGAATCAAATAGTCGGAAGTATCATGGATCAGATTTCTTCTATAGGAGCACTAGGGAGAGTCACGGTTCAGGTGGAGGATGGTTCTTCGAATTTAACTAAAGCGATGGTTGGTGTAGGGGCAGAAGAGAAGGACTAGGGTGAAAATTTTTAGGATTCAATTGCTGGTTTTAGAAGAGTTGGATGAGCTCTTGGGTTTCGAAGATGCCCGTGGATTATGGAGGTATCTGAGATGGTTTCAAAGGGATCCACGAAATGCGGAGGGTTCAAAGAGGCAGCGATAATGTTTGAGGTGCAGCAGCAGGCTCAACAGTGCAGCATTGAGTAGTTGGCCTCGAGGGACTCGATGATAGAGTCGACTTATGCGGCATTAGGTAGACTTTGGATATAGGTGGAGCTCCACAGTGGTAGCTTCACAAGTGGAGAATAAATTTGGCATGAGTTCAGAGCATCGATGATGCACCATTCCAGATGGAGCAGCGTGTGCAGGTGGATAGACATAGCTCTAAGAAAATCGTGTTAGGTGGTACAGCATGTGCTGGTGCAGAAATACTGTAGGTTTTCTAGAAAAGTTCAGAGAAAGTGATACAACTACTAAGCAGAAAGAATCCTACAATTTTAGGATGGTGTAGAGGTGCAAGCCAAGGTCTTTAGTGGTAGAGGTGGTCATCCAAAAGGCCTCAAGGGTGTACAACAACTGAAGAAGATTGATGGAGGTAATGTTTGCAAAGGAGCTATCGAGTGTGCAGGGACAGCAGGATCATGCAGGAGGTCATTGCCAAGAGGTTTGCCAAGGCTTGGGAGCACTAAGGTGGAGATTATGAGGATTTATGGTGCTCCCAAGTCTTGGGAGGCCACGGAAGGAGTTAGGGGGTTGGCTCTAGGGATTCTAGGGGCTTGGTTGGTGCTTCGAAGATTTGGGATACAAGGTGAAGCAAAAAATCAAAGTCAAAAAATCAAGACTGCAGAAAGAAGATTTTCTGTAGGTTAGCCAGCTCAGTCCAAAACTAGATTGGCTAAGTCTTAGAGCACAGGCAAAATAGATAGTTGAGCGTTCGGGACTGCTGGCATGGCACAAGACTGGGCTAGCTCAGTTTTGGACTGAGCCAACCTAGTGGAACTTAGCCGACTCAGTGTTGAGACTGAGCTGGCTCAGTGCGCGGGCAGAATTATACGAGAGTCTATTTTGGACTAGGGTCTGGGTTGATCCTAAGGGTCTTAAGGTCTGGTTTGAGAGGTCTTAAGGGGGCTAATTTATGTATGGATCAGGTCTAAATCCAGAGAATGAGAGCATGGGAGACATGGGTTTACATGGCTCGGTGAGTGCTTTTATGTATTGGGTTAGCCGAAAAGTTTTTTGATCGGACCTAATGGCTATGTATAAATAGATAGGTTGTATTAGGATTTCATTAAGCTATGGAATACAGACCTTTTCTCCCTCAACTCTCTTCTTCTCTTCTCGCTAAAGTTGCCGCCATAGGATTCTTGAAGAAGTCCTAGAGAAGGGAGGCATCTCCCTCAAGCCCAAGGAGGGAAGCGCCCTATTACAGATCTAGGTGGAGGATCAGTGGTTTGCTGCCCATAGAGAACGTCACAGATTCCTTCAGGTCTGTGCTAAAGATCAGGAGCTTCCGAAATATGGTATCGGGATTTGTGATGCCAAGGATGATTGACATTCGAGCGATATCATGGAACATCAATTGGTATCAGAGAGAGGTGATGCCAGTTGGTGCACCAACAGACCCTAGGGTCGACCCTTCGCATAGAGACAGTGTGCCAAACAGCCCTTTTCAACAGGAGACGACCTAGGGGTTGATCCTTTTGCTTCAAACTTGATTTTCTTCCAAAATAAGCATCCAAAAATCATGGGACTGCCTCTAAAGATTAAAAATCTTTTATACTTGCTCTTAAGGCTCTCAGATCAAAACTTGATAAAATTATAATTTTTTCCCTGAAATACAAAAAGTCTTTTTTCAAGCCAAATTTATTAGTAATCCCCTCAAATGCTTTATAATCATTAAAATCAAATCTTGGAGCAACAAAATTCATGGATATCATAAATGATTTAAAAAATTTAGATAAAGTTTATACTAACAGAGAATTAGTGAGAAAGATTCTCAGGTCTTTGCCTAGGACATGGGAAGCTAAGATAACAGCCATCCAGGAGGCAAAAGATCTGAACATGTTATCTTTAGAGAAGCTCATTGGATCCTTGATGACACATGAGCTAGCTATAAGTTAGCACAATGAGAAAGATAACAAGTAGAAGAAAATAATAGTGCTGAAATCCATGGCTGCTGAAGAAGAAGATGATCTGTCCACCAGTGAAGAAAATAATGAAAACATGACCCTGATGATCAAAAAATTTAAGAAATTTATGGAAAGAAAAAGATAAGGATTCAAGAAGAAGAGCTTCATTAGAGGAGAAGCCAGTAGGAAGAAAGAAAGAAAAAAAGAGAAGGATCAGCCCACTTGCTATGAATGCAGAAAGCCAGGACATTTTAGGACTGAATGTCCTTAGTTGAAGAAAGGGCCAAAAAGAACAAAAAAGAAAGCCATGATAGCAACTTGGAGCGATAGTGATGAGTCAAGCTCGGAGGAAGAAGATCAAAATGAAGCAAACTTGTATTTCATGACATAAGATAATGAGGTATCCTCCACTCTTGATTCAGATTTTATCTTTGATAAACTTCAAGATCCTTTTTATGACTTAATGAAAGATTTCAAAATGATTAGCATAAAAAATAAAAGTCTTAAGGAAATTACTCAAAGACTTTTAAAGAAAAAGAAAGAGATAATTAGTGACAATAACAAATTAAAAGAAGAGAACAAAATTTTAAAGGATGAATTGGATAAAGTAAGGCCTTTAGTTGATAAATTCACTTGTAGTTTAGAAAAACTGCAAATGATCTTAAATAATCAAAAAGAAGTCTATGATAAAGTTAGACTAGGATATAAATCTAAAGACAAAACTAAGTTTTTTAAAAAAAATTTCACTGCACACACTTCAATTGGCACCTCTCACATCACCTATTTTAGATGTAAAAAGGTAGGACACAAAGCATTTGAATGTAATACTTCTAAGTTCAATAAAAAAAATGTTAAAAAGATTTGGATTCCAAAAGGAACCATGTCTACTAATCCTAAAGAACCCAAAAAGACTTGGGTACCTAAGATCATCACTTGATTGTTTATGCAGGAATGCCTTGCAGCCCAAGGATCAAAAAGGGAGTGGTACTTAGATAGCGACTGCTCAAGGTATATGTCGGGTGATAAGCAACAATTCATCATCCTTGAAAGAAAGAATGGGAGAGTAGTCACCTTTGGCGATAATGGCAAAGATAAAATTATTGGCTATGATAAAATTCAGATTACTCCTACCATTTTTATAGATAATATATTGTTAGTTGATAACTTAAAACATAACTTGCTTAGTATTAGTTAACTTTGTGATAAAGGTTTTAAAGTTTCTTTCAAATCTTCTTTGTGTAGAGTATCTAGTTCCTTGGATGATAGTTTAAAATTCATTGGATTTAGACGTGGCAACATCTACATAGTAAACCTTGATGAAATTGCCATGAAGAGTGGCCAATGCCTAGTTGCACTGAATACTAATATAAAGAAAACTAGTTGGCTTTCGCACCGTAGGTTAGGTCATGCTAGCATGCATACTCTTTATAAATTGCATAATAAGGACTTAGTTAAGGGGCTACCAAAACTAGATTTCAAAATTGATCATGTTTGTGACGCATGCCAATTTGAAAAACAAACTAGGGAGAGTTTCAAATCCAAAAATGTGATTTCAACTTTTAGGCCTCTTGAATTAATTCATATGAACTTGTTTGGACCTACTAGGACCACAAGCCTAGGAGAAAAAAAATATGGTCTAGTAATTGTTGATGATTATTCTCATTTTACTTGGATTTTATTTTTGGCTCACAAAGATGAAGCATTTTTAATATTTTCAAAATTTTATAAGAAAATTATAAATGAAAAAAACTCTATTGTGGTATGTATCCGTAGTGATCATGGCACAAAATTTAAAAATAAATATTTGAAGAATTTTGCAATGAACATGGCATTGAACATAATTTTTCTGCACCTAGAACCCCTCAATAAAATGGAGTTGTTAAAAGAAAGAATAGAATCTTAGTTGATATGGCCCATACCATGTTGTGTGAAGAAAAACTATCCAAATATTTTTGGGCTGAAGCCATTAATACAGTATGTTACATCCTAAATAGAGTTTCTATTCATCCAATTTTAAAGAAAATCTCCTATGAGCTTTGAAAAGAAAAAAGATCTAATATTAATTATTTTCATATTTTTGGTTGTAAAATTTTATTCATAATAATGGTAAAGATAATCTAGGTAAATTCGATGCTAAGGCAGATGAGGGTATATTCCTTGAATATTCTACATCTAGCAAAGCATATAGAGTTTTCAACAAACACTCTTTGGTTGTTGAAGAATCTATTCATATCATTTATGATGAAGCTAACAACCAATCTTTGAGAAAGAAAGATATTTTTGATGATAATACAGGAATTCTCGAAGATGGAATGAAGGACCTAAACTTGAAGGACAATAACGTTCAAGATAAAAATAAATCTACAACAATCCTGGAACAAAGCCATGATAGTGAGAATGAAGCAATCGATGATCATAGGGATCTACCCAAGTAGTGGAGGTATGCTCATAATCATCCAAAAGAATTGATATTAGGTGATCCTTCACAAGGGATAAGAACTAGATCCTCTTTTAAGGATACATTTGATTATCTTGCATTTGTTTCTCAAACAAAACCTAAAAATATAAAAGAAGCCGAACAAGATCCTAATTGGATGCTAGCCATGCAAGATGAACTAAATCAATTTGAAAGAAATAATGTATGGACTCTTGTAAACAGACCCATTGACCATCTAATAATCGACACAAAATGGATATTTAGGAATAAATTGGATGAACATGGTAATGTTGTAAGAAATAAAGCTAGACTAGTTGTTAAGGGATATAATCAAGAAGAAGAAATTGATTTTGATGAAATATTTGCACTTGTAGCAAGATTAGAGGCAATTAGATTGTTACTTACTTTTGCTTGTTACATGAATTTTAAACTATTTTAAATGGATATGAAAAGCATCTTTTTGAATGGTTATATTGCTAAAGAAGTTTTTGTAGAACAATCTCCTAGTTTTGAAAATCACGCACTTCCAAACTGTGTATAAATTAAACAAAACTCTTTATGGACTTAAACAAGCACCTAGAGCATGGTATGAAAGATTGAGCAATTTTTTACTACATAATAATTTTATTAGAGGAAGTGTTGACACCACTCTATTTTTAAAAAAGAAAAATAATGACTTTCTTATGGTTCAAATATATGTGGATCACATCATATTCGAAGCTACTAATGAAATTCTTTGTCAAGAGTTTGCTAAGTTGATGCAGGACAAATTTGAAATGAGCATGATGGAGGAGCTGAACTTCTTCCTTGGACTATAAATCAAATAATCAAAGTAAAGCATCTTCATCAGCCAAACGAAGTACATCAAGGAGATGCTAAAGAAGTTTGGCACAAAAAATTGAAAAAAAATCGGCACTCCTATGAGCCCCTCATGCAAACTTGATAAAGACGAGAATGGTAAGAATATGAATGAAAAGCTTTATAGAGGTATGATAGGATTTCTACTTTATTTAATTGCAAGTAGACCTGATATACTATTTAGTGTATGCATGTATGCAAGATTTCAATCTAACCCTAAACAATCACACCTACTAGCTGTTAAGAGAATTTTTAGATATTTAATTTACACACATAACTTAAGACTTTGGTACTTAAAACAATCCTCCATTGAATTGATTGGAGATACTGATGCAGACTATGGAGGATGTAGAATTGATAGAAAAAGTACCAATGATATTTTTTAATTTTTAGGATTAAACTTGATCTCTTGGTACAGCAAAAAGCAAAACTCTATAGCACTATCAACGGCTGAGGCTGAATATGTTGCTACGAAAAGTTGCTATGCTCAAATACTTTGGATCAAGCAGCAACTCAAAGACTTTGGAATTAAGCATAATAAAATTTCTATTAGATGTGATAACGCTAGTGCCATAAACCTGACAAAAAATTTCATTCAACATTCAAGAATAAAATACATTGAAATTAGACATCACATCATTAGAGATCATGTACAAAATAATAACATTGTGATTGAATTTGTCATAATTGAAAATCAACTAGCTGATATTTTTACAAAATCTTTAAATGAAGATAGATTCTCAAAAATCCAGGGTGAACTTGGTATTTATGATTCTCTTTAATAATGCTTAATCTTAAATTTATTGGATCATTTTTGACCTCCTTCCATCATTCCTAACACCTTTTTCCCATCCTAAAAATTTAAGAAAAGTTGGCTTGAAATTTCTTCTATATTCTAATTTTTTTACCTATGCTCGAGAAGTCTCGAGTTTTTCATGAGACCTCTCGACTGAATTTTGAGGCCTCTCCTGCTAAATGTGAGAGCTCTCAAAATTTTTGAGATGTCTTATCGTTAAGATGAGAGCTCTCATTTCGTGCAAGCTTTCTTTTTAAAATCGATCTACGAGAGGTCTCTTATTCCATTCTTTCATTCCACTCATCCAAGACCTCTCCTCCATTCTCTCCAAAACTCTCGTTCGTTCCTAAAAAATCCTTCAAATCACTCTTTCTTGTCCATTCCCTCTAAACCTTGGCCCCCAATGGCTCCGAAGAAGAGATCGCTCGTTGCTTAGAGACCCTCCGTCACATCATTGACTGAAGCTAGGGCTAAACGATAGCGCGACATGGCTCCATCATCTCCATTTGCTTCATCATCTCGTGCCCGGCTTTTCATTGCTACTAGGATAGTTCCAACGGGCCACTGTGTGGACATCACTTATCTTGATCGGGAGCACTTCCATATTGGGTCCTGGATCCGGCAGCAAGGTTGAAAAAAAGTCTATACCCTAGAGGTGAACGTTTATCTGGACTTAATAAGGAAATTTTTTGACCATATTAGTTTTGAGCATGGGTCGAAGGTAGAATCTATTGTAAAAGGAGTGTATATTTATTTAGATGAGAGAAAAATAAGGCAGCTCCTTGAAGTGCCTAGGGCTGGGATTAGTAACCTAAACTTATTTGATAAAACTGAAGCCCTTAAATGTGTCTTAGAAAGAGAAGAGGTTGATAAAATTTTCAACTTGTTTCACATCTTCTTTCGGTCAAAACAAGATTACTGCTGTCCTTTATCAGTCATATTGTTTTTCCTAAAGTTAGAAGACATGACTGGATTAGAAAAAGAGAACTTGGAGTCATGTTCTTTATGGTGACTGGAACGCCCATCAGCTTTTCCTCTCTTATGCTACAACAACTGAAGGATATATACAGCCAACAAGAGCAAGACATGTTTACCCTATGGAATGATCTTCACCTTAATCTTCAAAGACTTTCAAGTTAATCTAGAAGGTGAAGATTTCAAAAAGCTGGCTCACACGGACTACATCAATGAGGAAACATTGAATCAGATGAAATTCATAAAGAAGGATGATAAATGGGTGAGGGTAGATGAACGTGCTGCAAGCGAGCCTGAAGAATACAGATCTCCATCCCCTCCACCATCACCATCTGCTGGACCCTCCTTCACTACACCAGGATCTCCACACTCTCCTCAGGTGCCTCCTTGTCCTGCTCCAGCTCCTCCCCCAGCTTTTGATCAAGATCTGTTAGTTAAAAGGGTGGTAGAAGAAGTGATTCAGAAAGTATCTGAAAGGTCTATGGATATACTATCCAGTGTGAGGCATCAACTTTTAGTAAGCATGGAAGAGCGAAGGATATCCATTAAGGGTCAAATATAAATACTTAGTCAACAAATCAGTGGATTATCTCAAAGGTTAGAAATTTTGGAGAAGGAGCAACATAAAATATTAACTCAAATTGAACTACTCCTATCCGACAACACCAGAATTGCACAGAGACTTGAAGAGAATATCACTATTTAGTACATCATAGCTGAAGTCCTCATTTTCACTCTACGGCAGATTTTGAGTCGGACTTCTTCTTTTGGACCATCATCTTCTTCTAGACAATCACCATCTTCTAGATCTGCTCCTCACTTATCCTTAACTAGACTCAAATCTTAATCTGAATCCATCATTGAGTTTCTCTCTGAGGGCTGGATCTAGTTTTTCTTTTGTTTTAACTTTTGATTTAGGTATATTGGTATGAGATTCATTTTTTGTAAACTAACATACACTTCTAACTATGTAGTATAAAATCTTGGAATGGAATCAATCCTTTTTATATTCTTGCCTTCTTTATCTCTTTTATGACCATTTCATTGTTGTGATTTTGATGATGACAAAAAGAGAGAAATATTAAGAAAAAATATGTAAATGTATAATCAATTCAAACTAAAATACAAAAAGGAGACTTTTAGAAAATGAATTATTTGAATTGATCAAATGCAAATCTAATTCCTTTCATATTATTCACAAGAGCATACACTAAGAGGGAGAATGATTATTCAAATCTTATTCATTTTATGAGAGCATATATTAAGGAAGAGCTTCAGCACAAAAACTTTGCATTCAATAGTTCATGATATTCATATTTCTTATAATCATTTTATGGATTGCTTGATATTTTATCACCATCAAAAAGAGAGAGATTGTTGAACCCTCTAAATGATTTTGATGACCAAATATTAAAGAAAATGATTACTAATATATTTTATTTTAAGTATTCTAATGTTAGAAGAAAGAGAGCTCTTTGACCAAAATAAGGAATACATTAAGTAAAAATCAATCAAAATTTAAATTTTCTTATTCAAAGTAAAAATTATCTCAAAATCATCTTGGAACAGTCTTCGAGATGTCTCAAATTTTTTTTGAGAGCTCTCGAATGGACTGGCATGCCCCAAGTGCTGTTTTGGCTTAATTTCGAGAGGTCTCAAAAAAATCTCAAGAGCTGTCAATCTCAGATGATAGAAACTCAATTTTTGTGTTCTAAGAATGAGAGGTCTCGTAGGATTTTTGAGAGATCTTGCAATCCCCGTGAGATGGCTCATTCAGAACCGAGAGATCTTGGTCTCAGGTGAGCGATTTTTCTAGAAAGATGATTTTTCGTGAGACTGAAGGTGAGAACTCTTCTCTTCAAACTGAGAGGTCTCGTAACTTGATGAGACATGTTGAGACAAACCGAGAGGTCTCGAGATTCGACGATAATTTTTTTATGGGACATTTCAGATCAGATTTTTTTGACTCCAATGGCTAGTTGCTACTCTCCAATATTCGAATTTTGCTTTTTCTAAGCTCCAATCATCATCAGAAAAGAGAAATGCTATAGATATAATAGGAAGAAGGCTTCTCCATGATCAAAAAGAAGAAAAATGAGAGAAAAAAAAAACACGCTCTATTCTTGAATGAAAATCTCCATCTTCAATCAATATGTTCTCTTAAGTATTGAAGAATCCTCAAGTGCATTAACTCCATGGATTCAAAAAGGCTTTCAACGAACTGCAAGGACAACTCTACTACTCGTTCAAAGAACCCTTTTGAGTTGAAATATTTTCGTTCCCCTTTCCATGTATTTGATTTCAGCAGGGGCTGAAACTTGGGTTTTGGAGTTTTTCTCCCCATTTGTCTATTCAGATTGGTTTATCAAATTCTTGTAAGGATTGTGGTTGGTGAATCTAGAAAAAAATCAACTAGGTTATTGGATAGTGAGCCCAAAAAAACTATTCGACTATAATCTTAAGGGATTATAGTAAAATTTTTAAGAGTTTGCTTGGAGAGTGGATGTAGGTGCTGGGAGTGCACCGAACCACTATAAAATTTGCTTGCTTGTGTGTGTGCTCTAGCTTATGTCTTCCTTTTGTTTTCACATTTGATTCACTCAAGATTTAATTTTTTTTATCACCGCACATATCTATTTTAAATTTTTGAAAACCCAATTCACCCCCCCCCCTTAGGTTGTTCATCTAGGCAACAAAAAGAAATTTATCAAAAGAAGAAAGAATATATGATAAAAGAGAATTATTGTTCGAAGTCTATGCAAGCACTGAGTATAAGGAGTGAAGAGGGCTTTGGTATGAGATCGCCAGGTTGGTGTCATAGGGCTTGCCTTCTCTCGTCGTTGAGGACTTCAACTATATTGTAGGTCCCCATTAGAAGAGGTGTGGCAGGCAGCCTGGGGACAGCATTGAATCTAAAGAATTCTGAGACTTAATCAACGATGCGGGTCTGATTAATCTTGGCTATATTGGTTCTAAATTCACCTGGTGCAACAGCTGGTAGACGATGGCTTGGGTCTGGGAGAGGATTGATCAGGCACTTGCTATTGTTGAGTGGATCCAGCAATTTTTGAGGTACCAGATTCAGCACCTACCAAGGATTGCATCAGATCAATATCCGATTCTCATCTCTATGAATGGTCTAGACATGCCTAGGTCCCTATTTTGGTTCGAGAAGTTCTAGATCTTTTATCTAAGGTTGTGCCATCTAATTCAAGAGGTGTGGAGGATACCAGTTCGTAGGGATGCAAGATATTGGATGACCTGAAGATTGGAGCTGGCCAGGCTTAGACTCCTTTAATGGAGCCATCTTGAGGTTGGTGACATTTTTAGATGGATCGAGCGGGTGCGGAGCTACAATTGAGGGAGGATCATGAGGGGGGCTTCTAGGAGCTTGATCTATGAGAGTTTCATCATAAGCTCTCGGAGCACCATTCCTTATTGAGATAGCAAGAGACATTATAGAGATAGAAGTCCAGGATTTAGTGAATTAGGGAGAATGACCAGAATATCGGATTTTTTTTACCATTCCACTATAATCTGGAGGTCTGCCAACCATATCAGAAAACTACGGGAGACGATGGTAGAGTTATGGATGACAACGAGAGGATCAAGTGGTAGATCTTCCATTTCTTCAGGGATCGTTGGACGGCATCCTTGGGTAGGGACTTTTCCATCCATGGGGCTCAGCTTGTGACCTACATTTATGATCAAGAGAATACGGCCCTGACTTATTCAGTGTTTGATGGAGAGGTGCATGGGGCCCTTTGGTCTCTCAGGAAGAATAAGGCCTTGGGACTAGATAGGTTTCCCCCATTTTTCTTCCATTGGTATTGGCCTATTGTTAGAGGAGAGGTGGCAGAGATAGTGCAGTTGGCTTTCGAGTATAGAGATATTTTAGTGGAGTGGAAGAAGATGCCGGTTTCTCTCATCCTGAAGTGGATTGATGCATTGATCCTGGGGCATTTCAGACTGATCAGTCTTTGTATCATCCTCTACAAGGTATGTGTTATTCTTGGTCGATCGTCTGAAGTCGATTGGCATCATGTGATTAGTTTCGAGTAAGGTACTTTTGTTAGTGGTCAGTCCATCTCCAATAATATTTTGCTTGCTTGAAAGTTTATGCATGACCTTTAGTATGCTCCTGGTTGTTGCAGTCCATGATGATTAAGTTGGTCATGGAGTGGGCATATGACCAGATGAGCTGGCATTTTCTTCAGTGGATGCTTCAAAAGCTGGGTTCTGGGAGACGTGGATTGGCTGGATTATGGATTGTGTTGAGTCCACAAGCTTTGCTATTCTAATCAATGGTATTCTGACAAAGTTCTTCCATTTATTAGTCAAACTTTGCTAAGGGTGCCCTCTCTCTCTCTTTACTTGTTCATTTTGTACACTGATTCTCTATCTTAGATGTTGAGGGTGGTGGTTCAGGGGCTGGTGTTGGAGCTCTATTAGCCCGCTGCTAGGGCCTAGCTGCTCTCATACCTTCTTTTTGCAGATGATTGCCTCTTTATTGGATGAACCTTGGTTCAGAATGCAAGGTGCTTGGTGTCCATTGTCAAGACATACTATCGGACATCTAGCTAGTTGGTGAATCTATAAAAGTCTACAATCATCTTTAGCCTCAGGATAAGGACCCAAGTATAGTAGGTGATTCATGAGAGGCTAGGGATCCAGGATCAAACTAGGACCTTGACCTATCTAAGGGTTCCAATTATGGGTTGGCATGTCTAGAGGGCCGAATGTAGACCTATGGAGCAACGGATTTTGGAATGCCTTGAGGGTTGGTAAGCTAACACCCTTTCCATGATGGATAGGATGACTCTTGTAAGGTTGGTGCTTAGTTCATTCTAGTGTATCGCTTGGCAAACATAATTATGTCAAGTTCATGTCCAGAGGGCTGGAGCAGTGGTTCCATAACTTTTTATAGGGATCGAGGCACCATGGTCGTCGGATCCACCTATTGTCTTAGGAGGTAGTCTGCCAGCTTATGAAGGATGGAGATCTAGGGATTCAATCCCTGTTGATTAGGAGAGAGGCTTTGATCACCAGACATGTTGCCAGACTCATTATCCAGCCTATTTGTCTTTGGAGCAGGGGTGATGAGGGCCCGATATGGGGCATGGTGAAGGAAAAACTAGATTTTTCTACTGTAGGATGCATATGATCGAATCAGATTTATAACAGAATAATTTAAAATTTTTTTTTTGATCTAATCAAATTTGAGAATTCTCAAATCTGATTAGATTTATCTAAAATTTATAAATAAAAATAGTGATATCTAATATTACCTGATCGGATAAATCATTTACTCATTGTAATGATCTGATAATTGATCTGAGGTTCTGATTGAGATGCGCATGCGCCCGGTCTCTACCAGTATGTTAGATCTGAAAGTCTCCTCCTTTTGAATCTGATCTTCAAAGATCAAATCTAGTGTCTTTCCATAGAGCCTTCAAATCAAACTTTGAAGGCTACACGTTCATCCCACGAATATCGTCGTGTCACTGATTTTCATCGATGAAACTTTGTTGACTTCAAGGATTGATTTTGATGAGTAACAAAATATTTGAGTATATATTTAAACTAATGAAGTTGTTGATATCATATTTTAGGATGCATTTTAAAGTACCAAATAAAACTTTCATATAAATATAATTAAAAATTGATAGAGAAGATTTGGATGCTTTTGAAGCATAAATCACATCTAAAACAAGATTTGCAAAGGACATCCCCAAACCAAAATTAAAGAGGAGAACCTTTGGGGGAACTAAAATTTTTTAGCTTAAGAAGCCCACGAGTTGACTCATAGTTTGACTCATTGTTCAGCTCGAGCTAATATGCAGACTGGTACGTAGAAGTTTTAGAAGGAACAGTCTTAAGTGGAGGCTCGAGTCGACTTGAGGTTCTCAAGTCAAAGTCTCAGTGAAAATTCAGAGAATGGTGATTTTGGGATAAGATCTCAAGCAGACGCTCGAGTCGAAGTCTCAAGAGAAATACAGAAGATGATAATTTTGAAGCAAAGTTTGGCACAGTCTCGAGCAGAGGCTCGAGGTCCATGAGTTGAGGATTGAGAAGAGTAAAAAGTCTTGAGTAGAGAAATGAGCAGAGTAAAAGATCTCAAGCTAAGGCTCGAGTCAACTCGAGGTTCGACTTGAGCTCCAACAGCTAGTTTCTACAGACTGTCTAGAACTATGTAGATTGGATTCAAACCATCATTTTTGCTTCTCCAATGGTTAAATAAAATTCTCCAGCCTACCAAACATGAAAAATTATCTACAAAATACCTGGAGGAAGAGACATGATTATTCATTCATTGAGAGAAATAAAAAGTTAAAGAAAAGAGTCCAAAAAGCATTGAACAAAAAGCATTTAACTCCCATCTTCAAGAAAAATTAAATCAAGAGATTCCATTCAGCAAGAAGACAAGCTCAAAAGCCTTCAACAAAGAAGATTTCGAAAAGCTTCATCGACTTATTTGCTCATCAAAGAAGCTTTTTGTTCATTTTTGTTGTTCAACTTTTCTCTTTCTTGTAACTTAGCTTCAATAGGATTTTGAAGCTAAGGAGAAAGCTTATCCAAGCCTGAAAATTAGATTGTAAGCCAAGGATTGGCTTAGAATTTGGTTGTGGTTGGTGAACCAATGTAAAAACCAACTAGATTTTGAATAGTGAGCTTTGAAAAACTATCCCGTTGTAATTTTGAAGAGATTATAGTAAAATTTTCAAGTGGACCTTGGGGAGTGGATGTAGGTGCAAGGGGCACCGAACCACTATAAATTTTCTAGTATTTATGATTATCTTGTTTACTTCATTTCATTGCATTTCTGCATATTTAGAACTAAAGCATACACCATCACATCATTTGTTTTTAAAAACAACATCCAACTAGCTTCAAGTTTTGAAAAACCTAATTAACTCCCCCCCCCTTGGGTTATTTTGCTGAGCAACAAACTTGATCTTTGCTCGTAGGTTTTGCCCAACTCTTGGGCATGGAGAAGAGGGAGAGGATCAGATGAGGGAGGCATGAAGATGGAGATTTTGATAGGGCTTCACCATAAAAAAATCATGATGCACAACAGCTTGCGCACGACCCTATTTATAGACCTAGTCAAGAGTCTCTGCGCAAATGACTTTGAACAGGTCAAAGCCAACATGCAGAAGGACTCTCCCATGATCTCCATGCCCCACACCACCTTTTTTTAGATTCTTGTCATACAAAAATAAAGAGAAATGGTGTGGAACAATTTTAGATGAGAAGTATTGGCATAGGGGACTCTCATCTCCCTAGAGTTTGATGAATATCAAACTCTTTGACCCAGTCAAAATGGGTCACCCACCTTATCCATCAGATGCACATGCCATAAAGGGGCATGCACTCACAAAATCCATGTAAAACCTAAGGGGGGTGTGCCCCTAGAAAGTCTCCGGGGGGCTCACGCCCCTCTCCCTTTCTTTCTTGCATCTGGATCAACATTTGACCCTTGTCCTATTTTCATATTTTGGGATTTAGGACAAAACCTTTTCAAGTCCCATCCAAAGGATTTATGTCAAGTCTTAATCAAGTTAGAATAAGTTTTGATCAGGCCAAGACTTGGTCCAGTCAGATCAAGAAAAATCCATCTAGAATTTTTGTGAGTGGCTTATCCAAATTTCATCTCATGAGTTTAGGACAAGCCCTAATCTGGCAAAGACAATCTTTATCTTGTTTTCATCTTATGAAATTTAGGATAAGTCTTGATCAAGATAAGACAAGATCTAGTCAAATTAAGATAAATCTATACAAAGTTTTCGAATGAGCTTTGTCCAAATAGTTCTAGAAATTAGCAGGTCTTGTCCTATTTTCATCCAAAAAATTAGGACAAGCCTAGATCAGGTTAGGACAACACTTTTCTGACCTGGATAAGTTTCAGTCAGACTAGGATAGAGCCATACAAGACTTTTGGATGAGCCAAATCTAATTTAGCTCAGTCAAGATGAACCAGAAAGATGATAGAAGAAAAATATTAGGTTCGATCGTGTGCTAACATGATTTTCTTAAACCTAATTGGATCTAATCCAAATCAATAAAACTGGGTTAGCTCAATTGTTGACATTCAGATCCAAATCCTTATTTGTGTGATCCAGTTAGGTTTAGTTCTGTATGATAATGGGATATGTCATGATCTCCATCATCGATATCATCGAAACACCTTTCGATGGACTAGAACTCTTTTAATTCACCTAATTAGAATTATCGATCATTAAGATAATTCTAATTAGTTTCAAAATCCACCAGTGATACCTAGCAGTATATGACGGCAACCATCAAAATTGAATAGTGAACCTCTCGGTGTAGCTACCTGCGTGATTGGATTCTTCTATCATAAGTCTTGATGGGATTAGGATTAAGATGAACTCATCAAACCCAACACCCGTCAAATGAATGAATCGTTTAATTCGAGTCCGATGTGAAACATTAATAGAAACTTCTTTCTATTATTTCACACTACCATGGTCATGGGTTTTAGGACTCGATCTCATGATCATTATAGGACCACTCATTCTCTATCGAGATTGATAGATCCCATCTTGGTGCAATCCAATTTCTATAATGAACATGCAACAACTAACATACACCTCAGAATTTCAAATAGCTAGGAGACCGAGTTATGGTGTAGTCAAACTATAACATCCTTAAGGTGAACTACCAATGCATCTCAAGTCAAAGAACCAAACACATGCTGCAGCATCGAGCTAGTAATCGATGAGAAGGTAGACTCCCTTATGACTGCTTGAGGTGGTCACGCTCAGTGCCCTTGTTCTTAATAAGTACTTATACTCTCGCTCTAGTGTCTCCACACCATAGATTCAAGATTCATCTATTCTAAGAAAGCGATCAGACATCGATCTTCTGGATTGATCACCATCCTTGTGATGATTCTACATCGAAATTCATTTATGAGTTAATTATGATAATTCATGCCTTAAATTCTTTACTCTTGAAAGTATGTGTTATCATGCCAATTAACTCAATTGATATATCACAGACACTTTAATACACAACATGATAGAATAAATAATTTTTTAATTAATTTAAGTTAAAATTATAAAAATATTCTTAAAAAGTATTTAACAAGTGTTAGCCAATCTAGCTTCTAGGGCACATATCTAACAAACTCTCACTTGACCTAAAGCTAATTGGCTACAAATCTAAGTTCCATCTTCTCAAGATGGGCTTAGATCTTTTGTGGGCCTAAAGACTTCATCAGTGGGTCAACTGCATGGTCTATAGAGTTGACTCTCTTAACCTCGATGTGTTTCTTCTTGAGGTAATCATGGATGAGGTCCGTCTTCTTAGAACTCCTCCAACTTATAGTACCACCATTATATTGAAACAAACTTTCAAATGTTGACTTTTGATCATTTATATTAGACATAATATTTGAGTCTGCATAGTCCTGAATCTGGAGTTCACCATACTGAACCTCTTCAGCACCTCTTCTATGTGAGAGATCCAACATCTTCTTCAGTCTATCCCTATAGATCTAAAGATGCTTGTCCTAGATCTTTCATAGAAAATTTCTTAGATAACCATACTTTGATCAATGTCAGTATGGGAATATCATCCCAATCAGAAGGATGTCATCCATGTCCAATAGGAAGAAAACAACAGCGCTCCTACTAATCTTCTTGAACACACTTGATTTCTCTTCGTTCTTGATAAAATCAAATGATTTGATTACATCAAGCATTCCAACTCTGAGATGCTTGCTTGAGTTCATAGATGAACCTTTACAGCTTGCAGACCTTTGTGATCACCATCACTGGATGTGAAAATAAATGGCTGTTCCATATAAATATCTTTCTTAAGATATTCATTTATGAACTCTGTTATCAAGTCTATCTGCAATATTTCATAATTGAAATATACTGTAATGGGGAGTAATGTGCGGATGGATGGCCACTGATGAGAAGGAATCTTGATATTCTTTCACCACTAGCCTAGTCTTGAATGTCTTTACATTTTCATCCGCACCTATCTTTTACTTGAAGATCCATTTACACCCAATAGGTACTATACCTTCAGGTGGATCTACCAAAATCCAAATTTGATTTGAGCACATCAAGTCAATCTTTGACTTCATTGCCTCTAACTAATTTTTGGAGTTGATATCTGATATCGTCTCATCATAGGCTCTGAGATCATCATCATGAACCTCATTTCTCATGAGAAATATTTTTTTTACATCCTCTGAAATAGTACCTAAGTACCTTTAAAAGGATGGAAAGTCCTATTTATCCTATGAGGTGGAGGAGGTTGTGAGCCTAATCTATCTTTCGATGCCACCATTTTGAATAAACTATTTTTCAATAAAATGGCATATCGACTTACAATCATATCATGATCTTCTAAAAGATAGGAATAATATCCTAATAACTCTTTAGGATATCCAATAAACCAAGCTCTAAGGGACCTAAATTCTAATTTATCTACCATCAGACAATTTAAATTCTGAGATAACTCAGACTTGGCTTCTTACCATGCCATATCACATATGCAGTGACAGGAATGATTTTAGATGGAATCCTATTTAGTAATTAGATAGTTGTCATTAAATTGTTCCTAAAGAAACTCAAAAATATCCGTGAAGCTTATCATGGATTGGACTATATCCAATATGGTTTGGTTTCTCTGTTCTGAAATCTCATTGAGTTAAGGTATTCCAGGTGGAGTCCACAGTGAGGCTATACTATTATTCTTGAGATAGTCCAAAAATTTTTGACTAAGGTATTCACCTCCTCGATCTGATCGAAGAATCTTAATGGACTTTCCATTTTTTTTTCTTTGTATCTAAATTTCTTAAACTTTTCAAAGCTTTAGACTTATATCATATCAGGTACACATACTCGTACCGACATATATCATCGATAAAGATAATGAAGTAGACATAATTGCCTTTGGCCGGCACATCAAATGGGCCTCACACATCTATATGTATCAAGATAAATAGGTATGTGGCCCTTTCCCATATCTTACAAAAACAAGCTTGGTCATTTTTTCTAGAGGCATGATTCATAAATCAGATATGACTCGAAAGTCAATGGATCCATTAGTCCAGATTTCTCCAATTTGTTAATCCTATCTTCGACTATATGACCTAGCCTTAAGGTGCCATAGATACCTTTCATTAATACTATCTCTAGACTATTTTGGTCTTCCTTCCTTCTTATTCTTTAGGCTAGCCAGGTGTATAGGATAGTTCTGCTTCCAATGACCATCAAAATTATAGTGGAAACATTTTTCCTTCTCCATGGCCTTCTTCTTTGGCTTGCCCTTCTTTTCTCCTTCTATTTTCTGCTTCTTCATAGACTTCTTCTTTCCAAAAGACTTTCTCTTAGAAGAAGTCTGCTCCACAGCAAGAATGAGTCCTTTGAGCCCTTCAAAGTCTGCTAGCAGTAACTAGCTATTTATTAACTAGACCAAGGTGCATTGGAGCTAATTCATATAAAAGTTTATGATAAACTCCCATACGAATCATTTAAGGATTGTAGGATTACATCAATCTGCAGATCTTTATCCATCAAGACATCGAGCTTCTCAAGCTCTTCTAGGTCCTTGATTATTGCTAGGCAATGATCTTTGACCAATTGTCCATCATGCATCTGTGCCTTAAATAATCTCCTAGAGACTTGATAATACGTTGTGCGACTTTGATCACCGAACAACCCTTGCAGGTGTACCAATATTTGGTGAGCAATCTTAATGTCTTCATATTGGCATTGCAACTCATCTGATATTGAGCCCAATATGTAGTACCTAGCTTTGTTATCATTGTTCTACCATTTTTTATGAGATGCTCTCTGATCCACGGTCGGACGTATTGGTAAAGTGGAATTGATCCTGGTCCAATACATAGGTCAGCTTTTTTTTTTTCAAATCCAAAATAATTTTAAAGTTCTTTAGCCAATCCTTGTAAATTGATCTGGTCAACTTGTGGGTATCTAGGATTCGGGCTAGGAGATTTGACACAAATATTTTTCTGTAAAGAGTCAAAGTTTTTAGTTAGACTTATAATTTGACTCAACCAATTTATTTAGAAGTTTCATTTTTAAATAAATTAGGCTTTTACTATTTTTTTAGATCTCTACACTTTCTTGACAAAGATGCAAAAATCTTCACAATCATTAATTTCTAGTGGGTGGTGCAGTCCCATCGACTGACTCACCACCTCACCTAATAGTTATTGATGATGGGTCAATTGATAAGTGGACAACTCTTATCCAATATTTCTCTAAACATGGTGCATCCAAACCTAATATCTAATTCATGAAGCTCATCATGTCCAGAATATTGCTCCATTCTTTAGTTAAGTCAAATCCACCATTTGCATAAATTGGATTTCTGATTGAATTTTTCATCGTATCTGAAATATTGAGCCCAACCCATCCTCCAATCCATAGCATCCAATGCTTAATAGATATGGTTATATCTTTACGGTGTAATTGAACCACTATATCCAGCCGAGAACAATCAATCCCGAAAAGAGCCCACACATCTACAATGATGGAAGACCTATGACTTAATATTTTCTTAGAAAGATTTGATTTGGTCTCTTAGACTCAATTAGTCATAGCATTTATGACTAACCTAGTGGCATGGGTTAGCTCGAATCGTTAGCCACCTCAAACCAAAACTGGATCGACTTAATCGACCAAATAAGTGAGATCAATGGAAGGAATATGCCATTAACTCATCGTGAATGTATTTAGATTGAGTTGCTTTCAATTAAAGTTCACTGGTCATATCTGGCATACTTATCTTAGACACCGACTTATCTGACCAGAACTAATCAAGTTAGCCTACAATCCAAGCTCGAACCACGAAGCCAAATTAGGTCTTAACTTGATCGACCATATATGACTATGAGTTGATCTTGATCTAGACTTAATCTTATTAGGTTGGTCAAATCTAAGCACTCTTGATCCCACCTAATCAACTCTTGATTTGGTTTAATCAACTGCCAGATCTAATTAAGCTACCCACACCTGAACCCATGATTTATGAAGGTATCTTAGATCTAAAAATTTATAATTTTTAGAATTAATTAATTTTATAAACTTAATTCTTAATTAAGTTCAAGGATTCAAAAATAAAATATGTATAAAAAAATCTAAGAATTTTAAGATCTAGAATTTTGCAGAAAAGTAAATTTTTGATTTTTAATTAAGAGCAAACGTGCAGCACCCCTACATGCCATAAGAGCATTCCATCAAATGAAAAGAGAGAATCTTTAAACTCCTCTTACTCTTATGATCGAATGGCCAGAAAAATGCCTTAATCAAAAATATAAACTATACTACAAAACTATTAGAACTAAAGCATATAACCGTTATATGATTTAAGATCTAATCTATATATATTTTGCATACATCTCATGTATTAAATTTAACATTCAAATTTATGCTTTAGATCTGATTACATCTGATGTAATATCTAAATAAAAAAATTTAAATGATCTCATCATAAAAATTTTAAATCTAGACTACTCATGACTTAGATCTATGGAACTAGTCTAGACATGCATTGCATTTGTCATACACATGAAATTTTAAATGTATCTCATGCTTTTAGATCTAATTATATCACATATAATATCTAAAA
The DNA here is from genome assembly GCA_006176705.1 of Cocos nucifera. Classification (NCBI taxonomy): domain Eukaryota; kingdom Viridiplantae; phylum Streptophyta; class Magnoliopsida; order Arecales; family Arecaceae; genus Cocos; species Cocos nucifera. The sequence continues at coordinate 441,052 of QRFJ01000185.1, forward strand.
TTTAACTAATTAAATTATATAATATATAAAAAATTAAATAAATATTTCATAAAATTTTTGGTCTAGACTATGATAGTAAACTATAGATCTAGTCTAGATGTGCACTGCCAATATCATATATATCAAAATTTTAAATTAAATCTTATATTTCAAATCTGATTACATCTAATGTAACATCTGAAACTTAAATAATTAAATTATAAAAAATAAATTAGATCTAATCTAAAATATATTTGAATGACTACCATGATATAGAACTACAAATCTAGAGTAGAACATGTATTATATATATCAAATATATGATTTTAAAACATATAATTTTTTATTTTAGATCTGATTACATCTCATGTAATATCTAAAAATAAAAAAATTAGATCATAAAAAATAATTTTAGATCAATCTAAAAGTAGATCTGGGATAAGCAACCTGGCTCTGATATTAGTTGAAGAAAAAATCAGATTTTTCTGCCACAGGATGCATCTGATCGAATCAGATTTATAGCAAAATAATTTAAAAATTTTTCTCCAATCTGATCAGATCTGAGAGTTCTCCAATCTAATTAAATCTGAGAGTTCTCAGATTTAATTGGATTCATCCAAAATTTATAAATAAAAATAAAATTAAAATAGTGATATCTAATATCACCTGATCTGATAAATCATTTACCAGTTGTGATGATCTGACGATTGATCCAAGATTTTGATTGAGCCATGCACGTGCCTAATCTCTATCGGTATCCACTCAGATTAGATCTAAAAGTCTCCTCCTTTTGGATCTAATCTCCAAATATCAGATTTAGTATCTTTCCGTAGAACCTTCAAATCGAACTTTGAAGGACGCATGTTCATCCCACGAACACCATCGTCTCTTGCTAATTTTCATGCCAATGGAACTTGATCTTTGCTCGTAGGTTTTGCCCAAATCTTGGGCATGAAGAAGAGGGAGAGGATCAGATGAGGGAGGCATGGAGATGGAGATTTTGACAGGGCTTCACCGTAGAAAAATTATGATGCACAACAGCTTGCGCAAGGCCTTATTTATAAACCTAGTCAAGAGTCCCTTCGCATATGACTTTGAACAGGTCAAAGCCAACATGCAGAAAGACTCTCTCATGATCTCCACGCCCCACACCACCTTTTTTCTGATTTTTGTTGCATAAAAATAAGGAGAAATGGCATGGAATAGTTTTAGATAAGAAGCATTGGCACAGGGGAGTCTCATCTCCCTAGAGTTTGATCAATATCAAACTCTTTGACCCAGTAAAAATGGGACACCCACCTTATCCATCAAATGCACATGCCATAAAGGGGTGTGCACTCACAAAATCCACATAAAGCCCAAGGGGGTGCGTGCCCCTAGAAAGTCTCCAGGGATGCATGCCCCTCTTCCTTTCTTTCTTGCATCCGGATCAACATTTGACCCTTGTCCTATTCCCAACTTATGGAATTTAGGACAAAATATTTTCAAGTCCCATCCAATAGATTTATGTCAAGTCCTAATCAAGTTTGAATAAGCCTTGATCAGGCCAGGACTCGATCCAATCAGATCAAGAAAACTCTATCTAAAATTTTCGGGAGTGGCTTGTCCAAATTTCATCTCATGAGTTTAGGACAAGTCCTAATCTGACAAAGACAATCTTTGTCTTGTTTCCATCATATAGGATTTAGGATAAGCCTTGATAAAGTCAGGACAAGGTCTAGTCAGATTAAAATAAATCCACATAGAGTTCCTGGATGAGCCTTGTCTAAATTATTCCAGAAATTAGCAGGTCTTGTCCTATTTTCATCCGATGGATTAGGACAAGCCTAGATCAGGTTAGGACAATACTTTTCTAACTTGGACAAGTTTTAGTCAGACTAGGACAGAGCCATACAAGACTTCTAGATGATCCAAATTCAATTTGACTCCATCGAGATAAATCAGAAAGATGATAGAAGGAGAATATTAGGTTCAATCATGTGCTAGCATGATTTTCTTGAACCTAATTGGATCTAATCCAAATCAATCAAACTGGGCTAGCTCAATTGATGACATCCAGATCCAAACCCTTGTTTGTGTAATCTAGTTAGATTCAGTTCTATATGATAATGAAATATGTCATAATCTCCATCATCATCATCATCGTAACACCTTTCGATGGACCAAAATTCTTTTGATTCACCCAATTAGAATTATTGATCATCAAGATAATTCTAATTGATCTCAAAATCAATCAGTGATACCTAGTTGTATATGGTGGCAATCCATCAGAACTGAATAGCGAACCTCTCGATGCAGCTATCTATGTGATTGAGTTCTTCTATCATGAGCTCCGATGGGATTAGGGTTAAGGTGAACACGTCAAACCCAACACCCATCATATGAATGAATCGTTCGATTTGAGTCCCATGTGAAACACTAATAGAAACTCCTTTCTATTATTTCACACTATCATGGCCATGAATTTTAGGACTCGATCTCATGATCATCATAAGACTACTCCTCTATCGAGGTTGATCGATTCCATCTTAGTACAATCTAATTTCTATAATGAACATGCTATAGCCAACATATACCTCAGAATTTTGAATGGCTAAAAGTTCGAGTTATGGTGTAGTCAAACAATAACACCCTCAAGATAAACTTTTGATGCATCTCAGATCAAAGAATCAGACATACGCTGCAGAATCGAGATAGTCATCAATGAGAAGGTAGACTCTCTTATGACTACTTGAGGTGGTCACGCTCAGCATCCTTATTCTCAATAAGTACTTATACTCTCGCTCTAGTATCTCCACACTATAGACTCAAGACTCATCTATCTTAAGAAAGTGATCGTACATCGATCTTCTGGATCGATCACCATTCTCGTGATGATCCTAGGTCGGAAGCAGTTTATAAGTTAATTATGATAACTCATGCCTTAAATTCTTAACTCTTGAGAATATGTGTTATCATGCCAATTAACTCAATGAATGTATCACAGATACTTTAATATATAATGTGATAGGATAAATAATTCTTTAATTAATTTTAAATTAAAATTATGAAAATGCTCCTAGAAAGTATTTAACAAGTGTCGACCAATCTAGCTTCTAGGGCATACTTCTAACACATGGAGCTAGGGGTCATAGATCTAGGCCATCCATGGCTGCTCCATCTAGAAGGAGATTTGTGCTTATGGCTGGATGTTCTAACATAGGTCGGATGGTTGATTGAGGATGAAACTTCGATGGATATGAGTCAAGATGCCTAGATTTTGAGTCTACCTCTCTCGCGCTAGCCGATCTACATCAGCAGTGAGGTGGATGGTCATCTGCGAGTCTGCGACTTGATCATTGCCGATGGTAGAAGCTAAAGAGCCTAGGAGATCATCCATTTTTTTGGCGGTCCTCTCACTGATCGGATCCTCACCACTTTGATTTTGTTTCATTCCAGCTAGGACTTGAGGGTGTGGGGTCAATCCTATTACCCGAGGGTTTCTTTGAGGGACCTATCCCAAATGTTAGATTATGCCCTAGAAGCCAAATTGATCGACACTTGTAAAAATTTTTTAGGATATATTTTATAATGTTGACTTGTAAATTAATAAAATTAGGTTTATTTCCATATGTATTTGTGTTAAATTATGTCTATGTATCATCCATTGAGTTAATGGAAAAATGATATATATTCTTAAGAGTTGAAAATTTAAGATATACATCATTAATAATTAATTCATAAATTACTTTCGATCATAGGATCATCACGGCGATGATGCTTGATCTAGAAAGATTGGTACACTATCACTTTCTTAGAATAGATGAGTCTTGAATCTACAATGTAGAGACACCAGAGCGAGAGTGCAAGTGCTTCTTACGAATAAGGGTACTGAGTATGACCTAATACGAGTAATCACTAGAATATCTACCTTCTCATCAGTGAATAAACTCGATGTTGTGGTAGTATGACTAGGTTGCTGTAGTTTGACTATACCATAACTTGGTCTCCTAACTATATAAAGCCTTAAGGTGTATGTTGACTACAGTAAATATATTGTAGAAATAGGATACACACCAAGATGGAATCTATTGACCTAAGTAGATGAGCAATCCTATGTAAATCATGAAACTGAGTCATAAAGCTAATAGCCATGGCAATGTGAATGATGAAAAGTTATTTCTACTAGGTTTCATAATGAACTCAAGTCGATTGAATCTAATATATGACAAGGATGAGATTTAACGAGTAATCCTTAACTTCTATCTTATATGAACTCATGATAAAGAAACCAAATCACATGGTAAGATTATTTAGTTCTGCTGGGTTGCCACTATAAACTGCTAGATATCGCTGGTAGATAGTGAGACCAATTAAAAATTATTTTGATGATTAATAATTCTTAATTGACTAAATTAAAAAAAATTAATCTATTAAAAGGAGTTTTAATAATATTGATGATGAAGATCACAATATCTCTTACTACCAGATAGAATTGAATTTATGGGGTCACACAACAAAGAGATTTGATCTTGGATTGATCAATTAGGCTTATGAAGTCCCAATTGAATTAGGATTTGATGAAATCCTATTGGATTTAGGCAAACCATGCTGGCACATGGTTAAACCCAAATCCTCTTAGGCTTGGTCTACCTATTAGATAAGATTTGACCAAGTTAAATGCTCTCTATTTGAATTCTACATAAAAGTTACATAGAAATTCAAATATTAGGCATAGAGAAGGAAGAGTCCTTCTGCTTCAAGGTATGGAAAAGTCAAAGACTCACCCACCCTTGGTGCCGACAATTGGATAAGGATGAGAGAGAGGCCATGCCCCATCTCTCTCTTCGCTTGGCATGATTCATCTATGGCGTAGATGATTTGGGTAAGAAAGAGGGGCATGCCCTCTCTCTATCCCTTTGGCATTGGATTGGAGCTTGGGTGCACTTCATTTGTTGGATGAGATTCAAGGAGGTGCACATGATGAGATTGGCATGGAATGAGATCTAAAGTTTTATGAGAAGAATTCAAATCCAAGAGTCCTTCTACTCCTAAGACTTTTATGTGATAAGAGTTATTTAACTTCAAACTTAGGAGGATGAGAAGGAACTCTTAGGGCTTAGGGTCTATATAAAGAGGACCCCTCTCCTGGGTTCTTAGCTGATTCAGTACCTTACATAATAGAACCTTGCCTCTATTCCATGCCATCTCTCTCCCTTTCCTCTCACACACCTTAAGTCTCCACGCCCAAAGGTGTTGGGCATCCACCATCTGGAGGATTTGAGTGTTGGTAATATAGGGAAGAAAAAGCTTGCGCAATCTATAGGAGACCACACTGTGATCAAGAGTTAATCATGATCCAGTTTCATATCGAGAGCATCTATAGATCCTCTTGGAGAAGAAGGATCCAAATCTGAGAAGAGTGATCCAAATCTATCCCGAGTGGATACGTCGAAAAGCCAGACGTGTGTGCGGCTCTGCTAGGACCTCATCAGGCATCCATGATTATCAGACTGTGGTGAAAGGCTACCCGCACAAAGGTATTGATCTAATCCAAATCTGATTTTTATTTTGTAGTATCTTGTTCTTGCATGTGATAGATCCTACGGTATGAATGTTAAATGTGTGTCCTAGAAGCCTGATTAGCTGATACTTGTAAAATACTTTTTAGGAGCATTTTTATAATTTTGACTAAAATTAATAAAAGAATTATTTTTTATTACATTATATATTTAAAGTGTCTGTGATATATCCTTTGAGTTAATGGATATGATAATGCATTCTTTCAAGAGTTGAAAATTTAAGATATGTGTTAGCATAATTAACTCATAAACTACTCCTGATCATAAGATCATCATGAAGATGGTGATCGATCTAGAAGATCAGTATACGATCGCTTTCTTAGGATAGATAAATTTTGAGTCTATGGTATGGAGATACTAAAGCAAGAGTACAGATATTTGTTAAGAATAAGAGCACTGAGCGTGACCATCTCGAGCAATCATAAGAAAGTCTACCTTCTTATCGATGACTAGCTCGATGCTACAGTTGTGTATCTGATTCTTTGATCTAAGGTGCATCGACAATTCACCTTGAGTGTGTTATAGTTTAACTACACCATAACTCGATCTCCTAGCCATTAGAAATCTTGAAATGTATTTGGCTATAGCATGTTCATTATAGAAAATGGATCGCACCAATAGGAGATCTATCAACCTTGGTAGAGGAGGAGTAGTTTTATGGTGATCATAAGATCGAGTCCTTAAGCCCATGGCCATGACAGTGTGAATTAATAGAAAGGAGTTTCTATTAAGGTGTTCACATCCGACCAAGTCAAATGATTTATTCATATGATGGATATTAGGTCTGACGAGTTCACCTTGATCTTGATCCTATTGGGACTCATGATAGAAGAACCCAATCACATAAGTAACTGCATTGAGAGGTTCGTATTTGACTCTAATGGATTGCCACCATATACTGCTAGGTGTTACTAGTGGATTTTGGGATCAATTAGAATTATCTTGATGATCGATAATTTCAATTGGATAAAGCAGAAGAGTTCTAATCCATCGAAAGATATTTCAATGATGTCGATAATAGAGATCGTGATATACCTTATTACCATATAAAACTGAATCAATTGGGTTACACAAATAAGAATTTAGATCTAGATGTCATCAATTTGGATAATCCAGTTCGATTGATTTGGATTTGATCTAATTAGGTTCAAGAAAATCACGCTAGCACACAATTAAGCCTGACTTTCTTCTTCTATTGACTTTCTAGTTTGTCTTGACTGAGTCAAATTAGATTTGGCTCATTCAGAACTCCTGTATGGATTTGTCCTAGTCTAACTAGACCTTGTCCTAGCCTAATCAAGGTTTGTCCTAAAAGAATAGGGTTTGTCCTAAAACCATGAGATGGAAATTAAGACAAGGGATTTTTGACCTGTTCTTTGCAGAAAAGAAAAGGTTGGGGCATGCACCCCTGGACTTTATCTAAGGGCACACATCCCCATCAGATTTTGCATGAAGAAATATGGACGCATGCCCCCATATGGCGTGTGCCCTTAGTGGTAAGGGAATATAGTTTTGATAGATCAAACTTCTTGGAGATAAGATCTCTTGCACCAATGCAACTTGATCCACCTTTCTCCATGCCATTTTTTCTGAATTTTATGTGATAAAATCAGAATAAAAATAGGTGTGGTCATGGAATTTTAGATTGAAATCCTTCTGCTTTAAGCAATCTAGTTGCTTAAAGCTCTAGGACTCCAGTGTGGCGCTAGGTCTATAAATGGACCCATGATCAAAGTGTTTGACCATTGCAATTCATCCATGGCAAAGCTCTGCTCCTCCCTCCATCTCCATGCCCCCTCCCTCTGATCTTCTTCCTCTTCTCCATGCTCAAGGAGTTGGGCAAAACAATAAAGAAAGGTCAAGATCCTGCAGGCGCAAAGATCAAACAAAGCAATTTTAATTCGTGCGATGGATGGGCTGCTGTTGAAAATCATCTTCGAAGGCACACCAAAAGTTTTTCAGATTTGATTTTCTAAGATCAGATCTAGAAGGAGAAGACATCTAGATCTGACTCAAGTGGACTTTGGTAGAGACTGGGCATGTACGTGGCTCAAGTTGAAACCTCAACATTCGTCAGATCATCGGTAAGGTAAACTATTTATCCAAACAAGATAACATTAGATGTTAGTAGTTTTTATTTTATTTTTAATTTTTATTATTAGATTATTTTAATTAGATCTAAGAATTCTTAGATCTAATTAAATTATAGAAATAATTTTTAAAAATTTTGCTTTAGATCTGATCAGATCAGATCGATCTTATAGCAGAAAAACTAATTTTTTCTTTAATTAGTACCAGAGCTGCATTTGTAGTTCTTTAGATCTTTTTTTAATCTATTTTTTTATTTATAATTTAAATTTTTAGATTTTTATCAAATGTAATCAGATCTGAAATCGATAGATCCATAAAAATCTTTTATATATGTGATGCATGTCTAGATTAGTTCAACAGTTCTATGCTATGAATTATTTAGAATAAAAATTTTTATAATATGATTATTTAAATTTTATTTTTAAATATTATATCTAATGTAATCAGATTTGAAACATGTATGTATGTGTTTAATTATTATACATGAGATGTGTACAAAGCATGTATAATTTAGATCTTAAATTATATAAGTGTTATATATAGTAGATCTAACTATTTTATAGTATAATTGATATTTTTGATTAAAGCATTCCCCCTAGCTGTCCGATCATAAGAGTAAGAAGGATTTAAAGGCTCTCTCTTCCTATTCAATGGGTGCTCTTATGGCATGTAGGGATGCTGTGCGTTTGTCCTTAATCAAAAATCAAAATTTACTTTTCTGCAAAATTCTAGATCCTAAAATCCTATGATCTTTTATGGATGTTTTGTTTATAAGCCCTTAGACTTAATTAAGAATTAAGTTTATGAAATTAATTAGGTTTAAAAATTATGAATTTTTAGATCTAAGATACCTTCATAAAACATGATTTGGACATGGGTAGCTTAATTAGGTCAAGCAGTTGATCAAATCAAATCAAGAGTTGGTTAGGTGGGATCAAAAGTACTTAGTTTTGACCAGCCCATTAGATGTAAGTCTTAATTAAGGTTGACTCATAGCTTCATATGGTCGACCACTTTAAGACCTAATTTGATTCCGCAGTTCAAGCCTTGAATTGTAGGCTAACCTAATCGATTCTTATTCGATAATTTGATGTCTAAGATAAGTTTAGCATATACGGTCGACTAATTTTTAATTGGAAGCTACTCGATCTGAATATATTCACAGCGAGTTAATAGCATATTCCTTCCATCGGTCTCACTTATCTAGCCATTTAGATCGATCCAGTTCTGATTTGAGGTGGCTAACGATTCGAGCTAACCCATGCCACTAGATTAGTCATAATCGTTATGACTAAGTCAAGTCTAAGAGATTAAAATCAAATTTTCTTAAGAAAATATTAAGTTATAGATCTTCCATCATTGTAGATGTGCGGGCCCTTCCCACGATTGATTATTCTTTATAGATACAATGGTTCAATTACATCGAAAAGATGCAACCGCATCTATTAGACATTAGATGCTATGGATTGAAGGATGGGTTGGGCTCAATATTCTGAATACGATGAGGGTTCCAATCAGGAATCCAGTTTGTACAAATGGTAGGTCTGGCTTAACTAAGAAGTAAAGTAATATTTTAAGCATGGTGAGCTTCATGAATTAGAAACCAAGTTTGGGTTCACCATATTTAGAGAAATATTGGACAAAAGTTGTCCACTTATTGGTTGACCCATCATCAATAACTATTAGGTGAGATGGTGAGCCAGTCGGTGGGACCGCACCATCCATTAAAAGTTAATAATCGTGAAGACTTTCGCATCTCTGCTGAAAGAGTGTCGAGATTCGAGAAAATAGTAGAACCCTATATTTATTTAAAAATAAAATTTTTAAATAAATTGGTTAAGTCAAATTATGAGACTAACTAAAAATTTTGACTCTCTACAGAAAAATATCTATGTCAAATCCTCTAGCCTGAATCCTAGATACCTACAGACTAATCGGATCCAATTACAAGAATTGGCTTAGGAACCTAAAAATTATTTTAAGTTTTGAAAAGTTGTCCTATGTGTTGGATCAGGAACTTCCTACTTTGCCAGCCCATCCGATTGCTAATTAGAGAGTATCTCATAAGAAGTGATCTGATGATGATAACATGGTCAGGTACTAAATTAGGCTAAATGTCAGATGAGTTACAGCGCCAACATGAAGACATCAAGATTGCTTGCCAAATATTAACTTACCTGTAAGAGTTGTTTAGTGAATAGAGTCACACAACGCGTTATCAAGTCTTGAGGAGACTTTTTAAAGCGTAAATGCATAATGGATAGTCGGTTCAAGATCATTGCTTGATGATAATCAAGGACCTAAAAGAGTTTGAAAAGCTTGGTGTTATTATGGATAAGGACCTATAGATTGATGTGATCATGCAGTCCTTAACTGATTCATATGGACAGTTCATCATGAACTTCCATATGAATAAGCTCCAATTTATCATGGTTGAGTTAATGAACATGCTGGTTACTACTGAGCAAACTATGAAAGGTTCAAAGAGCTTAGTTCTTGCTATAGAGCGGACTTTCTTCAAAAGAAAATCTTTTGAAAAAAAAAAGAAGTCTGTGAAGAAGAAGCAGGTAGAAGAAAAGAAGAAGAACAAGAGAGAACTGAAGAAGAAGACCACGGATAAAGAAAAATATTTTCACTACAATATCGATGGTCATTAAAAGCGAAACTATCCTTCATATCTAGCCATCCTGAAGAATAAGAAGGAAGCAGGTCCTTCTAAAGGTATGCTCATTATTGAGACTAACTTTATAATTTCTTCTACATCTAGTTGGATATTTGACTCTGATTCTAGTGCTCACTTATGCACTTCTGTACATGCAAGATTTTGAGAAGAGTAGAAAGCTAAGGGATGGTGAGATGATTCTGTGCATCAGAAATAAAGCAAGAATTGTTGCTATGACCATGGGAACCTATCCTCTTTGACTACCATCCAGATTAGTTTTAGTTCTTAGATACTGTTATTTGTGCCTGCTACAAATAGAAATTTAATTTCTATTTCATGTTTAGCATAAGAGAACTATGTAATTAATTTCTTTAAGGACCACTGTATAATTCTTTATGAAAGAAATAGAATTGTAAGTGATTTTTTAATTAATGATCTCTATCAATTACATGTAAATATTTTTATTTTTAATGTTGAGCAAAATATGAATGCCATAGGAACAAAATGACCTAAGGATAATATTAACGAGTGGTATCTGTGGCACCTTAGACTAGGTTATATAGCTGAAGATAGGATTAACAAATTAAAGAAATCTGGACTAATGGGTCCGTTGACTTTCGAGTTATATCTAATTTGTAAGTCATGCCTTTAAAGCAAAATGACCAAGCTCCCTTTTGTAAAACATGAAAAAAAGAGCCACAGACCTACTTGCCCTGGTACATATAGATGTGTGTGAACTATTTGATGAACCGGTCAGAGATAACTTTTTCTACTTCATCATCTTTACTGATGATTTATCTCGATACGGATATATGTACCTGATATGACACAAGTCTAAAGTCTTTAAAAAATTTAAAAAATTCAGACATGAAATAGAAAAGCAAATCAAAAAGCCCATTAAGGTTCTTCAATCAGACCAAGGAGGTGAATACCTTAGTAAAAAATTTTTAAACTATCTCAAGGATAATGGCATATTCTTATAATGGACTCCACCTAAAATGCCTCAACTCAACAAGGTTCTAAAATGGAGAAATCAGATCCTATTAGATTTTGTTCGATTCATGATAAGCTTCATAGACCTTCCTGAATTTCTTTGGGGACATGGTTTAATGATAGCAATTTATCTACTGAATAGAGTTTCATTTAAAATTATTCCGACCATATCATATGAGATATGGCATGGTAAGAAACCAAGTCTGAGTCATCTCAGAATTTGAGATTGTCCAGCTCATGTCAAGAGATAGCAGGTAGACAAGTTAGAGTATAGATTCCTTAGAGCTTGGTTCATTGGATATCCTAAAAAATTATTAAGATATTATTTCTATCTTCCAGAAGACCATAATATGATTGTAAGTCAACACGTCATTTTTCTTGAAAAATAGTTTGTTTAAGATGATGGCATCGAAAGATAGATCAAGCTCGAGGAGAAAGTTTCCGAAGAGCAATGAGCTAACAAACCTATGGAATCCAGTTAGTCTGAACCAATCCACACACGACCTCCTCCACCCCATAGAACAAATAGGGTTTTTCATCCTCCTGAGAGGTACTTACGTACTATTCAAGAGAATGTAGAGAAAATGCTTCTCACGAGAAATGGGGTTCATGATGATGATCCCAAAATTTATAAAGAGGTGATATCAGGTATCGACTCCGAGAAATGGCTAGAGATAATGAAGTCAGAGATTGACTCAATACCCTCGAATTAAGTCCGGACCTTGGTAGATCTATCTGAAGGTATAATACCTATTTGGTGTAAATGGATCTTCAAGAAAAAGATAGGTGCATATGAAAATATAGAGATATTTAAGGCTAGGCTAGTAGCGAAAGGGTATAGTCAACATGAAGACATTGACTATCAGGATACTTTCTCGTTAGTGGCCATGCTTAAATCCATCCACACGTTGCTTGAAATTGCAGTTTATTTTGATTATGAAATGTAGCAGATGGATGTAAAAATGATATTTCTAAATGGATATCTTGAGGAAGATATCTATATGGAACAGCTGCTTTGTTTCACATTTGTTGATGGTGATCACAAGATCCGCAAGCTGCAGAGGTCCATATATAGACTTAAGCAAGCATCTCGATATTAGAATGCTCATTTTAATGATGTGATCAAATTATTTGATTTCATCAAAAATGAGAAGGAATTTTATGTTTTGAAAAAGATTAGTGGGAGCGCTGTTGTCTTTCTCGTGATGGAAAAAATGCAGGGTTTCATGCATGAATTTCAATTTTTTTTTGAAATATAACATAACGGAAGTTGTAAATTAAATTATTTAATCTATAAAAGTATGTAATCAAATCACTAAATTCTACAACTAGGACCTATAACATATCATAATACATTCTTAAATCTAAAAATAAAAGATTTGGTATTGATCAAATCAATATCCTAGATCTAAAATAATTCAAGATCTAAATTCTAGATCGCATCCAGATGAGAGAAGATATTAAATCTCTTACCTTCATACTAGTTGAGAACTTCGTGGTTGATTTTTGTTATTATCTTTGGAGCCATACATGCGTCTGGCCTCTATAGAAAGTCCATACGAGACTGCAACAAAATTGAAGATTCATCGAACGAAGGTCCGCTTGAAGTGCTAGCATCTCACGAATCCCTCCTGATGGTTAATTTAAAATTTATTCTTTGGATCTCTTGGACACTCTAAGAGATGAAGAATAAGAGGAGGAATAAAGAAGAAATCTAATCTTTGGATCTCCCATAAATCAGAAATAAAACACACTAGAAAAGATCCTAAGAGAAGATAAATCTTCTCTTTCAGGACATCAACAATTGATGTCCCAAAAATATCTCTATGCTAGGACAAGGTGAGATCTTCTATCCTAGATTTTTTTTATATTTCTAGATCTTACACTCTGATTTTTCTCAAAAAAAAATCACACAAAATATGGAGAAGAAGGGTTCTCAAAGAAATCCTAAGAGAAGACATTCTTCTCTTCTTCTTCTCACATCAGGACATAATCAGATCATATCCAAAAAAGATCATTCTACCCCTACACCTTAGAGCACAGATCTTCATGACCTCTTTCTCTCTCTCAAATTTTTATCATATAAAAATCATAAAGAATAAGAAGAAAATAAATATTGAAAGAAAAAATATATAAGAAGATATTTTTCTTACATTTGTCTTCTTCAAGACATCAACTATGGATGTCATAATTGAAGGATCTTTGTTGCCCAAATGAACAACCCAAGGGGGGGTGAATTGGGTTTTCAAAAATTTAAACAGGTATGTGCAGTGATTAAAGATTAAATTCTGAGTGAATTAAATATGAAAGCAAAACGAAGACACAAGCTAGAGCACACACACAAGCAAGAGAATTTTATAGTGGTTCGGTGCACTCCCAGCACCTACGTCCACTTTTCAAGCAAACTCTTAAAAATTTTACTATAATTCCTTAAGATTACAGTCGAATAGTTTTTTTGGACTCACTATCTAATCATCCAATTGATTTTTTTCTAGGCTCACTAACCACAATCCTTACAAAAATTGGATAAACCAATCTGAATAAACAAATGGAAAGAAAAAATTCCAAAACCAAAGTTTCAGCCCCTGTTGAAATCAAATACACGAAAAGGAAAAAGAAAATATTTCAACTCAAAAGGCCCCTTCGAATGAGTAGAAGAGTTGTCCTTACAGTTCGTTGAAAGTCTCTTTGAATCTGTGGAGTTAATGCACTTGAGGATTCTTCAATGCTTGAGAGAATAAATTGATTGAAGATGGAGATTTTCATTCAAGAATAGAGCGTGTTTTTCTTTTCTCTCATTTTCTACTATCTTATCATGAATAAGCCTTCTTCCTTTTATATCTGTAGCATTCCTCTCTTCTGATAATAATCGGAGCCTAGAAAAAGTGAAATCCAAATGTTGGAGAGCAGCAACTAGTCGTTGGAGTCGAAAAATATTTGATCTAGAATGTCCTATCAAAAAGTTATTGTTGAGTCTCGTGAACTCTTAGTTTATTTCGAGACGTCTTGCCAAGTTATGGGGCCTCTCAATTTGAACATGAGAACTCTCACCTTCAGTCTCACAAAAAATTATCTTTTTGAAAAAATGGCTCGCTTGAGACCGAGATCTCTTGGTTCTGAACGAGACGTCTCGTGGGATTGCGAGACATCTCAGGAATCTGGCGAGATCTCTTGCTCTCAGAACACAGAAATTAGATTTCTATCATCTGAGATCGAGAGCTCTTGAGATTTTCTCGAGACCTCTTGAAACTAAGTTAGAACAGTGCTTAGAGCATGCCAGTCCACTTGAGAGCTCTTGAAAAAAATTCAAGACATCTCGAAGACTGCTCCAAGGTGATTTTAGGAGAATTTTCACTCCAAACAAGAAGATTTGAATTTTAATTGATTTCCACTTGATATCTTTCTTATTTTGATCAAAAAGCTCTCTTTCTTCTGACATTGGAACACTTAAAATAAAATATATTAGTAATCATTTACTTTAATATTTGGTCATCATCAAAATCACTTAGGAAGTTCAACAATCTTCTTCTTTTTGATGGTGATAAAATATTAAGCGATCCATAAAATGATTATAAGAAATATGAATATCATGAACTAATGAATGCAAAGTTTTTGTGCTGAAGCTCCCCCTTAATATATGCTCTCATAAAATGAATAAGATTTGAATAATCATTCTCCCCCTTAATGTATGCTCTTATGAAATGAATAAGATTCGCATTTGATCAATTCAAACAATTCATTTTCTAAAAAATCTTCTTTTTGTATTTTAGTTTGAATAGATTATACATTTGCATATTTTTTCTTAATATTTCTTCCCCTTTTTATCATCATTAAAATCACAATAGTGAAAGGGTCATAAAAAGATAAAAAAGGCAAGAATATAAAAAGGATTAATTTCATTTCAAGATTTAATACTACTAGAGGTGTATGTTGGTTTACAAAAAATGAATCTCATAACAACATACCTAAATCAAAAGTTAAAACAAAAAAGAAACTAGACCTAGTCCTCATCAGAGAGGAACTCAATGATGGATTTAGATAAAGATTTGGATCTAGTAGAGGACAAGTGAGGAGCAGATCTAGGAGATGGTGATGGTCTAGAAGAAGATGATGGTCTAGAAGAAGAAGAAGTCCGACTCAAAATCTGCCACAGAGTGAAAATGAGGACTTCAGTTGTGGCGCACTGAACAGTGATATTCTCTTCAAGTTTCTGTGCAATCCTAGCATTATCGGATAGGAGTAGATCAATTTGAGTTAATATTTTATGCTGCTCCTCCAAAATTTCTAACCTTTGAGATAGTCCACTGATTTGTTGACTAAGTATTTCTATTTGACCCTCAGTGGATATCCTTTGCTCTTCAATGCTTACTAAAAGTTGATGCCTTACACTGGATAGTATATCCATAAATCTTT
This sequence comes from Cocos nucifera, assembly GCA_006176705.1. Taxonomy (NCBI): domain Eukaryota; kingdom Viridiplantae; phylum Streptophyta; class Magnoliopsida; order Arecales; family Arecaceae; genus Cocos; species Cocos nucifera. The sequence continues at coordinate 456,751 of QRFJ01000185.1, forward strand.
CAGATACTTTCTGAACCACTTTTTCTATCATCCTTTCAACTAATATATCTTGATCAAAAGCTGGGGGAGGAGCTAGAGCAGGACAAGAATGCATCTGAGGAGAGTGTGGAGACCCAGGTGTAGTGAAGAAGGGTCTAGGAGATGGTGATGGCGGAGGGAGTGGAGATTTATGTTTTTCAGGCTCGATTGTAGCACGTTCATCTACCTTCACCCATTTATCATCTTTCTTTACAAATTTCATTTGGTTCAATGTTCCCTTATTGATGTAGTCCATGTGAGCTAGCTTTTTGAAATCTTCACCTTCTAGATTAACCTAAAAGTCCTTGAAGATTAAGGTGAAGATCATTCCATAGGATAAACATGCCTTACTCTTGCTGACTGTATCCTTCAGTTGTTGTAGCATGAGAGAGAAAAAGCTGATGGAAGTTCCAGTCACCATAAAGAACATGACTCCAAGTTCTCTTTTTCCATTCTAGTCATGTCTTCCAACTTTAGAGAAAATAATATGACTGACAAAGGATAGCAATAATCTCATTTTGATCGAAAGAAGATGTGAAATAAGTTAAAGATTTTCATCAACCTCTTTTCTTTCTAAGACATGCTTAAGGGCTTCAGTTTTATCAAATAAGTTTAGGTTACTAATCCCAGCCCTAGGCACTTCAAGGAGCTATCCTATTTTTCTCTCATCCAAAGAAATATGCACTCCTTTCATAACAGATTCCACCTTCGATCCATGCTCAAAACTAATGTAGTCAAAAAATTTTCTTATTACGTTCGGATAAATGTTCACCTCTAGGGTACAGAGTTTTTTTCAATCTTGCTACCAGATCCAAGACCTAATACAAAAGTGCTTCCAATCAAGGTAAGCGATATCCACACAGCAGCCCGTTGAAACTATCCTAGTAGTAATGAAAAGTCGAGCACGAGATGACTAAGCAGATGGAGATGATTGAGCCATGTCACACTACCGTTTAGCCCTAGCTTCAATCGATGGCATGACGAAGGGTCATTAAGCGGTGAACGATCTCTTCTTCGAAGCCATTGGGGATCAAGGTTTGGAGGGAATGGATAAGAGAGGATGATTAGAAGGGTTTTTGAGAAAAGAAGGAGAGTTTTGAAGAGAATGGAGGAGAGGTCTCGAATGAGTGGAATGAAAAAATAGAACAGAGGACCTCTCACAAATCGATTTTAAAAAGAGGGCCCGCACGAATCGAGAGCTCTCGTCTTAACGATGAGACGTCTTAAAAACTTCGAGAGCTCTCATGTTTAGCATGAGAGGCCTCAAAATCCAGTTGAGAGGTCTCGTGAAAACCCAAGACTTCTCGAGCATAGAGGAAAAAATTAGAATATAGAAGGAATTTTAAGTCGATTTTTCTTGAATTTTTAGGATGGGAAAAGGGGTGTTGGGAATGATGGAAGGAGGTTAAAAATGATTCAATAATTTTAAGATTAAGCATTATTATAGAGGATCACAAATACCAAGTTCACCTTGAATTTTTGAGAATCTATCTTCATTTAGAGGTTTTGTAAAAATGTTGGCTAGTTGATTTTCAGTTGTGACAAATTCAAGCATAATGTTATCATTTTGTACATGATCTCTAATGAAGTGATGTCTAATTTCAATATGTTTAGTTCTTGAATGTTGAATGAAATTTTTTGTCAGATTTATGGCACTAGTGTTGTCACATCTAATAGGAAATTTATTTTGCTTAATTCCAAAGTCTTCGAGTTGCTGCTTGATCCAAAGAATTTGAGCACAGCAACTTTCCGTAGCAACATATTCGGCCTCAATCATTGATAGTACTACAGAGTTTTGCTTTTTACTATACCAAGAGATCAAGTTCAATCCTAAAAATTGGCAAGTGCCATTGGTACTATTTATATCAATTCTACATCCTCTATAGTCTGCATCAGTATATCCAATCAATTCAATGGAGGATTATTTTGAGTACCAAAGTTCTAAGTTATGTGTGTAAATTAAATATCTAAAAATTCTCTTAACAGCTAGTAAGTGTGATTCTTTAGGATTAGACTAAAATCTTGCACACATGCATACACTAAACAATATATCAAGTCTACTTGTAGCTAAATAAAGTAGGAATCCTATCATATCTTTATAGAGCTTTTCATTCACATTCTTACTATTCTCATCTTTGTCAAGTTTGCATGAGGGGCTTATGGGAGTGCCGATTTCTTTTCCATTTTTCATGCCAAACTTCTTTAGCATCTCCTTGATGTACTTTATTTGGCTGATGAAGATGCCTTCTTTTGATTGTTTGATTTGTAGTCCAAAGAAGAAGTTTAGCTCCCCCATCATGCTCATTTCAAATTCGCCTTACATCAACTTAGCAAACTCTTAACAAAAAATTTTATTAGTAGCTCTAAATATTATGTCTTCCACATATATTTGAATCACAAGAAGGTCATTATTTTTTTTAAAAAAAATAATAAAGTGGTGTCAACACTTCCTATAATAAAATTATTATATATTAAAAATTTGCTCAATCTTTCATACCAAGCTCTAGGTGCTTGCTTAAGTCCATAAAGAGCTTTATTTAATTTATACACATGGTTTAGAGGTGAGTGATTTTCAAAACCAGGAGGTTGTTCTACAAAAATTTCTTCAACAATATAACTATTCAAAAAGGCGCTTTTCACATCCATTTGAAATAGTTTAAAATTCATGTAACAAGCAAAAGTAAGTAACAATCTAATTACCTCTAATCTTGCTACAGGGGCATATATTTCATCAAAGTTAATTTCTTCTTCTTGATTATATCTCTTAGCAACTAATCTAGCTTTATTTCTTACAACATTATCAAGTTCATCCAATTTATTCCTAAATACCCATTTTGTGTCGATTATTGGATGGTCAATGGGTCTGTTTATAAAAATCCATACATTATTTCTTTCAAATTGGTTTAGTTCATCTTGCATGGCTAGCATCCAATTAGGGTCTTATTCAGCTTTTTCTATATTTTTAGGTTCTATTTGAGAAACAAATGTAAGATAATCAAATGTATCCTTAAAAGAGAATCTAGTTCTTACCCCTTATGAAGGATCACCTAATACCAATTCTTTTGGGTGGTTATGTGCATACCTCCACTCCTTGGGTAGATCCCTATGATCATCGGTTGTTTCATTCTCACCATCATGGCTTTGTTCTAAAATTATTGTAGATTTATCTTTATCTTGAACATTATTGTCCTTCAAGTTTAGGTCCTTCATTTCATCTTCGAAAATTCCTGTATTATCATCAAAAACATCTTCCTTTCTCGAAGATTGGTTATTAGCTTCATAAAAAATGATATGAATAGATTCTTCAACAATCAAAGAGTGTTTGTTGAAAACTCTATATGCTTTGCTAGATGTAGAATATCCGAGGAATATACCCTCATTTGTCTTAGCATCGAATTTACCTAGATTATCTTTACCATTATTATGAATAAAATATTTACAACCAAAAATATGAAAATAATTAATGTTAGGTCTTTTTCCTTTTCAAAGCTCATAGGGGATTTTCTTTAAAATCGGATGAATAGAAACTCTATTTAAGATGTAACATGCTGTGTTAATGACTTTAGCCCAAAAATATTTGGATAGATTTCCTTCACACAACGTGGTACGAGCCATATCAACTAGGGTTCTATTCTTTCTTTCAACAACTCTATTTTGTTGAGAGATTTTAGGTGCAGAAAAATTATGTTCAATGCTATGTTCATTGTAAAATTCTTCAAAGTATTTATTTTCAAATTCTGTACCATAATCACTATGGATACATACCATAGTAGAGTTCTTTTCATTTGTAATTTTCTTGTAAAACTTTGAAAACATTGAAAATGCTTCATCTTTGTAAGCCAAAAATAAAACCAAAGTAAAATAAAAATAATTATCAATAATTACTAGACCATATTTCTTTCCTCCTAGGCTTGTGGTCCTAGTAGATCCAAACATGTCTATATGAATTAATTCAAGAGGCCTAGAAGTTGAAATCATATTTTTGGATTTGAAACTCTTTCTAATTTATTTTTCAAATTGGCAAGCATCACAAACATGATCAATTTTGAAATCTAGTTTTGGTAGCCCCTTAACTAAGTCCTTATTATGCAATTTATAAAGAGTATGCATGCTAGCATGACCTAACCTACGGTGCCAAAGCCAACTAGTTTTTTTTATATTAGTATTCATTGCAACTAGGGATTGACCACTCTTCATGGCAATTTCATCAAGGTTTATCATGTAGATGTTCCCACATCTAAATTCAATGAATTTTAAACTATCATCCAAGGAGCTAGATACTTTGCACAAAGAAGATTCAAAAAAAACTTTAAAATTTTTATCATAAAGTTGAATAATACTAAGCAAGTTATGTTTTAAGTTATCAACTAACAATATATTATCTATAAAAATGATAGTAGTAATCTGAATTTTACCATAGCCAATAATTTTGTCTTTGCTGTTATCGCTAAAGATGACTACTCCCCAATCCTTTCTTTCAAGGATGACGAATTATTGCTTATTACCTGACATATGTCTTGAGTAGCCACTATCTAATTACCACTCTCTTTTTGATCCTTGGGCTGCAAGGCATTCCTGCATAAACAATCAAGTAATGATTTTAGGTACCCAAGTCTTCTTGGGTCCTTTAGGGTTAGTAGACATGGTTTCTTTTGGAATCCAAATCTTTTTAACAGTTTTTCTATTGAACTTAGAAGTATTATATTCAAATGCTTTGTGTCTTACCTTTTTACATCTAAAGCAGGTGATGTGAGAGGTGCTAATTGAAGTGTGTGCAATGAAGAAATTTTTTAAAAATTTATTTTTGTCTTTAGATTTATATCCTAGTCCGGCTTTATCATAGACTCTTCTTTGATTATTTAAGATCATTTATAGTTTTTCTGAACCACAAGTGAATTTATCAACTAAAGATCTTAATTTATCCAATTCATCCTTTAGAATTTTGTTCTCTTCTTTTAATTTGTTGTTGCCACTAATTACCTCTTTCTTTTTCTTTAAAAGTGTTTGAGTCATTTTCTTAAGACTTTTATTTTTTATGCTAATCTTTTAAAATCTTTCATTAAGTCATAAAAAGCATCTTGAAGTTCATCAAAGATAAAATCTAAATTAAGAGTGAAGGATATCTCATTATCTTATGTCATGAAACATAAATTTGCTTCGTTTTGGTCTTCTTCCTCTGAGCTTGACTCATCACTATTGCTCCAAGTTGCTATCATGATTTTTTTTTTATTCTTTGTGGTTCTTTCTTCAACTGAGGACATTAAGCTCTAAAATATTCTGGCTTTTTGCATTCATAACAACTGGGCTGATCCTTCTCTTTTTTTCTTTCTTTCTCCCTGCTAGCTTCTCCTCTAATGAAGCTTCTCTTCTTGAATTCTTATCTTTTTTTTATAAATTTTTTAAATTTTTTTATCACCAGGGCCATGTCTTTATCATTTTCTTCACTGGTGGATAGATCATCTTCTTATTCAGCAGTCATGGATTTTAGCACTATTATTTTCTTCTTCTTGTTGTCTTCCTCATTATGCCGACTCATGGCTAGCTCATGTGTCATCAAAGATCCAATGAGCTCCTCAAAAAGGTAACGTGTTCAGATTTTTTGCCTCCTGGATGACTGTTATCTTGGCTTCCCATATCCTAGGCAAAGATCTGAGAATCTTTCTCACTAATTCACTATTAGTGTAAACTTTACCTAAACTTTTTAAATTATTTATGATATCAGTGAATCTTGTGTATATGCTAGTGATAGATTTAATGGGGTCCATTTTAAATAACTCATATTGATGAATTAGCATGTTAATTTTAGTTTTTTTTTACTTGATTTGTTCCTTCATGCGTGACGTTAAGCCTATCCCAAATTTTCTTTACTAAATTATAAGAGGAGATTGGGTTAAACTCATTAGCATCAAGGGCACAATAGAGTACATTCATTATTTTGATAATTAATTGGATAAGTTTCTTGTCTGTTTTATCCTAATCTTTTTTCGACTTAAAAGTGGATGTACCATTGACAATGATTGTGGGAGTGTGTGGACCATTGACAATGATACTTCATATGTCATAGTTAAGGGTATGAATGAAAATATGCATGCGAGCTTTCCAATAGGTATAGTTAGATCCATTGAAAAGAGGTGACCTATTTATGGATTGCCCTTCGGCAAGTGAACCTCCTAGTTGGATTAACATGATCTTTATCTCTAGTTGATAAAATCAATAATTAGTAGAGGACCAAGGCTCTGATACCAAATGTTATCTAGATGAATAACCCAAGAGGAGGGGGGTGAATTAGGTTTTCAAAAATTTAAACAAATATGTGCAATGATTAAAGATTAAATCCTGAGTGAATTAAATATAAGAGTAAAAAGAAGACACAAGTTAGAGCACACACATAAGCAAGAGGATTTTATTATGGTTCAGTGCACTTCCAACACCTACATCTACTTTCCAAGCAAATTCTTAGAAATTTTACTATAACTCCTTAAGATTATAATTGGATAGTTTTTTCGGACTCACTATCCAATAACTCAGTTGATTTTTTTTTAGGTTCATCAACTACAACCCTTACAAGAATCAGATAAACCAATCTAAATAAACAAATGGAGAGAAAAAATCTCAAAACTCAAGTTCAACTCCTGCTGAAACTAAATGCACGAAAAAGGAAAAGAAAATATTTCAACTCAAAAGGCTCCTTCGAATGAGCAGAAGAGTTGTCCTTGTAGTTCGTTGAAAGCCTCTTTGAATCCGTGGAGTTAATGCACTTGAGGATTCTTCAATGCTTGAGAGAATAAATTGATTGAAGATGGAGATTTTCGTTCAAGAATAGAGCATGTTTTTCTTTTCTCTCATTTTTCTACTATCTTATCATGAATAAGACTTCTTCCTTTTATATCTATAGCATTCCTCTCTTCTAATGATGATTGGAGCTCAGAAAAAGCAAAATCTGAATGTTGGAGAGTAGCAACTAGCCGTTGGAGTCAAAAAAATCTGATCTGGAATGCCCCGTCAAAAAGTTATAATCGAATCTCGAGACCTCTCGATTTGTCTCGAGATGTCTGCCCAAATTACGGGGCCTCTCAGTTTGAACATGAGAGCTCTCACCATCAATCTCATGAAAAATCATCTTTCTAGAAAAATGGCTCGCTTGAGATCGAGACCTTTTGGTTCTGAATAAGACATCTTGCAGGGACCACGAGACCTCTTGAGAATCCTGCGAGACCTCTCGCTCTTAGGATATAAAAATTAAATTTCTATCACTTGAGACCAAGAGCTCTTGAGATTTTCTTGAGACCTCTCAAAATCAAGCCAAAACAGTGCTTGGGGCGTGCCAGTCCACTCGAGAGATCTCGAAAAAAATCCGAGATATCTCGAAGACTGCTCCAAGGTGATTTTAAGAGAATTTTTGCTCCGAATAATGGAATTTGAAGTTTGATTGATTTTCACTTAATGTCTTTCTTGTTTGGTCAAAGAGCTCTCTTTCTTATGATATTGAAATATTTAAAATAAAATATATTAGTAATCATTTGTTTTAATATTTGGTCATCATCAAAATCACTTAGGAGGTTCAACAATCTTCTCCAAGAATTTAGGTGCCCCTAACCCCCATGCCTTTCTCCCTTTCTCATCTGAAAATTACCATGGAATCACATGGAGTTTTGACGCATACTCCTATCTAATAGGAGGTGCCACAAAAAAATAGAGAAGACTAGGTCAAAAGACCTAATCAAACTTGGAAATTATAGGGCTTCCAACTGTTGGACGCTCCTCCTATTTTTTCTTCATGAAGATCAGAGAATCACTTACACACTAGGAAAAAGGGTGACAAAAAGAAAATATGGCATGGAGAAATTATGGCGCTAAGGAGAAGGAAGAGTTTTAGAAAAGTAAAACTCTATCAAGTTGTTTTCAAATCAAAACCAACTTCTAAATTTGAACAAGTCAAATTTGATTCCTAATCTTTAGATATTGGGGCATAGAGGACACTCTTAGGCATGGGAAAGACCTATGTAATTTTGCTGGAATTAATTATGGGTGTGGAACATCATAATGGCGCAAGGGAAGATGACAAGGAATCCTAGTCTAACTAGGATTCTCATGTATTGACCAGGACAAATCAATTAGACTAGGATTCTCATATACTGACTAGGTCAAATCAATTTTTAACCTAATTAAAATAGGATTAGTGCAAGCCTAATTATGGGTGATCTTAGTCTAACTAAAAATTCAATTAAGTTAGATTTAAATTATATTTAAATCTTAACTCAATTAGAAATTAGGTGCACTCAAATCCTAGTCTAACTAGGAATTATTTTTTTTTGCAATTGACTTATCTAATAAACTAATTAAACTTAATCTAATTAAGTTCAAATGAATTCTAATTGAATCTAATTTAATTAGAGTTGATCTTAGTCTGATTGTTAAATTAGATTGAGCCAATTAGCAATCTAATTACTAATCGATCCTCCTGCAACATATGCATTAGGTCAAACATCAATCGCATTGAATGTTTGATCTTAGAATGATTCTCAATTATTGATTAACCATCTGATCTGATTATAATTTCTAATGTGTGCGACTTATAGATTCGAATCTAAGCCACTAGCATAGAAACTAATTCTTGTACCAAATGAAGTAACCATCTTGCAATGGTTCCCAACATCCGGATAGGTCGAATGTATGCAAAGCATCATTCTTAGAATCCTAATCCATGGTTATCATATAATTCATCCCTTTGACCAATAATGCTCAAGATAACTTTAAGTACACTATCAACACTTATACAAGTTATCTCTATTATGTCTCAAAATTTTATAAATTTCATGACTCCTCACGAGGATTATCTAGACCTAGGTTTTGCTAAATTGAAACACAATGAATTATTTTCCTCCTGAACTTAATCAGAAATGGTCAATCCTATCTTGACTCACACACCAACTTTACAAGTACTTGACTGTACCCAGAAATTTTTTGAACTTATATTAGAAATATAGGCAATCTGGCATCAAATTACAGAAAATTGCTTGCAAGTCACCATATTGATTTCAGATCGGAGGAACACTTATATCCATTAACCTTAGCTAGCTACTCTTGATAGTAGAGTGCTACATTGGTCACGTTCAGTGTAGATATACTCCTACATCTTATCTGAATGCCATACCAATATCTCCACACCACTTAGTTATGAGGACAACCAATGCATATGGCATACAATAATCTATACTCAATATGTTATCGTCCTTATTAATAACTTATCATTTTATCATGAATAATTTAAGAACCATCCAATAAATCTTTCTTTATCGATTGATTATGGTTCTAAGAACATCATCATAATTTAGAAGTTCATTTAACGAAGATAGAACTTCTATGATGAACCAGCTAAATAACTATTATTATTAGATAATTCATATATAAATTTTAATCATCTACTACATAGATGATTAGCTTTAGGATATATTTTTCAACAACTCTCATTTGGACTAAAGCTAATCAGAATCATATCAAATATCCTATCTTTTACTTGAGTTCCTAAAACTACTTAGTTCCAAGGCCTTAGCAAATGGGTCAGTCAAGTTCTTCTTTTTCATCGATCTTTTAAAAATCAATGTCACCCTGATCTAAAATCAAAGATGATAGTGATGTAGAATATACTGGTCCTTCAGTTGTTTAGCCTGAGCTATGGCTCTAGTACTACAATAGGACTGAACCATCGATGAAGAGTGCCACTCCCAACTATACAGCTTACATGGTAGCATCGTATGCCATGATGTGCTCTATATTATTAAACAAATAGGCTATAGTATCTTGCTTGAAATTTTTTCAGCAGATTGCTCCTGCAATTAGGATATGACCCGATACTCTTTTGTTGTCATCTTAGTCTGACTAAAAACTAAAATTAAAACATCCACAAGTTCTAAGTCAGTATCTCCATATTTGAGTCACTGGACCTTAGTATTTTTTAAATACATGAGAATTATCTATATAATCTTCTAGTGATTCTCACTTAAATTAGACTGGTATCTACTCACTACCATTAGTGAGTATACCATATCTAATTTTGAACATAAAAAATCAGATGACAGCCAAATCTTTATTCCTTACAATGCTGGAATGCCATTTTTGATTAACAGAACTTCATCCACAGACAACATAAGAAATAACACTATAGAACATTTTGTTCAATTATAAACGTAGGATTTATCTTTGTTCATAACAAAGACATACGTTCAAAATATATGTTTGAACCCTAAGATGATAGCTAGATAGGCTTTATAGGTCTCTACCTTTTCGTCTGCGCTATTCTGATCCTTTTAAAAATTCATTCACATCCAATAGATTTTATTCCTTTAGGTGAATCATCTAGTGTCCACACACTATTGATTTTCATGGACTTTAATTTAGATTATGTGGCTCCAAGCCACTTCTCAGAGTTAGACCACTGTATTGCATCCCTATAGATGATCGAATCCTTATTATTCTCATCGAGCTCAACAGGATTGCCATTTTGGACCTAGATACTAAAGTATCTATCTGGCTAATGCGGTACTCTATCGGATCTTCTTGAAAGTACCACTTTAATGGGCTTCGAATTTGATCTAATCAAATCTGATTTTGTAGGTTTACTAGATTATGTCAGTTCTTTTCTACCAGTCAAACTTTTCCAAGTTCAACTTGATAGGCATCAATTCCTTTTCTAAAAATTTTTTTTCAAAAGAAATGCCCTATTGCTGATGAATATCTTATGTTCTTTAGCATGATAGAATTAATAATCCTGAAATATGTATTAGACCAAAATCTAAGTTTATCTATGTGTAAATCTTTGACATAGATCGATCAACTCGAATCCGAAGGTGAGGGAGTCTAGGTCTACGTCCGATCCATGTCCCATATGGAGTCTTTACAACATATTTACTCGGTGTAAATTTTTAGAATAAAAATAGTAGTCACAACAACATAACCCTGAAATAGATAGACAAGTGAACCCTATTATGGATCGAGTCATATCCAACAAAGTTTAATTTTTTTTTCAGATATACTATATTTTGAAAAAAAATCTACTAAGAGAGAATCTAATTCTCTCCTAGATATGTCATAAATTTACTGAATAAGTATTCGCCTCTTCGATTTGATCGAAAAATTCTAATACCATTTTTAATTTATTTTCTATTTTTTTTTGAATCATTTGAACATTTCACATGATTCAAGCCAGACGCACCCATGTCCAAATAGGTCGTCTGTAATAAAATATTAATATCTTTCTTTGGCACTAAAGTTTATAGGTCCACATACATCACTATGTATGAGACTTAGAACTTTATTAGCTTCTTCATCTTTTTCAGTAAAAGATGACTTTGTCATCTTCCTAAGAAGACATGACTCATAGTCTATCAATGATTCATAATCATTGATGTCGAGGTTTTTCTCTCAAGCTAACCTATTTATCTTGTTCTTATCAAGATGACTAAGCCTATAATGCTAAAGATGGACATTCATGACATAATCTAACTTGGATATTTATTGAATATATACATTATACTTAACATGTTGTATAAATGTTAAATATTATTTTTTATTATCCATGTATTATTATAATATTATTCATAATAATATCATAATAATTTTTTTTATTGATAAATAATAACCATCTCTGATCAAAAGGCCAATAGAGATCATATTTATCATAAACGACGGACAATGGTGACAATCACTCAATATGATATCTTTTGAAAATAAGCTTGACAATTTCTTAAGCCAGGATTGGAACAGAACTTCTATCCCCAATGTTCAGATATTTTTCATCATTTTCAAACATTTCACCTATAGTCTTTGCAACAAATTGCATAAAACCATCGGTATCTAATACCCAGGTGTAGAATTACATACAAAAAAATTTTGAGATGTTATTATATAACATTCTTGATAAGCAACTCTTAATTCTTTCTCTTGTTTAGCCTATTATGGTCAAGGAAAGCAAGACAATTCTTCTTCTTATGACCCTGCTTCTAATAGTAGAAGCACTATGTCTGATTTGGGTCAATTTTAGACTAATTATTTTGACTGGGCTTAGAAGCCTCAATACGAATCTATTCGTACTGCTAAACCAAAATTAACTTTTGATACTAATTATCGAAGTTGGGTCCCATAAGTCATCACTATCTAATAGTGATGGGAGCAATTAGGGTTTAGTCTTATTTTGAGAAAAGAGAACAATGACCTAAGTATATGAATTATTTTAGGTCTAGAGACTTGGACTTTAGTCTTAAGATTCTTCCACTATTTTATTCGAATTGGTAGCTTCTACCTTTAATTCGAAAAATTACTTTAATTTTCTAGTAGGTACTAAAATCCACATAGACTACACACAAGTCAGACTTTGGTCTGTCAATCCATGTGCATCTACAGGTAGGTTCATTAATCAATTATTTTTTCAAACAACTTTTAGTAATTAAATTTTGCTCCAAAAATCTAATCAGTAGGCTTTGACTCTCCTATAAAGATTCGATTAGATCCAACCATTAACATGACCATACTTAGTGCATCAACCAACGAATGATTAAATCCAACTTTGATTGGCCAACCTAACCACCATTAGAGAGATACTTCCAAATTATCATATTATGAATGATAATTTTATTAGTCAATAAGCACCAGGCCTTTGGGCTTTCAATGATTATTGAGTTAATAGACCCATTATCATCCAATTTAATGGAAGGCTATGACTCAGTTATCTCTATAACTTTGTCATTTTAAGAATCTAATAATTTTAAAAAATTTAAAATTATTTATGATCTAAGGATAAAAGGGACATGAATCAATTTGCTCCTACTGATTTTATCAAGTCAAGTCCTTCTACTGACTTCTCAAGTCTTTGATAAGGACTAGGATTAATATTGGTCCATGGGCACCTAGATCAGTCTCACTGATTTTCTACGTGACATAGGTTAGCATGAGTCAATGAGCAATCTAATCAAGACTTGATTAACCATATTGGCTAGGTAAGTAAGATCAATGGGAGGGTCTACCAAGGCTTACCTTAGGCACTATTAGAAATGGCAAGGTAAGCGGGTTGCCAATTAAAAATCATCGATCTGGGATGTTAGACTTATCTTAGATATTAATTGATTTAGTAGTTTTAATTTGGTCTACCTAAAGATTCGGGCTCGATCACTGAGCCACGATTAGTATCCATTTATTAGATGTATAGACTTTGATCAACTATAACTATTGAAGTGATCTTTAGAAATGTCCTAATCCTAATTAACTATTAATCAGATTTAATCAATTTCTTAACTTAGTTCATATTTAATCTAACCCTAGGTCTAACCTAGTTAAGGATCTGATCAAAGCTAACCCATTTTTCTTTAACCCATATTTTATGAAATTATCATAGGATCTTTAAATCACAAACCTAGATCCTAAACAATCACTTAATTCTCAATTAAGTTCAAAGCTTATGGATTTGGATTTATGAAATCTTAGAACTAATTTTTGATTTGATCATTTAAAATATTTTCAAATTGTAAACAATTTACATTGAATCATATTCAATATATGATTTTAGATGTGATTTATTTTAATATTTTGATCATGTCCTATGATTTCTTAGAATTTTATAGAAAGTAAGTTCTTATTTTAAATTCTATTAAATAAATATATCATATACATTTTAAATTTAAAATAAAAATTATATATCAACATATGCAATAAGAGGATTTAGATCTAAACATAAAACACATCACATGGATCAGATCATAAATTATTTAAATTTAGATTTAAAATTTAAAAATAAATTATAAATTATTTTAGATCTCATCTAATATATTTATGATTTATTCAGATCAGCACATACTAGGACAATCTCTCCAATGTAAGGGATAAACTTTACAACAGGATAATTTTATAATCAGTATGTGCGATCCGATATTATTTAGATCTAATTTAAATAATTCAAAATAAATCTAACATCTATTTAATTTTAAATTTAAAATTAAAAAATAAATTATAAAATTATTTAAATCATACCTAACTTATTCATGATTCAAGAATAGATTAGCATATACTAGGACAATCTCTCCACTATACGGAATAAACCTTACAGCAGGACAATCTTATAATTAGTATATGCAATCTTTAAAATTTTATTTTTAAATTTATATTAATGCAAACATGACCATGTTATAAAAGAACCTAGCTCTGATATCATTGATAGAAAATATGTAGGATTTCATGCATGAATTTTAAATTTTTTTTGAAATATAATTCAGCGAAAGTTATAAATTAAACCATTTAATCTATAAAAGTATATAATCAAATTACTAAATTCTATAACTAGGATCTATAATATGTCATAATGCATTCTTAAATTTAAAAATAAAAGATTTGATATTGATCAAATTAATATCCTAGATCTAGGATAATTCTAGATCTAAATCTTAGATCGCATCTAGGTAAGAGAAGAGATCAAATTTCTTATCTTCGTATGGATCGAGAACTCTACAGTTGATTTTTATTATTATCGTTGGAGCTGCACATGCATCCAACCTCTACAAAATGTCTATACGAGACTGTAATAAAATAGAAGGTTCATCGAACGAAGATCCGCTCAAAGTGCTAGCTTCTCGTGGATCCCTCCTGATGGTTAATTTAAAATTTATTCTTTGGATCTCTTGGATAATCCAAGAGATGAAGAATAAGAGAAGAAATAAAAAAAAATTCAACCTTTGAATCTCTTATAAATCAGAAATAAAATATATTAGAAAATATCCTAAGAGAAGATAAATCTTTTTTTCAGGACATCAACAATTGATGTCTCAAAAATATCTCTATGCTAGGACAAGGAGAGACCTTCTCTCCTAGACTTTTTTCATGTTTTTAGATCTTACACTCTCTGATTTTTTTTATAGAAAAATCTCATAAAATATGAAGAAGAAGGATTCTCAAAGAAACCCTAAAAGAAGACATTCCTCTCTTCTTCTTCTCACATCAGCACATGATCATATCATATCTAAAAATGATCATTCTGCCCCAACACATTGGAGCACAGATCCCCACGCCCTCTTCCTCTCTCTCTCTTATATTTTTATGACATAAAAATCATAAAGAATAAGGATAAAATAAATATTGAAAGAAAAAATATATAAGAAGACATTCTTCTTACCTTTGTCTTCTTCAAGATATCAACTATTGATGTCATAATTGAAAGATCTTCTCCAAGAATTTGGGCACCCCTAATCCTCTCACCTTTCTCCCTTTCTCATTTGAAAATTACCATAGAATCACATGGGGTTTTGATGCATACTCCTATCTAATAGGAGGCACTACAAAAAAATAGGGAAGACTAGGTCAAAAGACCTAGTCAAACTTGAAAATTATGGGACGTCCAACTCTTGGATACCCCTCTCCCTATTTTTTCTTCATGAAGATCAGGGAATCACGCACACACCAAAGAAAAGGGTGACAAAAAGAAAATATGGCGTGGAGAAATTATGGTGCTAAGGAGAAGGAAGAGTTTTAGAAAACTAAAACTCTATCAAGTTTGATTCCTAATCTTTAGATATTAGGGCATGGACGACACTCTTAGGCATGGGAAAAACTCATGTAATTTTTCTAAAATTAATTATGGGCGTGGAACATCATAATGGCACAAGGAAAGATGACAAGGAATCCTAGTCTAACTAGGATTCTCATGTATTAACTAGATCAAACTAATTTTTAATTCAATTAAAATAGAATTAGTGCAAGCCTAATTATAGATGATCCTAGTCCAACTAGAAAACTAAGATTCTCATGTATTGACTAGATCAAATCAATTTTTAATCCAATTAAAATAGAATTAGTACAAGCCTAATTACGAATGATCCTAGTCCAACTAGAAAATCAATTAAGTTAGGTTTAAACTATATTTAAATCTGATTTAAATTCTAACTCAATTAGGAATTAGGTGCACTCAAATTCTACTCCAACTAGAAATTATTTTTTTCTTGCAATTGATTTATCCAATAAACTAATTAAACTTAATTTAATTAAATTTAAATTAATTTTAATTAAATATAATTTAATTAAAGTTGATCTTAATCCGATTGCTTAATCAGATTAAGCTAATTAGCAATCTGATTGCTAATCAATCCTCTTACAATACTTGCATTAGTTCAAACATCAATCACATTGAATATTTGACCTTAGAATGATTCTCAATCATCAATTAACCATCTAATCTGATCACAACCTCTAATATATGTGACCCCATAGGTTTGAACCTAAGTCGATAGCATAGGAATCAATTTCTATACCAATCGAAGTAACCATCTAGCAATGATTTTCGACGTTCAGATAGGTTGAATGTATGTAAAGCAATATTCTTAGAACCCTGACCCATGGTTATCGTATAATTTATCTTTTTGATCAATAATGCTCAAGATGACTTTAAGTACGCTATCAACACTCGTACAAGTCATCTCTATTAGGTCTCAAAATTTTGCAAATTTCGTGACTCCTCATAAGGATTACCCAGGTCTAGATTTTGCTAAATTAAAACATGAGTCATTCTCCTCCTAAAGTTAATCAGGAGTGATCAATCCTATTTTGACTCACACATCGACTTCACAAGTACTTGACTGTATCCAAAAATCTTTCAAACCTATATTAGAAATACAAGCAGTCCGACACTAAAGTACAGTGAGTTGCTTGTAAGTCACCTTAGTGATCTCAGATCTGAGGACACTTATATCCATTGGCCTTAGCTAGCTACTCTTGATAGTAGAGTGCTATATTGATCATGTTTAATGCAGATGTACTTCTATATCTTATCTGGATGCCATACTAGTATCTCCACACCACTTGATTATGAGAAAAACCAATGCATATGGCATACAATGATCTATATTCGATAAGTTATCATCCTTATTAATAACTTATCATTTACTCGTAAATAATTTAAGAACCATCCGATAAATTCTTCTTTATCAATTGATTGTGGTTCTAAGGACTTCATCATAATTTAGAAGTTTATTTAAGAAAGATAAAACTTCTATGATGAACTAGCCAAATAACTATTATTATTAGATAATTCATATATAAATTTCAATCATCTACTACTTAGGTGATTGACTTTAGGATATATTTTTCAACAACTTTCACCTAGATTAAAGTCAATCAGAATGATATCAAATATCCTATCTTCCACTTGAGTTCATAGAACTTCTCAGTTCTGAGGCCTTAGTAAATGGGTCAGTCAAGTTTTTTATTTTCATCGATCTTCCAAAAATTGATGTCACCCTAATTTAAAATCAAAGATGATAGCGATGTAGAATATGCTGATCCTTCGATTCTTTAGCCTGAGCTATGGCTCCAGTGTTATGATAGGACTGGACCATCGATGGAGGATGCTACTTCCAATCTACTAAAGAACCTTAGCAACTATACAGCTTACATGGTAGCATCATATGCCACGATGTGATCTACATTATTAAATAAATAGGCTATAGTATCCTGCTTGGAATCTTTTCAGTAAATTATTCCTATAGTCAACAAAAAGATATTTACTATCAGGATATCTTTTTGTTAGTGGCCATGCTTAAATCCATCCATACGTTGCTTGCAATTATAGTCTATTTTGATTATGAAATATGACAGATGGATATGAAAACAATGTTCCTAAATAGATATCTTGAGAAAGATATCTATATGGAATAGCCGCTTTATTTTACATTCGATGATGGTGATCATAAGATCTGCAAGCTGCAGAGATCCATATATAGACTAAAGCAAGCATTTTGGAGTTGGAATGCTCATTTTAATGATATGATTAAATCATTTGGTTTCATCAAAAATGAGGAGAAACCCTATATTTTCAAAAAGATTAGTAGGAGCATTGTTGTCTTCTTCATACTGTACGTGGATGACATCCTCCTAATTGGAAATGATATTGCCATGTCAACCTTGGTCAAAGTATGGTTGTCAAAAGAGTTTTCTATGAAAGACCTAGAAAAAGCATTCTTTATTTTAGAGATTAAGGTTTATAAGGATAGATTGAAAAGAATGCTAGGTCACTTACAGAAGATGTACATAGAGAAGGTTCTGAAGAAATTCAGCATGAAAAACTTCAAGTGGAGACTAGTGCCCTTCAAACATAGCATTCATCTCTCCAAAAAGATATACCCTAACATACCAGAAGAGATTGAATGCATGAGCAAGATCCCTTGTGCATCGACAATAGGAAGTCTCATGTACTCTATGCTATATACACGACCTGATATCGTCCATGCTGTGAGTGTCACAAGTAGATATCAGTCGAATCTAGGCAAAGAGTACTGAACTTTTATGAAGTGTATCCTTAAGTACTTAAGAAGGACTAAGAATGTGTTTCTGATTTTTGACAATGGAGAACTTCAGGTTCAGGGATATACAGACTCAGACTTTATGTCCGACATAGATAATCAAAAGTTGATATTTGATAGTCTGTTCTTGTGTAATGATGGTGCTGTAAGCTAGAAGAGTTTCAAGCAGACCATGATTGCAGACTCCACCATGGAAGTAGAATACATCGCTGCCTTAAAGCTGTGAAAAAGACGTTCTGGTTCAAGAAGTTCGCTATAGAGCTCAAAGTAATACCATCAAATATTATCCCTCTGTATTGCAACAACAATGGCACCATAATCCTAGCTAAGAAGCTGAGGTCTCATCAAAAGTCCAAGCACATCGAGTGGTGATATCATCTCATCCATAATTATCTCAAAAAGAGATACGTCGAGGTTAAGAGAGTCAATACCACAAACTATGCGACTGACCCACTAATGAAGTCATTGAGCTAGCAGAAGATCAAAGCCCACCTTGAGAAGATGGAACTTAGATTTGTAGCCAATTAAATTTAGGTCAAGTGGGAGTTTATTGAATGTGTATCCTAGAAGCCAAATTCTGACACTTGTAAAATATTTTCTAGAGGCATTTTTATAATTTTGACTAAAATTATAAAAAATTATTTTCTATTATATTATGTATTTAAAGCATCTGTGATATATCCTTTGAGTTAACAGGCATGATAACGTATATTTTCAAGAGTTGAAAATTTAAAGCATGTGTTATCATAATTAACTCATAAACTGCTTTCGATTGTAGAATCATCATGAGGATGGTGATCGATCTAGAAGATTGATGTACGATTATTTTTTTAGGATAGATGAGTCTTGAGTCTACATTATGGTGATATCAGAGTGAGAGTATAGGTACTTGTTAAGAATAAGAGTACTAAGCATGACCACTTTGAGTAGTCATAAGAAAGTCTACCTTGTCATTGATGACTAGCTCGATGCTGTAGTTGTATGTCTGATTCTTTGACTTGAGATGCATCAATAATTCATCTTGAGCATATTATAGTTTAACTATACCATAACTCGATCTCCTAGTCATTCAAAATCTTGATGTGTATTTGGCTATAGCATGTTCATTATAGGAATTAGATCGCACCAATAGGAGAACTATAAACCTCGGTAGAGAAGTAGTCTTATAATGATCATGAGATCGAGTCCTTAAACCCATGGCCATGATAATATGAATTAATAGAAAGGAGTTTCTATTAAGGTATTCACATTGGACTCGAGTCAAATGATTTATTCATATGACGGGTGTTAGGTCTGACGAGTTTATCTTGATCTTGATCCTATCAGAGCTTATGATAGAAGAACATAATTACACAGGTAGCTGCATGAAGAAGTTCGTATTCGATTTTGATGGATTGCCACCACATACTGCTAAGTATTACTGATGGATTTTGGGATCAATTAAAATTATTTTGATGATCGATAATTTTAATTGAATGAATCAAAAGAATTCTGATCCATCGAAAGATGTTTCAATGATATCGATGATGAAAATCATGATATGCCTCATTACCATATGGAATTGAAGCTAACTGGATCACAAAAATAAGGATTTAAATCTAGATATCATTAATTGGGCTAATTTCGTTCGATTGATTTGAATTTGATCCAATCAGATTCAAGAAAATCGTGCTAGCACATGATTGAGCCTGACTTTCTCTTTCTATTAATTTTCTGATTTGTCTTGACTGAGTCTAATTAGATTTAGCTCATCCAAGAGTCCTATATGGATTTATCTTGATCTGACTAGATCTTGTCCTGGCCCGATCAAGGCTTGTCCTAAAAGAAAAGGGTTTGTCCTAAAACCATGAGATGGGAATTAGGACAAGGGATCTTTGACCCATTCTTTGTAGGAAAGAAGAGGTTGGGGCATGCACCCTTGGACTTTATCTCAGGGCACACATCCCCATCAGATTTTGCATGAAGAAATGTGGATGCACGCCCTCATATGGCTTGCGCCCGTAGTGGATAAGGGAATAGACTTTTGATAGATCAAAACTCTTGGAAATAAGATCTCTTATGCCAACCCAACTTGATCCACCTTTCTCCATGCCATTTTTTTTGAATTTTGTGCGACAAAATTAGAATAAAAATAGGTGTGGGTGTGGAATTTTAGATTGGAATCCTTCTGCTTTAAGCAATCCATTTGCTTAAAGCTCCAAGACTCTAGGGTGAAGCTAGGTCTATAAATGGACCCATGATCAAAGTGTTTGATCATTGCAATTCATCCACGATGAAGCCCTGCTCCTCCCTCCATCTCCATGCCCCCTCCCTCTGATCTTCTCTCTCTTCTCCATGCCCAAGGAGTTGGGCGAAACAGCAAAGAAAGATCAAGATCCTGCAAGCGCGAAGATCAAGCAAAGCAATTTCAATTCGTGCAACGGACAGGCTGCTATCGAAGATCATCTTCGAAAGTACACTAGAAGTTTTTCGGATCTAATTTTTTGAGATCAGATTCGAAAGGAGAAGACATCCAGATCTAACCTGAGTGGACTTCAGTAGAGACTAAGTGCGTGCGCGGCTTAAGTCGAAATCTCAACATTCATTAGATCATCGGTAGGGTAAACTATTAATTACCCAAACAAGGTAACGTTAGATGTTACTAGTTTATATTTTATTTTTAATTTTTGCTATCAGATCATTTCAATTAGATCTGAGAACTCTCAGATTTGATCAGATCATAGGAATAATTTTTAAAAATTTTGCTTTAAATCTGATCAGATCAGATCGATCCTACGGCAGAAAAACTAGTTTTTTCTTCAATGAATAGATTAAATCTATTATGTGCATGATAGATTAAAAAGGTTTTATTTAGATCTGAAATTTTTCCACTGTATTTTCTAAATTTTTGCATGCACATCAAGGAAATAGGATTTTCTTCACTAGATGTATAGGCCAGCGATGGATAGAAGGATCGAGGCTACTTGAATTTAGAAAGTAGCCACGCATCTCAGACTAAGGCTCTTTTTCTACAAGCTTGCTTAGGACCGGCTTTCGACATGTATACTTTTCAAAGATAGGGGTATAGAGATTCCAACTTCATGTCTGATGTGCGGGTTAGAGGATAAGTCGATGGAGCATGCCATCCTATACTATCCGAGGGCGAGACTGATTTAGAGATAAACAGGTGACCACCCATGGGAGGCGAGCAATGGCCTATGGCTGGAGTCCTTTCTGAGCATAATCCATCAGAATACGACTGAGAGGGCGACCTCTGCTTAGGAAGGTCGGATAGCTTATATCGTCTATAAGATCTAGTTTTCTAGAAATAGCTTAATTTTTTAGGACGATGTGGTACCTGCTTATCAGGTATTGCAGAGAGCCATATGCTTGGATATGGAGTATTATCAGTTCGATGCTGCTAGCATGTCCCTTGATACCCCCAATCTCTGAGACTTGCATGCTGCTCTTATAGCGAACCAGAAAGTTATCTTTATTTCTTGGGACCCCCTCCCTGAAAGTTTGTCAAGGTAAATTTTGATGGTAGTGTTAGGAATGGTAAAGATAGTGCGAGATTTGTCATTTGGGACCCTGATGTAAGGTTGCTAGCGGGTGGAGGCTCCAATCTTTTTGAGCCTTTAGTTCTGGGAGCTGAGCTTCATGCTACCTGAATAGATATTACCTATGCTAGAAAGGAGCTTTGGATTAGAGGATCTTTATTAAGGGTGATTCTGCTACTATTATTGGTTGGATACAAGATAGTATGAAGCAACTAGAGGTACATCTGCTCATCCATGTGTCTAGACTTCTCTATGTCACTTTATTATGGTGTTGATCCAGCATGTTCATCAGCATGGCAAATTGGGTTGCTGCTTATATGGCAAAGAAGTGAGTACAAGAGACCCACAAAACAATCTTCATGCTGGCAAATCATCCAGAATAAAATCATATGCATGGAAAGTCACATTCATAATTTGATAATTGTATGAATTGTTGCTAACCCAGTGAGGTAACATGGTTACAATAATTCTGCAGTCAGCCTTTCTTGATGCTATGGATGTACATAAATTTAGATGCACTCATACATTTACATAGCTCAAATAATGTGAGAAAGTAGATTTTAGCTCAAATTGACACAAAATATTGTAATTCTCTTACTTGAGACTTAACTTGTACTAAACTGGCATTGAAAGTTAAATTTATATAACTCAATCTAACCTATATATAAGCTGGTACAGAATCAGGAGAGACTATCTGCAAGCTGAGTGGCCCCAATCGATTTGAAAATCCATGACCCGATGCTCTGTTAGGGACCATCTTTATAAAAAAAAAAGAATATATGAAAAAAAAAGAATATATACATATATCGATTGAGAGAGAGAGAGAGAGAGAGAGAGAGAGAGAGAGAGAGAGAGAGAGAGATTGTACTCCATTCATCACATTTAAAAGGGCATGTGTCACCAATCCGATCAAGTGGGACAAACTCCTCTTCCCTCGAGGTTGGAGGACCATGACCATGCTCACCCTTTGAAAAAGAAATGTTCATCCCTTTAGACCAGCCATTGGAGCACATTGGCTCCATGACAGTAGTCTGTGCCCTCATTGTCTTCATCAAGACCTGCCTTTTTGACTCGGTCGCTCCCACCTGAGGCCACTGCAATATAGATTTCAAACACTGGAAAAGAGAAAGCCACCTTCTAACCTCTATGACATGGGAGACAAGGCTCCGAAACCCAAGAGTGGTCCAAAAGAGAACTTGGTTCAAGGGCTCCTCACCTCATCAGACAATGATAGAATTGACCTAGGGATGGATGCCGTGGGCTAACACCCTTTAAAAACCTTTCTTTTGGATGTCTCACAAGCTTCAATATGACTGATATTGATAGCACCAACAAAGTGGCAAACACAACTAGATTGCGTAAGGTCAGATTCTGCTAGCCGAAGATTGCTGTCCAGCTATACATGGGGTTCGCTGAGTGGGACCAAATTGTTGCCAATTATTCAGGCTGTTCTAGTGCAACATCATCATGTATCAAAGGTTTTTAGTCAAGTCTTTTCCAATCCTATATGTATTGTTTAGGTTGACACAACCAGTGAAAGTCTGTCATCAGTTCCTGTTGTTGAATATGGATATAAATGTAGTGCAGCAAGAAGAGTTAGCTATCAACATTGACCATCTTTTTATTAGTAGATGAGAGAAAACTATTTGAAACAGTTGAATTCATCATTGATTCAACATAGGCTGGATAAGAAAGATTGCATGAAGTCAGATGGAGATGACCGATGTAATTCATAAGAGAGTGAAGAATATGTTTTAGGGGACATCGGCTGATGATATTTACAAGAGTTTATTTCGTAATCAGAAGAACAAAGTTGTAAAAACCATATAAGAATTGCATGCTTCCCCTTCTCCAGATACCCTTTGGTCTTCCAAATCATATATATATACAAAGGTGGGACCTAAACTTAATATAGAAATCAAAAGCTTTACTAGTTTGGTCAGCTGGCATCTTCAATCATTTCTGTTTGAAAACAAAATTCTAATACTGTTTGTGTTTACCTAAGCACAGAAATTAATGGAGAGCAGAGGTGGTCAGGCCAGCCTGAGTTGATGTTTATCTACAACTGGAATTGTTATAAGGTGGCATATAGAAGATCCCCTCTAACATACTCTTTCTTGCATGCCTTTTTTTCCCATGAAAGGTCGACGTCAAGTCTGACCAGGGGGCCTATCAATCATTCATATTGTTGGAAGGTAAGCATAATAAAACATTGGTGCCCTTCCCAAGAATCAAGATGTATCATGTGCTAATTTTGGAGCTTATCTAAGGAATCAAAATGATACTTGGTAATTTTTTTTTTTTTTTTGATGAAAATGATACTTGGTAAATTAAAGACAAGCATTTGGCATCTGATGCATATGGTCTGCTGCTCATGCAGTGCCAATTGGCAGACCTCTATTTGAAAACTACGTGGCCATGGATATTATTAGTTGTTGGATAATGTTTATATCAGTGGTAATCCATGCAATCACTTTTTGAAATAACAGTCCATGTTTTTACTATTTGGCTATGCATGCAGCCACCATACTTCTTGAAGCAAAATGAAAGGATTTCTTGCATGCGATATAAGAGAATGAGGACCTCTTGGATAATTGTATTATTGTATTAAAAAAAGAAAAACGTAGAATTCTACATGCCAGGTGTTAATGGTAAGAGATGGCTTTTTCATGAGATCTGTGAATTTATAGTTTGATGGCTGCTTCTATGCCTTTGATGGGTTTTAACTTAATTTAAAGTTATAACTAACAACATTTTTCTTTCACGGTTAAATACGAGCAGTTTGTCTTGAATATTGTAATGTTATGTAATTAATAATATCGTTCAATTTCATCTGCCATCTAATGTAATTGAAATTAAACATATAAGTGAAAAAATACATATCAAAATTAATAGACATGTCATCAATTATTTTTATTATTGTTTACAAAATTCATTCATTTTTTTTAATGAAAAAGGGAAGTAGTGAACTGCCATCTGGCTTTTATTCAGATGGATACATACAAAGATAAAGGCATACATGAACGGGGCAAGGAGCAGAGTATGCTTGGAGAACATGCTCATCCAATAAAAACATTGAGTCAGAATAATAAGGATACGCTCATCTACGTATCACAAATAAATGTGATAGATCGGAGTTTTATCTGAACACTCTTTCTTGCTCATCTTTTGTGGCTGATTTTCAGCACGAATAGAGAATGGGGCTGCAGAGAGGTCATGAGCTGGATCACCCTAAGGAGCTTGAAAGTAATCCCTGTATTTTAATCCATAGAGCCTCATACCCAACAATCCTCTTTGAAGTGTAGAGATTCTCCAACATCTTGAATCTATAGAGTATTTTTTAGAGGACCGAATATATAGTATGCTTTTTTCTTACAAAGATCCTACTATTTCTTTCCAACCATGCTTCTCAGCACAGAGCCGCAATGAGTTGATCCTCCACTCTTCTAGTTGTGATATTGAATTTTTTTTTCTACAACTTGACCAATAATCATTGAAATTATCTAGCCAACCTTTATTGTTGGGCTGTAATGTGAGAGCATATAAAAGCGACCATGTGAAAGGATACTTAACAAAAAGGTGAGATGTAGTTTCTTCAAATGGACCATAGAGAACGCACCTTGGTTGATGCTCAACCCTTTTTAACAAGATTGGACTCGTTTGGATTTCATT
Organism: Cocos nucifera; assembly: GCA_006176705.1. NCBI lineage: Eukaryota > Viridiplantae > Streptophyta > Magnoliopsida > Arecales > Arecaceae > Cocos > Cocos nucifera. Next base: position 482,312 of record QRFJ01000185.1, read on the forward strand.
CTTCATGCTTGACCATAGAAAAACCTTGACTTTTAATGAAATTATGGCTTTCCATATTACTGATCGGCCAATCCACGGAAATTATTACAAAATTCATTCATTACATATCAAAATTTGTCATCGGTGAATTATTTTAAGAACATGAAGGAATTTTGCATGGTAAGCAGCAGTACCATGTGGGATTAGGACCCCAACAAGGATAGGGTACGACTCTTAATATACTCGGTTCGAACCTGTAGAACCTATGGGTTTTTCAAAATTGCCTACATACGTCACAAGGGATAAAAATTCTATAGACTTAGATCCATTTCAATTATTAAATTGATAGAGATTGGATCAAAATTTAGTGATAATCCAGGGTCCAATTTGGCGCCTGCGATCCAGTGATTAATATTGTTCAAAGAAAATTTAAAAGTATACTCTACGTGTTTTTGTAAATATAAATATTTCTTTGTTTAATCTCTGAATTGTGTTAGACTAAATATTAAATACATATTTTCTTATGAGGGAAAAAGTGAACACACAAAAGCGAAAGGAATCATCAGTCCGCTAGGAGGCATGTGGAGAGACATAAAACACATAGCAATGTGGATCGAGGCAGAAAAGTTAAGGGCATCATAGCACCAAAATCAAGCCCCCGAGCACATCTCTCTTTCTACCAACCTACCCACCAATGCTAAACTTCAGCACATACGTACAATGCGTATAATAAGATAAGGACTTTAAATAAATTATTTTATTTTTCACAAAATAATAAAGGACCATACATTTTATGTTATTAGGCCCTGCATTTGGGATCTAAATTAAGTTGAGCAAATTGGGTGGACATAAAAGAAAGAGTTTGAGGAGTCTAAAACAGGCATGGCTCATGCTGCTCTTTTGCTACCCCTCCTCCAGCTGGGATGGGTAAAGCAGGCTGCGTTTCCTACGGGGCAATTCAACTTTAGTGTTCGAAAGAGGATTCCATCCCATGGAATTGATGTCTTCTTATGGTAGCTTTTGCTACGTGCTTTCTAGAACCTAGACTGCAAGCACATGCACTTTGGAAGCATATATAATGGCATAAAGTTCCAAAGCCACATCCAAAGAACCCTCTCGCTCTCTCTCTCTGTGGATCCCACGGTTCCGTGCCCCAATGAATGGTTGCCATCGAGCATGGAACTTGTCCTCCTGACAGTAACATAAATGTAGGTTGGATGCCACCAGGCCTGCCGTGACGGCAGAGTGATGTGGATCATTTTATATCTCCATGCTTTAATCAGAGTTGCTGAGGAGCGAGCAGATCTTTCTGCATCTTGCCTGACTGGAGAATTGTTGTTTTACAATTTATAAAGTTTTCTGTTACTCGTCAAGCAGGGGTGGCCCAGTAGTTTGAAGGAGGCATGGGATTGATGTAAATGTGTATGGAGTTATTGATTGCTTTCTTTTGTATTGAGCTACTTAAGTACAACTTTTCTAGAAACCTTTGTGACCATTGGTTGGCTTTGCAGCATTTAGGTTGTATTACCTAGAGTTATACATAAATTTACTTTTTCTTTTTGGAAAAGCAACTCCTCTCTCTCTCTCTCTCTCTCTCTCTCTCTCTCTAGGAAGAAAAGATGCATATCAACCTTTTCATTGATCATTGAACCAATCATAAATAAAACAACTAAAGTAACATTAAGGATGAATGGCGCGCCTAAAATCATCTTTCAGACTTTTGAAAATTCAATTACAACAATAAAAATGAATTTACACTTGCTAATGAAACAACTATCCCAAAAGGAAAGAAGTTGGACTTACAAACTGCTGCTCGAACTATAGTATGAAAATATTGTAGATAAAATTATGATAATTTAGAGTATTCATTTGAATGGCGTGTTTAAAATCATTTTTAAGCTTTCGAAGAATCAATTACTGCAATAAGAATGAATTTCCACTCGGTAATGAAATAATCATCCCGAAAAGAAAAGAAGTTGAAATAATTAGATTTACAAACTACTACTCAAACTATAGTGTGAACATACTGTAGGTAAAATTATGGTAATTAACGATGATCGAAGGTATTCATTTGAATGGCATATTTAAAATTATTTTCTAAGCTTTTGAAGAATCCATTACTATAATAAGAACGAATTTACACTTGGTAATGAAACAACCATCCCAAAAGAAAAGAAGTTACAATAATTAGGCTTACAAACTAATACTCAAACTACAGTATGAAAAGATTGTAGGTGAAGTTATAATAGTTGAGGGCAATTTAAGGCATCCATCAAAATTATGTTGGAGCGTAGTTTGCATTATAATATCTATATTACTAAAATTTCAACTCTACACAACTGCTATTTATTTACTAGCCACAAAACATGCCTTAACCACAATACTAATTAAATAATTCAATATGGAAAAGATAATAAGCCTCCCTCTCTTCTAATTAAATTCTCATTTACCTTTATTATGGCATTTTATAGCTAATATGATATGGTAGGTGAACAAAATATAAACAACAAGGTGCATATGTTATATCTGCATTCAAAGTTTTCTACTTTCTCCATATGACTCAACTGATTATTACAATAAAGGATATGTAGGGCAATAATTTGATACTCTTATTACTTCTACTATAATCTTCATGATGCATACTTCATCTAGAGTAATGCTACATGGATCCTGTAAAGTATACAAGAAGAATCCTCCCATCAAGTCACAAGGAGGGTTTGCTGCAACTTCCAAATTTATTCCAAACATGGTAGGTTGGTGGATTGTGGAGTTGCCAATTTATTGGTATTTAGTGGTCTTGGGTCCAATAAATTTCTCGTGTGCAATTCACGAATGCCCCTAAGCATATTTCATGACTATGGTAGTTGACTAAATGATGATAATGACTATTTAGCATGTTGGATGAGTTGCATCATTAGCTATATTTTGTTTTACAGTTGATTCCTCTCATTCACTGATTCTCACTATGATCTTAATGGATTTTTTTCTTAGAATTTTTTGTAAACTTGAACTTAGTTTAATCTGGATGATTTATATTGTGTTTGTTGCTGCACTTGCATGCATTGGTACAATATATGGATTTATTGATTAAAACCTAAAATTTTGATTCATAATAGCATGCATGTTTAAAAAAAAAAAAAAAAAACCAAAGATTTTTAGTTGCTAAAAAGTGTGCTGGATTAACATATATAATTGCATGTATTAGGTGGTTGAGCACATCACATTAGACTAGTAAATAAGGTAGAAATCAAGAATATTTTTTTGATTAACATGATTATTTATGGACATTGTAAATTCTGATATATCTCTTTAGCTCTTACCATAAAGAGAAGTGCATAATGCCTATCCAACTTGGTTTGTAGCCTGTTATAATTTCTTACGCGACATTTAGTTTTTGTGCATGCTAACAAATCCACTTGATTTAAAGCACAATTAATTTTCTCCACTAAAATTTATTTATTTACATTAGTGCTAATGTGCATGTGCTTCTTCACATATACATGTAAAACATCATATGAAATAGAGAACAAATTTAAAAATAAGCTAAACTATCCAATTTTTAAATTTGATATTTAATGTAAATAAACTTCGAGTGGCCTTCCTAAGAAAAACAATATGTTTCATTTAGTCAACTTCATGCTAATTCTTTTCTAATATTTTCTCCTTTTCACAAAGTTATTCAATTGGTTTTTCTAACTTTCATAGTTCTTCATTATCTAAGTTGTAAAATTAGTTTATATGACTTAAAAGTATAAATAATTAAAAAATACTAATTTTATTTTAACTTATGAACATTTTAATTAATTATTTTGTTCCTTTAAGTTTTGGATGTAATATTTTTAATTTATATTCAGTAAAATTTATAAACCTCATCTTCCTTTATAATAGCTTTTATTGGTATCTTCTTTTATAATAGTTTACATGAAGCATTTTAGTAGAAGTTATCCTATAAGTAGTAACAACTAGCCATTGTGGGTTTAAAACTAGCAAAAGCTATGGAAAGGTTGTCATTGCAAACTAAAAGGAGTGGATTAATTGCAGATGGGAAAAGGCAATTTTAATCTCTTTCTAATTTATTCTTTAAGATTTAAAAATAATTTAATATATTTATCTTTCATATGCCTTAGGATCTAGAGTACGTCATAAAATTCTATGCTAGTTTCATCTTTCTTCACTTTGACAATGTGTTTAAAGTTTTTGTAGTCAGTTACAATGGATTTTTATTGTAATTTTTCTATTTTCTATTATTTATCTTCAGTCAGCACAGTTACCTTGTATCTAGTTTAGTAATATCTATGCTTGTCAAAACTAAAATATGAGGTGCACTCAACATTCATTTTGTTTTTCTACATTGAAATATACACATCTTTTATACTTTAAATTTTCCAATTTATCAAACGATGTTCTTAAGATACAGCAAGAAGCTAGTTGTTATAGGACCAATTAGTTTGTCCAAGCCTAAAGAAAGTCAAACAAGGCTAACTTATTTTAAAACCAAATTCTAGAAAATTTAATTTCTTTCTTGTTAGTTTTTAATTATAAATGACAAGTTGGTGCCTTTTTCAGTTTCAAACTCCTTTTAAGCTGTGGTCTACCAAAAAAAAAAAAAAAAAAGAAACTCCTTTTGAGTTGTGTAGGTTCATAGCAATTAGGTGCAACTCAAGCTATTCCTTAGCAACTTGTTTGACTCTCATATATAGATTGTTTATATCTTGTGCACAAAGTTGAATGTTTGTTCTTTTTTGTTCCATATAATCTTTACACCATATATGATGATGGTAGCTTAATGTTTTAAATGATAATATCAGTACTTGTTTGTTAAAAAAAAAAAAAACTTACATTTTTCTTGTCTTCGTTATTTATGGTGGATTTCATTTGCTATATGCTATGGTACTAGATATTATGTCATTTCTAATATGAAGTTTAACATATCTTAGAAATTGTTTAATTCTTTTTCCCCTTAAAATGATTTTTTTTTTGTCCATTTTCATTTTGGCTTGCTATACTCTTGATAAAATAGTAACAAGTGTTTATCTCGACTTATTTTTTATTTTTATTTTTTTGTTCTAAGGTACCTTTTTTTAATCTAATCTTATTGCCTCCAAAAAAACATTTGAATGATGCTTGATTTGGATTAAAATTACATTTTATAGAAATTTTGCTATGAAAACAAGTCCCCTATTTTGCTGATCTTGCTTTTAAACTTATCTAGACATATCTGAAATAGCCTAATTGGACCATAACCGGTCTCGTAATTCCTTGCATTATTTATGTACTTATTTATTGTCTAACCGTTGGGCAAAACCTAATCTACTGATTTAGTATATTTTTGCTATGGGATGAACTGAATAATCTAGTGGAAAAAAAGAATTATATCAGAAATTCTAAAATCAGGCACTTAGAGAGGCAACAAGCTAACAACAAGATCTTTCGGTTTTATCTATCTTACTTGCCTTATGTTTAGAGGAAACATTCTTGCATTAAAATCAAATAGTTCATTAAATCAAAATCTATCTTAATCTAAACACATTTTTCCAATTTGTTAAATTGAAATGAAGCAGTTCATTAATTAAATCTAATAATTTTCTAATAATGAAGCGGTCCAACTCTTCACAGAAAACATACAAAGCTCTTCACTCCACCGCACACTTTTCCCATATTAGATTTAAAGTCAATTATACATCTCACCCTTCAAATACCTTATTATAAGCTCAGATGCAACAAAAACCATTAACCCATTAGTGAAAAAGTCACCTGCACCTCTCCTTCAAATACCCTGAACAACATTGCAAAGATCTCATGCTGTGCTTTAGTTTAAGGCAATTTATAAGATTATCAAATAGGCTCCATATCTAAGATCTAGTTCTATCGAAAGGTTAAATGATTCGAGGAAGCTAATGTCTGACACTTCTCCATTACTTTCTTCATTGAATGTCATATATCACGGAAAGAATCCGTTAATGCCGAGAAAGCTCATGGAACAAGAGGTAAAGGCTCTTGAAAGAAAACATAATTGGGAACATCTATTGAAAGCAAGTAAATTATTAACTTTTTCTTTTTTCGAAAGAGGAAGACAAGCCTGCACTATAATTACCTAGTCCAAATTCTTGGATATGCCCTCGAGCCTATAACCTTCGATGGCTAAGCAAAGGAGTGTCACTGATATGGCAAGCCTCAGCCTCAGTTCATCACGAGTTTATTATTAATTATCCGTGCTGTAACATTTGCCAACCAGAGCAAGAGGCACAGCAAACACATTTAATCAACCACAAGAATAATTTTGTTAAAAAAATTACGAGAAGATTTTTGCTCCCTTTACCAAGATAAGAGTCTGAAACTCCTAATAATTCCTGTTACAATATAAAAGTTTCTATTTTTGTCAACATAAGTTGCTTCGATGAACAGAAATGCAAAAGATTGCATATATACATGGACTTAAGCTACTTCTAACCGAAAATTTCCATGGAGGATGAGGGAAAGGCATATGGAACTGCCGTGGAACTAAAATAGGGTGAACAATTATTCGAAACAATCTTCAAATTTGTGGTTTAGCAAGGTGGCACTGTTGTGTTTGTTGAAATTCTATGTACACCCATATTTGGGTAAGGAATTCAGTGTTACACCTTCAAGATGGTAGATGTTGGTTAACCTCTATATATCAATTGTTTTGATTCCCCACATTATGAGGAATTAAGCTACTGTTGGATCTGTTGAATTAGGACTAAACTAAATAATTTAGATAAGCAATGCACCTATTGAAATTTGCAATATAAATTTATATGCTTTGTAGTCACATTACAATAGGTCATTAAATATCCTCTAGGGCTATCCTTCGATTAGGAAGAAGGTCCAAGGAATCTCAAGTGGGATCTGTACGCTAGACCAAATTCAGAAATATGACCTCAGATAACTTTGCAAGGAACAAAACCGACAATGATCAAACAACAAATAGTTAGAATTAAGGAAATATACACCTGTAACCTATGTTTACTTCTAGATGAAGATACTGAAGTTACATGTCCCTCTAGATGTGACGAGACAATATTATAACATTTTATTAAAAAATCTCAAAGATGGAAGATAACGTAATTTGTAAGCGTTGGAGTCGCAATTCATGGTTGTAGATAAAGATACAACCCAAAGTGAGTACCATGAAAACTTCTTCATGCTAACATTATGTGCCACCGTATCATGGCCATAGATTTTCTTCCATCCATGATGCCTCAAAGAAGCATGTTACACAATTAATATGCATATTATTTATAATGTGACTCAATTACCATAAACCTCTGACTTCTTTCAATCTTTCTTTTTTACATTTTACTCTATTCGATAAAATTGCCGGGGTAAGTTTCTTAGCTTCCCCATTTTATGGTCAAAAAGAATTACCATAAATCTGAAAATGGCCTAGTGAGAGTGAAGGAGTTAAGTCATAAATATACAGAAACGAAGAAAAAAAAAAAAAACCGATTTTACTAAAGGTCTCTCTCTCTCTCTCTCTCTCTCTCTCTCTCTCTCTCTCTCTCTCTCTCTCAGAGGCATGGGAAAAATGGATTTAACGAAAGATATAGGATGTTGTAACTCAAAGGAGGGAGGGGGGAAAAAAAAAAGAAAAAGACGATACAACTTATATAAGCTACCACATCTAATAAACTTCGAACCCAATCATCCCTCCTTCAACTTTGCTGTCCTGCTCGACAAAAACAAGCAATCTGGGCCTCCACAACTCTTCCAGCTAACTTAGAAATCAATGGGACTAATTAACCTCCCTCCTCGTAGGAGACATCATTCCTCGTCTCAGGAGGACAGCTCACCATTTCATGTACTAGATCCGCTCACCTCACAACTCCCAGGCTCCCTCCCCCTTCCTTATCTGGTAATCCAGTAATCCCAAGCCTCATAGCCAGCCTCTGATGGCCCTTTTTTCTTCTAACAGAATCCCACGGAGAAGAGGAAGCTAGAAGAAGTAGCATCAAAGCTTAATTCATGACCGGGGCGCCGAGAAAACCCCGAAGAGAACACAACGCACCAAAAAGAGACCCGCATCACATTCCATAGGCCCCACTACGGTGGGTCTTAGCTTGGGTGACCGAAACATTCTGGTCCAGCTTTTTCCAAGGGACCACTCCTCCATCAATGCCTCGGATCCATCAGCCTCTCGTCCCCTTGCTTTAGTTTGATCCTGGGCCCGAAGAATTTCCGATGGGGGTGGTGGACCACTTGCACCGGCCACCCGTTTATAAGTTATCATATTCCCACGGACCAAGCCACATAGGCAACCCCTGGGCTCCACGGACCGAGACCGGCCTCATATTCAACGACCGCTTCAAACTAAGTTGTACCTGAGAATCCGCCAAAGATCGCACCCATCCCATCCTCCCTCTCCCCCCAACCCTCCGCCGAACTAAATAAAGGAGACGAAGTTGTCGGGCCAAGGAGGGGGTCAACGCTGTGGAATCGTCGTGGAGGACTCACAGGGCTTCTTCCACGGGGAGGTCGGAGGTCTGGAGAAAGACGGCGTCTCAAAGAAGCTAAGGGGACGGTGGAACAGAAGGAAGAAGAGAGCGCGCAGTCTCCGTCGTGTTCGTTAAAGGCCATCATCTTTCTTCTCTTGCTCTTCTTCGTCTTCTTCTCCATTTAAGTTGTGTGGGACTTGGTCTCGGGACCGAGCGCAGAGATGGGGAAGTGGACAAAACTCGAACAGCTACCATCTGGGTATTTAATGGCGAGGAGCTGCACCCACTTACTCACAGAAGGTGATATTATAGTAGTATTTAATGCATCCCAGGTGCAGCTTCGAGGTCGTCGATGGGTATTAATGTATACAACCTCAGATACCAGTGAAGATAGAGAGAGAAGAAGGCGAGAGAGAGAGGGAGGGAGTTCGCGTGATTCTAATCAATGGCCATGTAACTGCCCATTTATGGCAGCAAGTAAAACCAGAAAGCTGGAGATCATCTCAACGTTAGATGAGCGAGAGAGAAGGAGAGAGAGAGAGAGAGAGAGAGAGAGAGAGAGAGAGGTGATTAAAGAAGAGGGAATGAGAGGCCAAGGAAAGAAAGGAAGAGAATATATAAGGAGGAATTCAAGTCTCTTCATTCAATTCCTCTCCTACGGAATCGCAGTCACTGCTGCTTCTCTTCGCAACCACCTCACCTTCTCTCTCTTGGGGGTTTGGTTTATAAAGGTCTCATTAACTACATGAAGAAAGGCAAAAGAGTGGAAAGGGAGAGAGTAAAAAAGCCTGTGGAAAGCCTTGCTTTCCTCAAACCAACAAAAACGTAACAGAAGAGATAAGCACGCATACAACACAATATAACAAAGCACAGATGTAGTCGGAAATGCAGGTAGAGCATTGCATGGAGGACACGTTTCGAGTCTCATAAAACAGCTCGTGGAACTGTTGTCGTTCTTGAGATACATACAAAGCATCAGAAGATAAGCTAGAGAAGAAAGTAAAGAAAGAAAAGAAAGAAGAGGGGAATCCAACAGTACCCCGATCACCACCCACCCATTCCCCAAGAAACCACCGTCTATCTTTCGCATACACACAATCTTCTCTCTTCCCTCGCACCCTCCCTCTCCTGCATCCATCTTCATTACTAGCCCAACTCCGCAAGCTTCAACTGGTAACCACATCATACAGTGTTGACCACCAAATCCTAAAGTTAGTAAAAGCCAAAGCCACAGCTTCCCATGAGCAATGGCCCCCGCACCCGCACCCACTCCCTCCCCATCACTAAGATCATATTCATTGAAACAATCGACCACCAGTCTCCCCCCATAAATTCCCATCCCATCCTCCAAGAACATAAAATCAAAAAGATAAGGGGAAAGAAGAGCTAGAAATAGCACTACATGCAGCTGGATTTAAAGAGAAGGATATAATTAAACCAGTTCCCAGCTAGAGAGAAGAAGAAAATCAAGCAGCATAGCTAGAAGTATCGATAGAAAGAAGCAAAGAAGCAAAGCCAAGTAAGAAACCCTAACTCCCACCCCACCCCTTTCTCTAAGAGCAGTGTGGTGAGGTTGGCGACCAAGCTAGGGTTTCTTACCCAGCGTGTGCTTGTTGTTGTGCATCCAGACCTTGAGCACGTGGCGCTTCACGCACGTCTCGTCGCAGAACTGCTGCACCGCAGCCTCGTCGTGCTTCTGGATCCGCCACCCCACCTTCTCCGCGAATGCCAGCATCTTGTCCTTCTGCTCCTGCGTGAACTTTGTCCGGAACCTCTTCTTCCCCGACCCCGATGCCCCCCCTCCGCCGCTCCCGCCGATGCCTCCTCCCACGCCTCCGCCGCCCATCATCGGGTTCGAGATATCCTCCTGCTCGTCCCTGCTGTGCCCCCCACCGCCGGAAGTCGACGGCAGAGCCAGCGGCGGAGGCCGGTGCTGCTGCTGCGCGGCCGCCGCCGCCGCCATGTGGTGGTGGGGGTGCAGGTACGCCGCCGGCGTCCGGTAGTAGGGGGAGAACTGGGGGTGGTACTCCGCCCCGATCGCGCCAGCTCCAACGGTGCTGCCACCCTCCAGTCTCCTTCCGGTGGAAGTTCCGGTGGCAGCCGCAGGCAGCGCAGCGGAGCGCGTCCAACGTCCCCTCCTCGCCCGGCCGCCATGAACTCCCCGCATCCGTCCACCGCGTGGCCTCCGATACTCACTGGCGTGGTTCTTGAGGCACTCTCTATACCTTCCCTCCGCCTCCACCACCGCTCACCTTCCGGTTACTCGACCCCGCCGCCGCCCCGGCTCGATACCATCCCCCCTTCCCCTCCTCCGCTCCCGACGCCTCCGCCGGCGACGCTTTACCTCCTGCCAGCTCCGGCGCCTCTGCCCGGAATTCCCCAGCGATGGGGCTCGTAGCCGGAGCCCACCGGCAGCCCGATCTCCTCCTCCGGGTCGTCGTGGTCGTCGAAGTCCATCTCCGCATCTGTCTACCGGCGATCCCCAGTCAGATCTCGGGATCGACAGCGGAACCTTCTCCTCTCCCACCCCCCCTCCCCCTCCCCCTCTCTATCTCTCTCTTTCTTTTCCTCAACTCTCGATCTTAGCTTTAGCTTAGGGACAGGAGATAAGAGAAGAGGAGAGTGTAGACACCATCAATTCACACACCGCCTGCGAGCTTTGTGATGATATAGCTCTCTCTCTCTCTCTCGCTCCCTACCCCTCCCTCTTCCGAAAGCTTCCCCCTTTCTCCGTTCTCTCCCTCCCTCCTTCCCTCTCCAGTCACTATCCCTTGTGTTTCCGGTCGCTGCCGGCCGCGTCCACCGGCTGCACCCGGTAGCTTAAGCTCCGCGCTAAACCAACCCGACTCCTCTTCTTAAACCACTACTCGGGGATGTTTGCTGCCTTGCGCGGTTTCACCGTCTTACTCCCCGGGGTGAATAGGCAAAAGCGTCGCGTCAATGTGAAATGACCCGGTGAAAATATTAGACAAAAATTACGTATCAATTTCCAGACAATTTTGGCATCTTTTTCTTTCTCTTTCTAAAGTTTGACGGGAAGGTCACAATTTGAATAATTCCTGTATACCTTAAAGACAGACCCTCTCTGAATCCATACATCCAGCTTTTTATAAAGAAATTTACGGCCATAATTTTTCTAGTCAAATCTTTGACTGCCTTCACTACTTAATACCAGAAAATAGTTATCACGGGAAAAAAAAAATAAATAAATAAATAATGTAAATAATAATCATAAAAGAAAATTCTCACTTTAGGTTTTAATGCAAAAGAAGTTAATTAGACATGCATGGCTGCTTTTATTGCATAATGACGATTAATTATTATAACAATTACTATTAGCCAAAAGTTTATTTCATAGTTAAATATATTCTTATGGAATTAAAAAAAGGCATTAAACTGGTTCGGATTGGAGTTTCTGGGAGCTATCAGCCATACTGTCACTGTTCTTCGT